>CM021700.1:48722458-49231373 GCA_011074415.1 Stictonetta naevosa
CAATATTGTCTTTTCTTTTAGAGGAGGGCAATATTGTCTTTTCTTTTCTTTTAGAAACTGGGCTCCCAAACTTTCTAAATTGACAACTATATCCTTTTGAGTCTGCCCCACCACAGAGACACTGGGGCTGCCATTCAGCACATCGTCAATATACTAATATATTTTGACTCCTTCCCTGGGGATAATTTGGGCAATCTTGTGTGAAGGCACAGGGGGCAATGAATCGTTGGTGAATGATGGTATCCCTGAGGGAGATGGGTGGATGAGTACTGTATACCTTCCCAGGTAAAAGCAAAGCGCTTTCTGTCCACCTCTCACAAGGGAACCATAAAGAACATATCCTCTATATCAGTGGCTGCCAAATTGTGGTTTGTTTCTGAATGTTTGTAATTACTTTTGCTGTGTTAGGCACGACACTGGTTAAGGGACCTGTGTTAGCATTCAGGTGCCGATAATCAACTGTTAGTCGCCACCTGCCGTCTGGTTTGCGTACAGGCCAAACGGGAGAGCTACAGGAATTACAGGGAGAATTACTCCTTTCCCCTTTAGATCTGAAATCAGGGGGGCGATCCTTTCTTTATCCTGTAGAGGGAGAGGATAGTGTTTAACCTTTACAGTTTTGGAGGTAACTCTTCAGCTAAGACTGCAATTCCATGGGCCTGCGGGTCAGGCCAACAATTCCGGGCCTAAGCCATGCCAGGGTGAGAAGGCCTGGCACTACAGGCCTCTCCAGGAGAGGAGTGTAACATCTGCGATTGAATCTCTCAGGGAGACCATAGTAAAAACCTACAAATTCAGGTAACTGAGCCCTGTGAAAACTTAGAAATACAGGGAACAGATCCCTTGTTAGTCTTCAGCCTATTATTCCTCAGTGGAATATGGCGTGTCTCAGAGAAGGGATCAGGGGTCACCAGGTCCCGTCAGTCCCTTCAGCACCACAAGGGTACCCTGTCCAGGACACCAACTTAAAAATGTGGGGGCCCAGAGAGGGCTGTCTGGGGTGACCCACTCAGAAATTGCTGATGTTGAAGTATGCTTGGGCTAAATTAGGGTGATGCAACACAAAATGATCAATTGAAATGTTTTACTGACAGCAGAAGCTATCAGGCAGAAACTGACTAAGCCTTGTGGTTTGTAACAGGAGCTATTTGACCTTAATATCTTGCGAAGGGCTGAATGGCCCATAAAATCTGGTGAAGAAGAGAGATGGAGAGTAAGATAGGCAGAGGAAAGGCCCAAATCACCACCCTGTGTTCCAGCAACATCTGTGCCAGCTTCTGCTGTGTGTGATTGGGGTAGGTGTGCAATGGCCGCCCTGAGTCACTCTGCTTGGTAGTGTGAACTAAATTAAAATAGAGCCGATAACATGAGACTTTTTTAAAGTAAAAAAGTTAACTTTGAAAATTAACAGTAATGCTGCAGTTGCTAAACCAAACTAATATAATCAACCTTTGAGATAGGATATTACAATTTTGGAAAACCAAATAGAATTAAAGGAAGAAACCTCTTTGTAAGGACAGACTGCCCTTACACTTTCCCTAAGATAATATCCAGTGTCCCTTCCATCTCCAACAAAAGCAAGCAACAAAACCGGAAAACTGTAATAACTAAGAAAACTGATCCTTCAAAGTTCTTCAAATTGTGTTCTGTCAGTGAGAGTTTATCCACCTCTAGATGCTAGCTCAGTTTAGTGATTTCAGCAGTTAAATGCATGCCTGTATATTTTGCTGAGTTTGAGGCATTAGGTTATATAAGGAGCGTTATTTGCATAAGTGCACTCACAGAAGGTTTAGAAAACAGTAATTAAATATAGAGATATCCTGTGGATTTTTCATTAAGTAGTGCCTCTTTCCATAACAGCTGTAGATGGGATATAAATAAATATATCTTAGCAGCAACTATTTAGGTATTCACAAGGGATTTGAACCACAGATAAGTTGCTACAGCCAATCAAGCATTCAAGCATTCACAAGTATTTTGTGTTGCAATTTGGTAAATCTTAATTTTTCATGAAACAGCTCATCTTTCATTGAGAGCATGTGAGGGAAAGTCAGCAGTCTCAGAGGTGCCAGATTATTTATTTATTTATTTATTTTCCTGGGGACCTAGAGAAGACTGCAGCATTTGTCTTGTCATTGACAAATACAATGAAAATGGCTGGATAGGTTGCCTAGCTGGTGAAAGGACCATGTTTTGGAAGAATGTAATGATTGAGGGAGATGCTTGTACAAACCTTTTTACATTAATATTTATTCCAAGTCTGCTTTACAAGTTATTAGCAGAGCTGCGTTGAACACTAGCTATCCTTTTTAGTGGCAGTGGTGTGCTGGCCTTGTTCAAAAAGGTGTTGATCAGATTGGTGTTTGGTAGTTGTTGCCTTTCTGCATTTTTCTCCTGCTTGAGGAAGGGCCCAATCTTTGCACTAGACTTGTTCTTTATCTACCATGTGACTCCTTTGTAGTCACTCTTTTTTTTTTCTAAAACTTAGCATCCATGGCATAATATAATTTCTGACTTATCAAGTTTTTGTCTGACTTGGTTCCTACACTGTGTGTTTGTTTGTTTTGTTTTTGCCTAATATGCTTCGTTTCACCTGAAGGAACTACTATAAAAAGGATGTGGGAAGCATCCTCTGACAGAAGACCAAGGAAATGTTCTAGTGTAACCTATACCTTGCTCCATTCCCCTGGACCTATCTAGTTCCTTGCTTGCTCTATTTTGAACTGTCCAGACCTCCAGCTTCTGAAACCTGAAGTCCAAATAACAGCCAAGATGTCCTTGACTAAAAGAAAATTGGCCTTTAGGTGAAATTTAAAATGGAGCTTAATGTTCAATGAGTATCGCACAATACTTGTAGAATACGTTATGATGATGGTTTCCATGAGACAATGCAGTTGTTCTCAGGTGCCACATGTATTGCAGAAGCAAGAATAATCACCACTGTTTTTCCAAGTATTCAGCCTCCATATGATGAAGGAAAGGACAGATTTTTCACCAGCATATTAGGTGTTTGCAGCTGTTTGTTTTCTTATTAAACTTTTTTTTCAAATTTGTCCTGATATCTGTGTGGCAACAAGTGGATTTTGAATTATTCTACTTAAGTTGTGACAGTGTCACAAATTTCAGTTTTCAGTCTTTTCTTCTACAGTGGAATAACAAGATATTATAAAGTAGGCTGGGCTTAAAATGCTGTAGTTGTACTGCCAAATTAATATTTTATTTAAAAAGCAACCTTTTGTGAAAAAACGATTAATGTTATAGATTGACAGTAGCTCTACCAGTATGTTTCAGACTCGGGATTTAGGCTCTATTTTCTTTTGTCAGGGTGAATATTTAAAGATTTGTGTAGTTGCTTGTAAAAGTGCTATATTTTGACCTTTGTAGTTCTTGTTTCTTCAATGTTTCAAAAACTTCCAATAGGTTATATTGGGAGTTTAATCATACTGTAGATGAATTGATAGATTTGTTTCATTAACTACTAAGGAATCAGGAAGAGCTCCACTGATTTAACACTTCTCAGTGAAAATTGCGAAAACTCGGGTCAAATTTGAATTTTGTGAGCTTAAATAAGTTAAGTACAGCCAAGATCTAGTTCAAATTATTTAAAATGTTTGTCAAATCCTGCTTTTACTATGGCCATGCATAAATTATTTTACAAATGTATTTTTCTAGATTAAAAAGGTACTAATATATATATACAGATATTTACATAGCTATGCTTATTACTCTTGTGTATATGTATATTTTGTGAGAGGTGAAGAATGCATTTCATTAAAACATTGTTTTTTTCCCCTGTTTACTGTGAACTTCTTAGATGGCTTAGCAGAAAAAAAGTGGGAAAAAATGCTCTCAAAAATAGTAAAACCTATTATTAAGCACCACTCAGTAAAGAAGCATCACCAGATATGCCAATTCATTACATGAAAATATGGTTCCCAATCATGTTTTTTTTTTTGGCCTGTATAAGAAGGGAGTTGCTAGGACAGTCTGGCCTACCTGAAGCACTGAAGAGAGAGCTCCTGAGAGACAGTTTTCTGTCATCTGCACATATTGCCACCTTGCCTGGGGCTGCGATTGCCTTTGGCAGATGGGGAGGCCTGAGGTGGGAAGGGTTTCATTTCCCTAGGGAAATGAAAGACAAGCTATAGTTTGCTGGATTTTTAAAAAGCATAGGAGCATGAATGGCACAATATTGGAAGTTGCAGCCTCTCAAGAAATGATTCAAATCTTACAGATTTAGTAGGGGAAACATACTTAAAGGAGGCGTAAGAGTGTTCAGCTAAGGTTTTGCTACATAACCTTTTCTAAGCAATCTATCAGAAGTCAAAACAATTGTGGTTAATACTATTGGACCTTAATGCTACTGTCTGCTAACATTTTTTGGGGGAAATATAGTGGCATGAAACAAATTGTAATGAAGCAGAGCAGTAGTGCTTTTTATAGTATGAAAGGTGAAGCCTGAGTTATGGACGGCTTTTTCACATGGCAGAAAAATTTTGAATATACTTTGCAGATACTGCCAGCAAGTGAATAAAAAGAATATGTGGGGTCATCACTGGGACATGAACGTATTCTAGAATAGTGAGTTTTCATTACAAGTAGTCATAATGAAATGACTTCTCCAAGGTCCCAATGCTCTCATTGAGGCCATACACAGAAATGAAGAAGTTGTGCGTTTTTGAAAGAAAAACTTCTTCTGGCTAGACAGAAGGTTCTGTAGGGAAGCTATGTTTTGTAAGCATGTTGTTCAGAGAAGTAATGCCTAGTGTTGCTGAGAAAAATGCTTTTGGCAACAGTAGTTTGTTTAATCTGTGTTTTACTTGTGAAAGGACAACATGATTTTTTTTTTAATTTTTTTTTTTTAAATAATGCATTGCCAAAACAAATAAGCAGCAGTTGCATCGTACTGGTTAGTGAGGATACTTAGAATATCTGTGCAGGATTTCTTCCCCATGTTGTTATGATAATATTATAATAACAGGAACTGCAATGGGAAGAGTGTGACGTGGTGGTCTTCTGCTTCATGTTGTAATGACATCCTAACTCGGAGCATAGAGCAGTGCTTTGTACCAACGTGTTGTGCAGCTAAGCACCACACAGCCATTTGCTCCTTCCCTGCCCCTGCAGTTTGATGGCAGAGAGAATCAAAAGCAAAAAGAAAGGTAAAAACCTGTGGATTGAGAAAAAGACAGTTCAATAGTACAGAAAAGGAAGGGAAAATAATGATAAAAATACAGAAAGCAAGTGATGCACAGTGCAATTGCTCACTACCTGCTGACTGATGCCTGTCCCATCCTCAAGCAGCACCTTGCCCACCCTACCCTGGACTGCTCCCCCCATGTCATGGCTGAGCGTGAGGCCGGGTGGTGTGGGACATCCCTTTGGGCAGCCTGGGCCAGCTGTCCTGGCTGGGTCCCCTCCAGCTCCTGGGGCACTCCCAGCCCCTCGCTGGCAGGGCAGCGCGAGGAGCTGGGAAGGGCTCGCCTCTGGGCCAGTGCTGCTCTGCAACAGCTCAAACATCATTATCAGCATTATTCTAATTCTAAATAGAAAACACAGCACCATACCAGCTACTAGGAAGAAAATTAACTCTATCCTAGCTGAAAATAGGACAACCAAGAAAATGGCTGCTAAGTAACAATCAATCAAACAAAAAAACCCACAAACTTTAAAATGTGTAATGGAACAGGATATGTTTCTATAATGAACTGTTAATCTTTGATTACTAATCAAAAATCTACTATAACAAAAAAAGATAAAAATAACCTGAGTTTTATATATATTTTTAAAAAACAACAATGCATGTGGTGTCCTCCTTTAATGCTAGTAGCTCTGTTCTTGGAGTTCTTAAAGATGGTGAAAGTCACAAATCCTGTTGAATTACATAGGTGTACCTGATTTACTAATGAAACAATCCAGTGAACTGCTGATTCTTTTTTGGGAGCTTGTTGCATTCAGCACAGCTAAGAAGGGTAGGAAAACTGGAAGGAATATTTGTTTTTATACTGTTGAATACTTGAGTAAGGAGTAAGGTTGTTTCTCTCCCACACCGTTGCTTTGCCATTATGCTCTGATTTGCATCAGGCTCTTGATCAGTTTGATCCCCCCTTCAAACATCATTCATAGGTAAACCTCTTATGCAGATTTCATACAAAGAGTACGGCATTTGTGAGCTTTGCTGTCCCTGATAAATGCCATCTGCTCTGATATGAATAAAATCAGTTTGGGGCCTAGAGATGAAAAGAATCCAGGTAGACTAGAAGAAGTGGCAAGCTTGTGTTTTTTTTTTTTTTGTTTTTTTTTTTAATATGAACTAAACCTTTGGATTTCTGTTACCCTGAAAGTGGTTGTTACACTGAGTGATCAGCTATAATTGGCACATGAGAAAGGGATGAATGATTGGTCAAAATCCTTTTTCCTGGAAGAAAAAAGGAAATCATAGTAAAGCACAGTGATACCCTATGCACGGTTGTGACTTCTAATGAGGAGTTATCCTTTTGGACTGGTCGTCTTGCTGGCAAGGATAGACAGCCTTTGAGGTTCTGGGAGGAGTGGTGTTCCTGTGTTCCTGGTCCACTACCAAAAACCCCATTGTGTCTTTTGCCACCTGCCTTACCTTACAGAGCCCTTCCCATTAGGGAAATGCAGTAGGAAGTCTCACTGGGAGCTGATTTTGCTTCTGAAATGGTTTAATTCTCCAAGGTTATGATTTGGGTAAATCTTATACATCTGCAGTACTTTCCATAAATATTTGTTTACAATATGCACAGAAGACTGGTGGCTATTATCTTGGAATAAAAGGAGAATCCTGAGCTTGCTTGGAAGAGAATGATCAGCTTAAAAAGACATCTCTTTTTAGTCTGTGGTATTTAGATGACAAAATATGTAATCTTTGAAGACTGTCTATTGCATTTCCCTTTCTCCCATAGAGTTGAGGTGAAAACAGAGAGCACATCAAGTTATTAACAGAATATACTTCTGAGAATTTCAGTTAGGTGTTATACGAGTCATCAGTGGGTTAATGCTCTCTAAAGATCACAGGCTAAAATAACAGTTGGGAAGAAATTTCACTGTCAAATGAAAAATGTCGTCCAATATTGTTCATTATTAAAATCAGTGCATAATTCAGTCTTGCTTCTTTTAGTTCTTTTTATGAAAAGAGAAAAAAAATTGTTTTAGGCCTAATTTGTTTCCATGATACACATCTGTGCACTTGCAGTACATTCTTCCTCATAATAGCAGCTGATGAGACAACTAATGTTTACTCTAAAGAGGACTGCAAATTAAAGACTTTTCTCCTTATACTACATTGCACATTCTCAAGGAGACTGTTATGTACTTCTTTGCCTGCAGCAATGGCTACTAGACATCAAGTCAGTGTGAAAGATTTATTTATAATCAAGAGCTAAGAATTCTGGTATGTGAAGTTTGGATACATGTGAACAATTGTCCAGGCTCTTGACATTTGTTGAATGGCTTGCTGCAGTTTGAAAAGCATTTATTTCATTACCTCCTTAATCTTTCTGTTACATCTTTGCTTTCCAGTCTCTTGATGCATTTTTTTTTCAAATGTACTTTTGGTGGCCCTTAAGGAAAGCAGTGTCCTTTTTAAAATTTGTATTTATTTACTCACTTTTGTATTAAAGACTCAGTGAGCACTTCACACAAATTCTACTCTGAGGGGTTTCCTCTCTTCTGTCTTCAGTGACAAATAGTTGGTGCCAAAAGCATGGAAAGGATGTTTTAGGAGTAACTATTGGCTACCCTTTCATATAATAGGTGGCAGGTACTGCAAAACAGTGGTGTATCTAAAAAGAGTAGCATCAATTCCACTTAGACTTTTGAGTATTGGTTGGAGCCATTCTCAAATTTTTACTGGCCAACCACAGACCTTCACACTTTGATCCTGTCTTCAAAAAAGAACAAAACAAAAAAAAAAAACAGTATCTGTTTTGGTTGCATCATACATATAGAAGACAAAGAGCATTTGTTTTTCTTTGAGTTGGTGTAGTTATGGTAACAGGCATTTTTATCTTCCTGAGGTCAGAAAAGAATATAGTAACGTGCTGTTCTGTCACTTTTTTTGCACCTACTAAACCTGTGCTGCTGCTGCCCATTCATGTAGTCCTGGTGTGAGTCTTGAAGTTATGATGGCTTTGGTGCAAAGGTGAATGCTATCCCTTGTTCATGTCACTGAAGGTCATATTTTACTCAATGTAGAGAATCCTCACCCTACCTCATGAACATCAGAAGCCTTAATTTATGCAGTGGAAATTGGATAGAAGTTGCTGATTTTTCACTATTTCAATTTGAAATTATTTTTCCTAAATATGCATGTAAAAGCTTTTTTTCTGTAATTTATCGAAACAGCTTGGACCAATTCATAAAATATACAGCATCCATTTTTATGTAAAATAACTTCTAAAAATACCCATCATGTCCTGGAAAAAAAATGCTTGGCTAAATATTGAAATGAAATGTAGCAGCTGTTACAAACAGATTTTTCTTTTTCCCCAAACAGTTAGAATATAGCAGTTCAACCATGCAGGGATAAACTGAACAGAGACATGGGTGACAGTTTAATTTTTAAAAGCTGCCATGTCTTTCCAGGTAACACAATTGGACACCGTTTTAGTTAGGGAGCTTTAGGAAACTTAACCCTAATAGATATGCAAATTAAAAATAATAAAAAGCCTAAAACAAAACAACAAAACACAACAAAAACCACCTTTCTCATCTTGGCTTTCATGTCTATGTAGATTGCCTTCTGCTGTATTTGAAAAATACGTTTTTTTCTTTTTCTATTTTATGTTGAAGACTCTAAAGCGTATTAACTTCAGTAAAAAGATTTTTTTGAGTGGCTTTTCAGTTGGCATTTTCATTTAGTATAACTCAACAGGAGGTTCATGTTTCTTTCACAAAATTACATGAAAAGGTTAGACAATTCAGCTATTGAAATAGTGACTTTAAAGCCTGAAAACACTTCAAATCATTGTCTTAGGCAAGGAAAGAAACAACTGGATTATAGGATGTTTTCACTGTGTGTAGAAGGACATTCACCAGTGAATACTGTGTATAAAGTTAGCAATTTTACCACAAATCATTTTCGCTTGTTTTTGTTTCTAGTCCTTACAGGCAACTTCTCTGTAAAATACACTTAATTTTACCTTAAGAAGCCAGAAAGATTCTTGTAAAAGCTATAAATGGAATATTTAAAACACACAGGGATGAATAGAATTTTAATCATCCAAGTGTTATATAATTAGAATTAATTGACATTTCAACAGCATCCATGTGGAAGTATACCTCTCCTTTTTTTTTTTGGAAGGGAATATACTAACTGACAAAATGATGTTATTGTGTCTTATTTAATGTTCATCATTTCTTTGGATACATGCTGACTGATCTAATGAAAAATATCAGTAAGAGTAGTGTTAATATTTTGCAAATCTGATTTTATATCCTATCCTGATTTTGTATCCTTTCTGTTCTAATCACTTTTTATCTGCCTAGTGTTGCTAGTTGAAGATGAGCCCATGTTTTCAGTTGTTCATAACCTGTGAGGAAAGATTGATGTGTTTGGGTGTTACGTCTTCATCTAATGAAGGTAGAGTTGATGGAGACCTGAATGCTACCAAGCCTTTTGGGCTAAGAAGTAAAATTCATACTTTACTCTTGCTTTCTAACCTTTCTTTCCTTCTTCTGCTTCTTGCTGTTTGTTATCAAACAGAAAGCATCCATAGTTGTAACACTGTTTATTTTGTCCCTCTCCACTAACGTCACATTATTATGTCTGTCATAGCCCTTACTTTGCTGATGCAGTCATGCCAATCCTTGATTTTTTTGCTACAAAGGTGTAGGTAAGATGTCATTCCTTCTGCTTGCTGTAGGGAGTCTGTGCTAATTTAATTACAGTATACATTCTTTGCATCCTAGAAGAAATAAATATTGCAAAACTGTTTGTGTGAGCTCATTGCTGAATCCTTGATTAGAAAGATTTACTCAATAATAGGCTGACAAAGGCTCCCAAGCAATCACATTTGGTGAAATAGAAATAATGTCATACTAAGAAAGGATGCAATTACTCTATATTCTAGCTCATGCTAGGGACAAAGAGTGCACTATTCTTTGCGAAGTCTCTGCTTTGAGTGACTTTCAGTGTACAACACGATCAATACTCGTTTGTTTAGGCAGAAACAACCTGGATGTTCCTAGAGCTGGAGCTCTTCAAAGAGAGAGAGATCAGCTCTGAGTGCTGTGGAACAAAATAGTGAGAGTTTTTTGAATGGCAGCTTCCCATTTCCACTACAGACTATTTGAAGCACCAAATGCTTTATGGGTTTTGACTCCAAATAGTTCAGACATAAATCATTATCATGATTGTCCTGCCTTCTTGTCCACTGCTGCCTCATCTTGCTATTATGTAGTAGTCTAGCTAGTATGCTAGACTGTATATTCTTTAAGACATGATGTTTAGCAGTTACTGGTTCACTGCGTAGTATCCTTGCTGTGAGGATAAGAACTCTATAAGCTTTTGTAATTGCCTAGGTGTATGAGGAAAAAAATGTCCTTGGATTTCAGTTATTATCAGAACTATTCTATGTTGAAGACATCAGTGAAAGACTGACATATCCTTACCAAAATAAAGGATATAAATAGGGGATGTTTGTCTTCTCAGGTGCACAGAGAGGTACTGTGTATGCTGGTTTTCCACTAGGACACGATCTGTTTCCTGTTAAAAAGTCATTAATGTGGCACTGAACTGGTACTACGTAAGTCTAGCACAAAAGCAGGCTCTATTCCTGCTAGCACTGTATGCTGACGTGGCCAAATGGCTTCATGGCTCACACATTAGTGCAGTGGTATATCAGCAATAATCATAAAGAAATGGGTCCCAACGGTCTCATTTCTATGATAAATGAAGGAGCCCATGGGGATAGCGTGGCTGTACTTTCTATTTTGTTGTGTGTCTTTATTTATAAAATTGGAGGGAGGGGTTAATTCTGAGTTATATCTTTATGAATAACTATAGTCTCCTTTACAAGATAAACTGGAACGTGGAACTGCTGAACTTAATTACCAATTCATAGACAGTATTATCTCATGTTCTTCTTTTGAACATGATAGTCTTTGAGGTGTGCATAGTTGTAAACTCTCACAGCAAACTTTTCATTTAGCAACTACATGACTGCAGCTAAGCACAATAATTGAATTAAAAGTAGCACAAAGAGCTTTCAGCAATTCTTTTATTGCTATCTATTTTCAAATACTGTAATGTTTCATTTTTTCTGTTGTAGTATGCTTTCCTATGTTTAGAATTTACCTAGAATTTTGTTGACCAAGATTTCCAAGAATTGCTTGCTTTTTTTTTTTTTTTTTTTTGCCTGGATGTGAAATGGAAGCTTCATCCAAAATATCAGCATGTAATTGGGCCATAATCTATTTTTCAAATGGAGCACAAAATTAGTTTCCTCTGGTACTGAGGGTGACAAACAGGAACTGTGTGGAGGGCTGTTGAATGAATTGAACAGATTGTGTGCCAGCACAGGAGGGTGTTCCCGAAGCTTTACTAACAACAGAACGGTTGGGCTAACAGCAGGCTGGTTCACAAAAGAAACTGCTGTGCTTTTTTGGGATAATTTTCTTACTCTGTTCATAGGACACTGTTGCCTACCAGATTAACCTGTGAGTCTTAATAAGATAAGAAGCATAATAATATTCAATAATCTTTTAAGCTTTTGTGCAATTACCATCCATGTTGCTCAATTTGTGGGGATGCAGAATCTTTTACTATGACTTGATGTACATAACTGTTTCTGTTAAAGAATGTTAAGAAGTGGCTTAGATTGGTAGCTGTTGTCACCTTGTTAGTGGACCAACTAGTCAGAGGTCATCTAGTCTTTTTCAGCTTGATTCTCTGATACAGCTGTGGTTGGGAGTGTGATGCATGGAAACCAGAAAGGGAAGTTTTAAAATACATGAGCATCCAATTGGAATAACAATCTCTGAAAAATTCAGTCAGAATGTCTGCATTGCAGTTATTGCAAGCAACTGCAACTAAAATAATAGAAGTTGTTGTTGTGTCAGAATTTCATGCTAACATGGTGTCCTATTGCCTTTTCTAAGCACAGGGTAGGAAATGGCCCAGTAAAGCATCCGTGTGTGATATATGGAGTTTTTAGGACCCTCCGCAGTGTTCACCTAATTTATGGTGAATAATTCATTGGAAGTTAATTAATTAGTGCAGGTTCCAGTGGAATGGAATGCTATATCTAAACTTGGTTTTCTGTCTCAGCTGTCACATATTTTGAAGAAAGACAACTGAAATCCTATCGCTTGCATCTAAATTATCTCTATACAGCATTTTTTCCAAGTTTACAAAAATAGTGCTCTATTTTTCATCCGCTATCTGTCATAATTTTGTATCTTGCTTCATATCCTCTACTGCATCTGTAATACAACTTCAGCACATAAAATGCAGTAAAATGCATCTTAGTGGTATAGGATTCACAGCATTGAGAATGGTAGCTAAAGGTACAAGCTACTGAAGGAATACAGAGGCATAAGCTGATTCTTTACTCAGTACTGCAGTGCTACAAAGGCAGCTGAATGGGGTGCCCAGCTGGAGTTGTTTACAATACCTTAAGCTTTCCTCATTTTAAACAGGTTCTAGCATTTACACTGTTTTGAGGCACTCTGACACCATATTTAAACTATTTCCACACAAGTGCAGCCCAGTGGTTCCCTATTTCTAGTGCCAGCAAAAAGCTTAGCGGTTACATGCGAGCTTTGTAAGATTGCAAACAAAGCACCAGATGTTCCCAGGATTACATGACCATGCATGCTTTCTAGGCCTCAGCCTTTCTGTTCTTCAGGCATGTGTTTGGTTTGTTTTCTGGATTATTCCTCTTCTCCATTCTCTTTGGAACCTGAAATTTTTCTCCTTCACGGTTTCAAAGTACAGTAATGATTTGTATTTGTAACTTCTACTCTTGCATTGCTGCTTTTTTTTGTGTGTGTGTAAAAATATTTTTCAGTACTAAAGGCAAAAACATAAACCCAATTGGCACAAAAAGACAGCTCAGAAAGCTTGTTCCTCAAGTTGCTGATTCATCACATCCCAACCAGGAGGCAGTGTGCTTGTGACAGCAGTGGATCAAGCACAATGAGGGGGTAAAATCTTTGTAAGTAGGGCAATAAAAGAAAGATCTCTGTAGAGCAGATAGCAGAATTATGTGCAGGAATTTTGTTAGTTAATAAAACCACTGTAGGCCTCAAATGAGGAACGGTTCTAGGAATCAGCAGGAATGAGGGATGTCATATAGATTGGTAAGATATGCAGGATTCCTGCCTGCTCTTCTTCTGAACCTGCACTGTAACCTGCAACAACACAGGAAGAAGCAGGGGTTGAATGTGAGAAGAGATTTGTTCCCAAGCAATGGTTATTTTGGAAGTTCTTGTGAAAAACTGCAAGTGTGTGACCACTATTGCCTATATCAGGAAAACATGCTGTCAGCTGTACTTCATCCCTTAACAATCATTATGCCTATTTACATGTTTCTATTACTGGTCAAATAAATGAGGTAACTGTGGAAACACAGGAACATCATCCAGCATTGTCTTCATTCGTCTTTAATTTTTAACACTATTGAGTCTAGTCAATGGTGCTTGATAGGTGGAAAAAGAATTTCTTGATGTCCTTTTCTTATTGTGTAAAAGGTGCAAATGGAGTTAGACATAAACATTAAGCCAGATTTGATTTTAAATACTTCTTAAGGATATGAAAGGAATTCAAGACATTCCTACTGCATGTTTTTTTGTAATGATTGTGAAAATTTAATCTTTCTCACTCTGTCAACTGAATTATGGGCAGCTCGATTCCTGAAATGTGGGAAGGAGGGTCATGGCACTCAGCATGAGAAATGCTAGTTCAGGTGTGTTTTTTTGAGTACCTGAAGACATGCTACTGCACTCTAATATGGAGAACCATGATTTCTCCAAGTCCCAGCAACAGAAGATTGTGAAAACTGTTTGATTTGCGTGTCTTGAGAATTATGGTTGCATTCTTAAATTTTGAAGTATTGATTTAGGAGTTGAGCATTGAAAATCAATCTTGCATGTCTTTGCCAGCTGCTTTATCTAAAATTGAAACTTACTCTTATAAGGAAAAGTGTCCATGTCTGTGTGAGTTCATGCTGTTGGTGAAAGGCAAAGGTGTTATTGAAATGCATTTTTTTTCTTAGATTTAACCAGTAATTGATATCTAATATTGTGAATCCAGCAGAATTCTGTAAGCAAAACTTGACAGAATGGGGACACTCATTCTGGGGGAAAAAAAAGTCATGCACCACTTAAAAAAAAAAAATCATCTCTAAAAGCATTGCAAAATTTCTTTTGGGAATACTAGCTATTTTAAATCCAAGTGGCAGATGCTTTGCATATGTATATGGCCTGAATAGGATTTCTTTTCAAAATTGTCTTTCTGTAATGAATGTCTATTGCAAATATTTTAATATCTGAAAATCATATTGTCCATGATAGTATTACACAAAGTACAGATTATTTTTAATGTATGTATAAGATATTACACATAGCCAATTCATAAGAATCTCAGTCTTATACTAGTTGTAGGTAAAGTGCATTGCTAGTGAAATCTTAGTCTCATGCATTCTTCTTTATGATAATTTCATATGGAACTTTGTAATTTCACATAGAACTTTATCCTAACCACATGAAACAAAACCTAATGTAATTCATAATTCATCTATTTTTGCTATAGTAATTGAGAATGACATTTTTCCATTTAAGTAGTAGCAGAAAATGTGTTAAAGGTTAATTCCTCTCCAGCAAAGACAGTTGTAGGTTTCTGACATACGTTTTTGCTTCGCTTTCATTCTGTCTTGGGACAAGTGAATATATGTGAAGCTTTTTTAGGAGCAATTTTATGTCGGATGGTAACTAACTACTGTGAGAACTCAGATAATGGAGAAATGATTTGAAGTCTCATCTCTCACAGTCATGCCAAGACTGTTAATCAGCTTTTCAAATCTCTGACAAATGTCCTTAATACCAAATTGTTGGTATTCTTTAACTGATTTTTCTTAGTCTTTCCATCAAAAGTTGTTCCATTTGGGTGGATCAACGATGTGATCATGTCTCCCACATCAACATGATCATGCTGATCATCACTACAACAGTTTTGGAGTAGATTCACTTCTTGTCTGTTCTAATAATAATGCTTGAAGAATTCAATTTGAAGGATTACTCCTCCTATTTGAAGGATTACTGCTCCTATATACACTAATTATTATCCTCACCTGAAATGTGATGAAACTCATTTTCCAATGTGGAGCTCTTTAAGAAATTCCTTTCCAGATCTTGACTAGAATGGTCTCTGTGGGAAAAATAATAAAATATTCTGAGTGTTTTATTGAAGCAATTATGTTTTGGCACTTCTTTTCCCCCTACTAAATCAGTCTTTGACAAAGAAAATAATATCAAAAAATATTTTCTGCCAGATTCTAGTCTCCAGGTAAATCACACATATATTTTCCTGTAACAAGAAACTTTTTTTTGGTTTGATTTTTCTGTGTGTGTATTTGCTTTGCTTTATTTAAAAAGCGAAGTCCTTAGCATCTGTTCTCCCAGTTCTAGTTCGAAATAGGTGAAAAACTCACTATATAGAAAGAATGAGATGAATCCAAAGGAAGGTTAACTTTCTACAGGAGTATTAGATTTCTCAATAATTGTGCATCTAGCTACAGTTTTGTGGGGAAGCAAAAAATCAAATTATATCTAATTACAATGTATAGGACAATGTGTATGTCCCATTTAATTACTGGTGAGAATAAATTAGTTACGGATGAGTGAGGAACAGAATGTAGATAAGGAACATGCCTTTGTCTAGTGATAGCAGTATATCTGACTGATATGTTAATGTAACATATGCTTATTATGATGGACTTCACTGAAGTGCTATTAATTCAATTATGTAAGCAACAGCACAGAAGTGGAAATGAAATAATAATGTGCTGCCTGCTAGTGAATTTCTTCCCTCTTAAGACAATAAACAGCGGTATAACAACTTAATGCAAAGAAATTATAGTTTGAGGTCAACTCAAAATGGGTAATTTTGCTCGTGCATCCAGGACTTGTTTTGCAGAGACAGATTACAGAACATGCTTGTCCATGTCACAGGCTGCCACACACTGCATTAGGGCTGTCCTTTTCCTGTACAGCTTTCCATGAAGTCCTTATAGCTGCCACAATTATTTCCCCCCCGGCATGTAGTAGCTGCTTTGTGGCTTTCTTACAAATGTTGAGTGGTCTTGGGAAGAGACTGTCAAAACTTTAAACAAATAAATAATAAAAAATCAATGTTAAGAATTATATCTTAATTTTCATGACGAGTCTGAGAAATCTCTGTGAAGAGAGAAGGGAGAAGAAACCTCATAAAAGGTTAGGGACAGCTGTCACTGCACTGCTTGGCAGCGTGCTCAACTATCTCACCCTGTAGAAAACTGACTGGTCTATCTGCACACACGGGGAACCGTGTTCTTCAGAAAATGGCACCAGAGTGCACATATATGCTGATATTCTTAATATGGGCAGCCTTGCAGGAGGTTAAAATCTGGACGATATCTAAGTAAGAGCCTGATTCCAGAGGGAGAGCCTTTCTGTAAATGGGAATGATGGCGAGTCTTTACTGATGGAAGTTCAAGGCTTTCCTCAAAGTTTGTTCACGGGGCGGGACCAAGAACTGCTACAATATTAAGCACTGGGGGGTGACAATGCAACTTTTAATCAAAAATAGGGTTTGCTACAAATTGTTATTCTGTTTAAATGGAAAAGAATTTAAATTGTTAGAATAGACTAGAATCTAGGCCTAAAACAAGGGTTTAACTATGTGTCAGGAGAGACACATGAGAGAAGGTGTCAGCCCTGTCTCTGTATGGGGCCTTGATTAATTCTGGAAGGTGTAGGTTTATGATTTTAGGAAACAGAAAATTAATTTGATGTTCTAAGTCTAATTCTAAGAGGAAATTTGTTCTTTGAAGAAAATTGTGGCATAAGAGTATGTGAGGCCTAGCTGCCTTTTAGCTCACTAGCGGTGAGGCCTAGCTAGTCTATTGAAGGCAGGCCTTGGCGTACAAGATCGTCTTTGTCGTCTTTAGTAATTATTATGATATTATGTCATCTTTAGCAATTGTTTTTTTTACTTGTTGCAATACTGACTGGCAACCAGCATAGTACAAGAACCACTTCAAAAATGAAATAGGTGCTTGTAAAATACTGTGAAAAGCTTTCATACAAAGTCCAATAGAACAAGTGAACAGTATTTCATTTTAGCTCTTTGATATCATTTGGTATTGTTTTGTTGATAGATTCTAAATATTTCTCAGTGTTTTTAGCAGACGGTATATCCCCAGCATTTGCTACATCATTCTGAGAATACTTTGTTTATGTTTCAATTCAAAATGCCCTGCTAAGATAATGAGATCTTAATGATATCTAATTATTCTTTTCTTAATTTTATTTTCTCTTATGTAATACAACTTACTTTTGCCAGAACACCAGCAAAAGAAATTAGCTTCAAAATTGGATAATTTCATTTTTATTCCTGAAAACATCTAACTACTTTTTATCAAGCTTTGTCTAGCACATTTTAAATCAACATGTTTACTTGTTACACTGATCACTAACAATCAATTTAAATAGCCTTAATCGCCCACTGCTTGCAGGACATTAATCTCAGCGTTTCTTGCAAGGGCCTGTATCAAGTTGTCTTCCCTCATGTAATGAACTACAGTAAATACTCTTGGCTGACTCCACAGGCAGGGACATTTGACCAGCAACCAAAAACCAGTTAAGTTGAAACTTCCATGAATCAGCCCTCTGAGCAGCGGGGTCCCATGTCTCTAGCAACAGCTTTTGCTTGGGGTAGAGTGTTGCTCTGTGTGCTTCACAGCTACAAGTTCATTATCTCATCCTAGAAAGATGATCAAAGATGCAGGTTGCTGAGGAAGAACAGAACTAGCATGGCTAGAGATAGAGGTAAGGGAGGTCTTTCCTCTGGTTTGGTCTTTTCCCTCTGGTAATATAATACATCTTAAGGAGCTAGGTCAAAATTCAGTCTGCTGTTAATGAAAATCCTTCTAACAATGCTTCATTCTGTTTCTCGTTTTCTTGTACCTCTGAGAAGATGTCTTACTGAATATACCTCAGAAGAAAAAAAAAAAGCCTTGCGCATGTCTAAATATATATCTTTCATCAGTATTTCCAAACCCATGTGTTTTCTAGCCAGTTATGCAATTGAACCAGGAGACCTTCAGTAGGCTGAAGTTGATGATAGTGGAAGAAAGTCACTGTACTTCTACATTAATCCTCTGTCTAAAAAAGCATGGACCTGCTTGGAAAAGATAGCAGGAAAATTTTAAGAACAGGATCCTTTTTTTTTTTTTTTTCCCCCACATGGCTTGTGTAGTAAATTAAATGCATATTCTATTTCTACGAATAAGAACTTGATTAGTACCCTTAAATAGAATATTTGCAGCTCAGCTGCAAGTGAAGCTTTAGACAAATCCATGTTATGTTCAGGGGGAAAAAGATATGAGGAATGTAATACACCCAAATTGACTGAAATTGGAGGCCATAAATAAGGGAACAGTTACTTCACTTGTCTGAGGACTACATGACTAGAGAGATTGCACAGCACAAAGGTCATTGACCACATATATTTTGTTCTTAGTTAAATAACAATGACAAAGGAAACTACTTTGGAAAGATGAGATTTTCATGGTACAAAGAACTATGTCTGATATATAGCAGGGATATTGAAAAAGAAGAACAGGAATAAAGTCTTGGCTATGTGATCTGGGATGATTAGGATGCTCAGGATGATTAGATGTTTCAGTGATAATCCAGGCTTTAAAATGCTTTTAGTTTCTTGTATACTGAAAACCAGGATGCTTTTCTCAGTTTGAGGAAACCTGTCCAAAAAAAAAAAAAAAGAAATAATACTTATGTTTTCTCCTGTACCTTGTGCTGGGATAAAAATGTGTACTAAAATGTATGCTGATAATTGTTGGTAATTGTAGGTGGACTTCATCTTTTTATTTTATTCATTCTCAGGTATCTTTGGCTTTTTTTTTCTCTGAGTAAGCTGTGAACTTGATATTTCTCTAGTTTAAGACAATAATTGAGTGTTATGTGTCATGTCTTATGGTCCAACATTAAGAATCATTCTCATTTTGGGAAAAAGAAAAGAATGAATGCCTTTTAGAGGACTAACACTACTTAGAAGTGACGTGAGTGTGAACATTATACCTTCAATGGTAGCACGGAATTCCCCCCCCCCCCCATCCTTTAACTTCTAGGACTTCTTGAAAGTGATCATTATTAAACTGCATATGCTGCAATAAAACTTTCCTGTAGCATGGGGACTGAGAAAATGATTGACATAAGATAGTGGCATAGCAGTGTTGTGTGCTATAATTGAAGTCAGAGCATTTTTGTGTGTCTGATTTTCAGGTATTTTTGTAGCAAATTATCTTGTCAGTTAATACTAAATGATGAGATTGACTGTTTTCTAGTTTGGGCTGAATTTGAGAAATATTAACTAATCTATGTTGTGAAGCTAAATTAAGAGGAAAATAAATCAAACTCTTGATTTTGAACTTCTAATTCAGAATGGCAGGCTTTCTCTTTTGTTTCTCTTACTTAGCTTCCAGTGCTGTGACAGTGCCTTACTAGCTCAGCACTCTCAAAAGTCAGTGCTCATGTACCCGTGGCCTAAGAAAGCTGAGCACAAATGCTCTTTCTGATCCGCTTAGAACAACTGGATTTTGGTATAAGTTTTACTGCAGACAGGTGGAACTCACTTTGTAATTTATTTGTGACTTCTTTTGTTTCTGTTCTGATAAATGGAGAAGAAACATGGAGCTGTGTAACCATGCCTGTGCAACCACAGAATGGGAGACTCACAGTAAGTCCCAAAAGGTTGGGCAACATGAAAACTTCACGTAATATTCTGGACTTGTATAAAAAGAGGAGGGATTTCTTTTTGTAATGTCAACCCTGTTGCTCATGTGATAAACAGACAGTGATGTGTTTGCTATGGAATTCTCCTCCTCCCTCCCCCCCCCCATACTTGCTTATCCCTAAAAACTTCAAAACATTTGTATCAAAGCTGATTGTTTCACATCTATGAGAAGTGTACAGCCCAAATTTTTGGGTCTTTTGATCAGGATTTTTCCCCATTTTCAGAGTAATATTAGCGATGGTTCATAGTGACAGTAGATGAATAGTTAACACTAGCAATTGTCATTTTTTCTTCTGTTCTTCAAAAAAAAAAAAAAATCACCTTTCTGATGGAAGCCAGAAGTCTTCTGACATGGTTCCTGGGGCTGTTTAAACCAGCAGGAGAAGCTGATGGAGTTGCATGTCTTTGTAGAAAGCAGTTTTCAACAGAATTGTGGAAAATCATGTTGCTTTGAGCACAATATGGATAGATAAAGATAGAAACTTCAAGCTGTTAGTAAAGACACTTTGAGTCAGTGCTCAACGTAAAGTATTTCAGATTTTAGCTGTGTTCAGTTAATAAGAAAGCAATCAGATTTCAGCACACACACACCCCTTGTCAAGTTGTGGAAAGGAGAGAAGGCAAAGAGACAGCCATGCCAGTCCTGCCTTCACCTTTGCAGGTCTTGCATACCCTTCTGCTTGGATGATAAGGAGCATCAGTGTTTACCTGCAGAAGTAGCCCTGTGGTGTCAGGGAGAAGCCTGATGCTTTGCTGCATCTACCTTGACAGACACAGGGTGATGGGTGTGTTAAGGGTTAACCAGAGCATGAGTGCAAATAAGAAAACAGGAGTGGGAAAGAACAGAAAAATAGTGGTATGAGATGAAAAGTGTCAAAAACATCTTTTCCTTTCCCACCTCCCCAACTTGCCTGCCATGTTTAGTTAATGAGTTAAATAATCTCAAGGCTACACAGATTTCTTTAATGGAGGCGATATCTTGACTTGTAGCTTCACAATTCCGTTGCTGTAAATTCCTTCTGGAGTTTGCATGGTTCATTTGACTTTTGGAGCTATTATCAGTAGCTAAGGGCACTTAACATTCGTACTTGATTCTCAAGAATCTAGAGACAAAACCTTATTGCTTCATCTTTAAAACATTGCAACAAACAACCTTGGAAAGGATGGGGCATTACCTAACTGTTTCTGTAGACAACAGAAAATCAGAAAAGAACGAAGTAAATATTGCATTTTAAGTTACAGAGAAAATTTGAATCTATCTCCTCCTTCTATCCGCATAACAAAGACCAGAGTGTTGCTATTCATACACATATAGACAGGTGTCTTTTTCCTGTTTGTTGCTGCTGCTTTACTAAAATAGTGCAATATTCTGTGTTTAAACAGAAGCTTCTCCTTGGCACTGAGTTACTGATAATGGAAGGAAAAAAGATCCAAGAAAAGCAATCTGCATCACTTTCAGTGCTTTTCTTTTACAAGGGCTTATTTAATTGGAAACCTGCATTTTCACGGAAGTGTTTTATAGGTTTTGCCAAGATTTCTGAAGGGTTCTGTGGGGGTGTTTTTTTGGGGGTGGGGGAGGGATGGGTCTGCGGAGAGATGCATGAAGGCAGTTGGATTTTCCTTCCCTATTATGCAGTTTTATAAGCAGTGTACCCAAAAGAGAACACAGATGGTTCAGGTGAAGCTCTAGCATGAGTTACTAAAATAATTTTAAAAAAGCCCCTAATGCTGAAATGGCCTGCTATGTAGATTACACAGAAAGTCTGGAGGTGTCTAGCCTTAAAATGTTAGTAGATTATTGCAACTACTGACAATTTAAGTGCTTCTTTCAATCTTTATCTCTTCAGAATAGAAAAAAAGCCACATATATTTCAAAAACATATCTTGCACCTAAATATAAAACTTAAAACCTTTTCAGAAAATGCCAAAAAATTTGTGTTGGTTTATGAAGTTTGAACTTCAAGTGATTTTCAGATTTAAACAAGGATTTTTAAAAATATTTTCAATGCTACCCACTTTTTTTGCTAGAAGAAGAATCCTTTTTTAAATAGGATGGAAGACAGAGTTTGGATAGAAGTGTGTCATCAAATTCGCATGAGGGAATGTTTAAGGGAACAGAAGTTAGCAGGGAAGATTGAATGTCTGAGTAATTAACGTCAACAATACTGGAATGTACCAGACTGAGCCCCAAGAACACCTACCCTTCTGCCACAGTGCAAAGGCTTTTTTGTGTGTTTTTGTGTTGTTTTGTTTTCCCAGTCTGCTCCTATAGCTTTCCCTATGAAAGGGAGCTACCTGGTAGCAGTGCAGTCTTTTTACTTCATTATTATGCATAATTCATAGAAGGTACTGGGAATACATGCACTAGTTTCTTCTTTCTTCATGTTACTTTTGTTCCCTTAACACATTTTAAGAAATATTTTTCTAAACATTATTTTTCAGTGCAAACAGAGGTTCTTTTCCCCACTGTTTCAATAATATGCCAGCATTCTGCTAAAAAAAACAAATGCAATTTCAAGAAAGTGTTCCTGTGCTGTAAAAAGATTCAGTATGAGGTCTTTGAACGCCTCAGCATAGACAACAAAAATTCCACCTTCTTTAATTACTGCCAACACACAGTGTATGATTCTCTTTAATAAAGCTGTCACTTTTTTCTCCCCTAGGAGCTACACCTGCATTTTAAATAGTTGCATAACAAATGCATTTCACCAGAATTTGAAAGGTGTTTGTAGAGTGTTTTATCATCAGTAGCACCTTTCAGTTTGGAATGCTGTTGAAAGACCAAAAAAGAAGTATAGATTAAGAGATCCAAATATAGAGAAAATGGCTAGCTTTGCATTGTTTAACAAGTCTCTTTAATTTAATTGTTGATTGGTTGTCTACTTTTGCTGTTTTCCTGAGAGGACTTGACATTGTTGCTGTCCTTTTCAGTTCTGCTCTTTAATTGCACAGCTGTAGTCAAATGTTAACTTCCCTAAAACTAAGTGATTTTGGACTTAAGGAATAACACTTTTTGGGTAGTTAATTAGACCAAGTTATCTATGCTATCACTATATCTCAATGAAGCAGAAAGGAATTTATACTATGTTTCTTCCTTCCCAAAAATGTAATGAACATTCTTTTAAGATGTGTTTCTGAATCACTGATTAGCATGTGTAAATAATTACATTATTGTCAGCTATTTAAGCCCCTCTGAGAAACTTAAGATTAATTTCCTATTTAGGAGACTACAGCATGTGGCCCGCATACCCTACAGACTATTTCTGTATTGGCATTCTTACATGTTTGGATATTGATGTACATAAGGGTATTACTGGTGAAGTCTTACTGTGGGGTCTGGTCTTGCAGCGATGTCTTTTCTCAGGCCATAAGCTCTAGAGGGATGGCTGTGGATTGGAGAGAGAAAAAAAAAAAAGCTGGGGATCTGCCCAAGAGTTCACTTAGCCTGACACACCTCCTCTGCCTGTGGCCTCCGGAAAGCGTGCAGGGAAGACTAAACCTGCAGTCACCCAGACACCAAGGAATGCTTTCCCTGTGTGTTCTCACAACCCTCAACAATTTGTGGCTCAAGGCTTTGTTAGCTAGAAATAAGATCTTTGTATTGTGTTACACAGCTGTTTCTGCCCTGAAATTGTGCAGTGACTTCTTGAATTCATACAAAATATTAGCTTTCACAGTATCCTATGGCATGGAATTTATAGCTTGACTGCACATTATATGAGGAGACAGCTTGGTTTGAGCCTGTTGCTTCTTAGTTGTAGTGCTATCTGCTGCTTTTATTTGAAGATAAAATGAGTGATCGCTTTCTGTTAACTGCTCCTGATTTGTAGACTTATATCAAAGTTACATCCATAAAATCTCTGACACGCTGTGTCCTACTGTCTTCAGACTGCCTTTAAATAAAAAACAGTTTTGTCTCTCATCCCCCTTGTCTTTTCCTTTTTAGCTCTTTGTCATTGCACCTGCAGTTTTGACACAGCAGAGCAGCATGGGGATGTTCTGTATTTTGTTCTCAACTTTGCATTTTAATTTTTCTGATTCTTGCTGACTTCTGACTAGTTGTTTTCATAAAGTCTAGTCTTATGTCCTGAATGGCCTGATTTAGCTCACCACCCCTCATTAGGGATGTTGAAATTGGGAGTGTGGGGCTCATCTCCTGGCTCATTTAATACCATACTTTGTAATCTATGAAGTTGTGTGTAAATAAAGACTGTAGCACAACGTGTAGTCTAAAAATGTCATGGGAGCTCTTTAAGGCAAGTGTGCTTCATGGTCTTGTGGAGCTGGGTAAATCCCATAATTTACATAATACATAATTATAGTCTTCCACTTGTTTTATTCTTACTGTTTACTAAGGTCTGTCTCAGCTGAGTGCTGCTGTTTGAGTGGCATTTCCACAAAACTCCTACACAAATTGACTGCTGAACTGGCTCTGCTGGAAGAAAAGGCTTGGCTGCCTTCTCACTGCATCAGGCACGATGCCAGAGAAGCCCCCTAGGGGCTGGGCAGATACTTCACATTTCACTGCATAGATGTTGCAGGGTGACACAGAGCAGGTCAGTTCAGGGGTAAGCACAGAGGTGTGGACAGGTAGGTTCCTAGGACTTTGGGTATGCTGCTGTATGGTTTAGAGGGTGGACTACAGTTTGCCTGAGACATGCAAGTGCTGATGGCATTTGTATGTCCAATGCCAAAGATAAGCACTCTCTTGAGCCCAAGTTTCCCCCCCCCAAGCAACCTAATTTGGACTTAGATGCAGAGGTTCTGAGCTGAGAACCTCTTACCCCTTTTCTGAACTTGTTTGACCAAGAGCAGCTATCTGAATTTGGAGGGGTGAAGGCCTGACTTTTGGTTTCTTTGGTAACATTTCTTGTTTCTAATCTTCTGCTTGAAGGCTTCTTGAATACTTGGTGAACAAAGTTATAGGGATAAGCAGCAGAACATCTGTTGATGACATCAGTGAATTTAATATGGCGTTCTGAGTGTGTAAGTGCATGGATTTTATTTCCTGAATGTTCTGGTTCTTTAATTCAGTAAGACATAAATATGCAGTGTTATATTTAGGATGCATAACTCATATGTCAACATCCTTTCCTTTTTTGGGGAGACAAACACATCTATATGCTCCTTGCGTATCATATGAAGCAGAGAAAAGGAGCCCTATCTTTGAAGTAGTTTTTTGCAGTCCATAAGCACATCTTAAAACCAAGAACATCAGACTTCACATTGCATGCAGTCCTCCTGTTATTAGTAATGTCTAAACAATTTCTAATAAATCTTAATTGGAGGAGAATAACTAATTCATATAATTCTGAATGTTAAAATCTGTCATGTTGCTGCTATACTTGAAGGAAAAAAAAGATAGTGACCTCAGTGAAATCCAAGTGTTTTCTCTAGATATGCCTTAACAGTAGGAAAACCTCAAAAAACAAAAAAATCCATAAGGATTTTTTTGATTTTAAAAAACAAAGTATAGAGACAGTAAAGAATGTTTTCTTTCCTTTGATCCATTGAATATAAAAGTCAAACTATAAAGCAAACAAATAAAATAACATGCAAGAAAAGGCTGGGTGGGTTGATGGAACAGAGCAAATGAAATCTGTTTTGTAGGACTGGAGTACACTATTCCATAAGCATTCAGAAATTTATATGTGCTAACCGGAGAGACAAAGTACCAAATCATGACTGCTCCTGGGCTGATATGGAGTTATGAGAACACAGCCCATTTAGAATAATTAAATCTAATGGTTGTAGAATTGTCTCCAAACAAACTAGGTCAAATATTAGATGTATAAATGGTACAGCAATAAAAAATCATCCCCTGATGCGGACAACAAACATGATGGACTAAGTCGGTAGAACTTCTCAGTTGTGTTGTTATCCCTGTCAATAGGTAACCTAAGAATGTCGTCTTTGACCTCCCATGTCCCGCTGCAGTGGAAGCTAACTCCAAAAGCTTCATGCACCCACCATTCCTGTGGTGCTCAGGGGAAGCTATTTCCTTAGGGAAATTTCTGGAGAGAAATCCTTGCCAAGTGTTGCAGAAAGCATCAGCATTCAGCTCCTGACAAATTCCTTTGAGTCAGTGCTCTTGGTCTAACAGATCAGGTTTAAATTCCTCTTTCTGTCCGTTTCAGTCTGGCACTACAGTTAGTGGGAAGTGGGTCTGTAGCAGTGTACTAACAGTGTGGTAACTTTTGCCAAGTTGCAACGAGTATAACCTTCAGATGCCTTCATATCGAGCCAAAGGTGAGGGATTTTCCTGTGCTCCTGATTAACATGCAAAATATTGGGTAGTGTAATTTTTTGGTCTTGTCCAGCTATTGAAAACTAATTGTGTAAACTCTGAAGCAAAAGCTAGAGCATAGACTTCCCTCCTCTTTCACTGGCTTTGTATCTCTGAGTCTAAGATTTCATGGTCTGGCAGATAACTCTCCTTCTGCATTGAACAAGAAACCTTTCATGATTTTTTTGTCTAGGGCCCATGGGATTGTAAATATCCCATTTGTTTAAATGTTCCCTAACCAACCCTTGGCTGCTGAGAATAAAATATTATCCATACTGAAGTTCTGAATTATGTTACTGCAGCAGAATTTGTATTTCAGCTTTGACCTGAAGGGTAATAGGACAGATTATTTGCAACAGCGAGATAAAATACCAATTGATCTCAGGAGTGTTGCTAAGAATGAAGGACTTTTAGTGAACGATGGCGAAGTCTGAGGTCATGAAAATGTAAATGTTGTGGTATTACTTATAGATCTCATGATCTTGCCAAATCATGAGAGTAGCAACAGCTGTGAGACTACGTAGTTGTAGGGGTGTATGTGCATTTTTATTTATCCACACAAAGATATAAGGCCTAAACTAATCTTCTTGCTCCAAAAGAAGGCTTGCTTTATCTATTTTTCTGACTCCCTATCTGCTTCTTGCCTTTCAATATAACTGTCAGCCTTTTTCGACAGATGTATACAGCATCCTGCCTAGACTTCATTGTAACAAAAACGCAAACCCATTTTCTGCAGAGTTCACAGCCAGTCAAGCTGTGGTAATTACTGGTCATTGCTCTGAAACTGCATCAGTGATCTGCACGACAGCAGCTTGAGAGGTTCTGGGATGAGTCGTGGTCCGATTGCAGAAACGTCGTCTCTCCCCTGTGCAATTCTCAGTTCTTGGGAACGTGGGGAAGGGGAGCGAGCACAAAGCAGTATTCCAGAATCCAAATCCCTCTCCATTTTTAGGGGGATCTTTAACACCTTGGAATGCAGTATGTGTGGATTATAGATTTCTGTTGCCAACAGATGAGCTTTGAAAAATCGAGGCTATATTTTTCAGATGTTTAGAGCTAACATGTTTTGCTGAAAATTGCTGGGTGTCAACATTCAGTTCTTAAAACAATTGGTGACCTTTCTTTGAAAAACGTAGAAACTCTATTTAATAGTGAGCGATTCTTGTTTAAACTCACCTCACCTGGACAAACTATAAATTTTGAAGGACTGCAGTTTCTGCAGTGTCATTGCTTAGCAGCATGCTTTTATTCAGTAAAACGTATACACAGTGTATGCATAGCGTGCGTGTGTTTATAGACTATGATTCTGAAAACACAAAGGGACTTTGCTTAACAGTGGTTATAAATAGTGCCAGTCCCCAGTGGCTGGGAAACTTCCTGGGATGTGGGAAACTGCAGGGTTAATATCACTTCTTCCTTCTGATCCCTTAGCAGGGATTTGAATGGATTCGTCCCGAGATAAGCAAAGCCACTGATCTTTTTATTTCTTTTGTGAAAAAAATTGGTAAATGCTGGATTTTTGAAAGCATAATTTTACTGAGGCATTAAAAACAATGAAGGAAGCTTTGTATGTGATTACATGAGGAAAAAATAAATTGTTTGACAACAACACCTATTTTTAGTCTTGATATCATTTGCTTCCACTTTTCCCAGCTTTTGAGTGTTTAGAATCTGGAAAAATAAAGGGGGTGGGAAAGTGAATATTGCATCCAATCTTCTAATCTCCCTGCTTAAAGTGTTAGTTTGCGATTCAGTCAATATATGAAATACCACATGCAGTTATTATCAGTGTCATTAGTATGAAGTGGCTATGTTTGGATAACAGCTCTTTCTCAATTGTTCCCAGAAGTTATAGAGAGTGACGTTTTATTTCAGTTGATTTTGTCTGCTTCATTTTGTCTAGAGAATGTTCTGCTGTCTTGTACCACGTGCTCCAAGAAGGGGGTTCTGAAGGAGAAAGATGTTTTAAATATTACCATGCATGCAAACCAAATTGGAAAGCTAGATGTGTACGACTTATTTGCCTTTGTTTGGATAATGGATAAGAAAAGGAAACAAACTTACAATAGGGGTGTTGTCCAAAAAATTGTACCTTATAGCAACTGATATTACTGGAAGCCAAATAGTTTTTGGGTTTTGTCTGTGCCCAGAGCTTGATCAAATGTCATGAAGAAAAGAAAAGCTTTCTCAAATAAAACCCAAATACTTGTTAATAAAAATCCCTAACTAAACTGTTTAATATTGTAGGGGAAAAAAGTGTTGTAATTTATTCTAAGTCAAAGTATTAATGTTTTGATAACTTAAAAATTATTCAGAAACTTAATGCAGGAAAGTAGCAATAAAAACCAACAACAATCAATCAAGCAAAATCACAAAATGGAGTATTCCATTTGATCTGAGACTATTTTTTGGTTCAGCCAGCACAATGAAAAATCCATTATTCGCCCAGCTCAGCTCAGCAGTAGGCTCTAACACAGGCCTACACTACAGCAGAACCATGACAAAACGAGACAGGAACATTAAATTCATAAAGCAGATCCATGCTGGAGGATCGGACCCTAAAGTTGAATCAAACAATACCACAAATCATGGGGAATTGTTTGCATATTGGCCCCTTTATAAATCCTTACATGTACAGTCAAAATCATGTTGTTTGTTTTTTTTAATTGTATCTGTCTGAAAGCTGTATTTCAGTTTTGTCTTTTCAAAGGTTTTATACGTGGAAATGATGAAATAGGTAACTTGTCACCGTGGAAGAATGTCCTTATTTTTAAGGAAGACCTGTGAATACCTGCCTGTGCTATGGGAGCCCAGCAGTATTGTAACACTGCAGCTCAAACAGAAGGCTGCAGACACTTCTGAGATATTTTTGCTGCTTTTTTTTCTTTTTTTTAGTCTATATCAACAGAAATCAAATCTTTTGTGTCCTTTTGTAATTTAAAGGGGAAAATGAAGGCACACAAACCATCCCAGTGTAACTAATAGCAGAGTATATTGCATGTGGTATGTTGCACATTGAGAGAGCAGAGCTTTAATTCCTGGCTTTTTCTCATGAGAGGTGTGCCTTCTCACTGACAAAATTTCAGGTCTTAACAAATCCACTCCTCTAAACTAAAAATCATTTTGTTAAAACCTCTAACCAGCCTCTTCTAAGGAATAGTATTTCAGTAAGTTTTAAAGTCTACTTAATATTCTGTGCATGGCTATTTTTTTGGTGTGCATTGCCACAGAGCAATAAATACAGAAGCACCATAAACGAGTAGGTTTTTATAGATGGTACACTGACACTTTTCTCAGCAGTGACAAGAATATTAAAACTTCTGGAAGTTTTAAAATGATTAGTTTCTAGCAGCTGTGCTGATAACATAAAGAAGAAAAGATGGAAGTAGAATATTAACAGTTATCTGAAACAACAGGGTGTGATAGAATGTCCTATAGCCCTATTTTCACTTCAGAAGAAAGTCTCAATGCTCTCCTGATCTGATGAGAGACCAGGAGATACCCCTGTCTCTGTAGGTACTCTTTGAATGAGTACTTAGCCCAGGCAGTGGGATTCTGGATGGACCTGACCTTCGGTTTATGGGTTGAGTTCATTTAATACTTCAGTAGCTGTTTGTGACCAAGTGAAGAATAGGAAGTTGCTGCAGATTTTCCAGTGAACTTGACAGCGTTGACCATATAAATTATCCTACAGGCCAGGGTCATAGGAAGCTTTTATTATTACAACCCCAAAATGATGTGAAGAATATTGTCTGTGCTGAGAGAGGGTGGGGGGGTGGGGAGAGGGAGAAAAGGATGTGGGGGTGGTATGGTTGGGTTGTTTTGTTTTAGGTTAGTGTGAGTTTGTAGGCCTGAGAGCAAGTATTACTCTAAATAGAGAATGTTGTAACATCAGTTACCACTGATACCCTATCAAAGACCCCCCCCCTTTCCCTTTCAACCATTCTTTCCAGCATTCCATTAATGGTAAAACAGAAGTATGTAGGGAACTATGGGCTTAAAAATGTCTTTGTCATTCTGTCCAGTGGCCTTATACAGCAGGTTCCCTCCAGCTTCCCCAACTCTTACGCCAGTCAGGCTTACCTGCAGTAGGCAGAAAACCTGTGCTTTTTGCAAATCAGAGCCTGGTGATCCTCGAGGATAGGAGAGGTAGCCGGGTGTTTTGAAGAATAGACGGCCTGCTTGGGATGTATCACATCAGACAGACTGAAGGGAGTAGAAAAGTACAGGGAAATGGAAAAAGAAAAGTCTTGGGCTCTCTTGATTTTGTGTACTGTGTTATATGAAAACTCTTGGCTCGTGGTTGGTGTGAAATTGCTGAGGGACGTGCTTGGTGAGACAGTGCCATTAACTGCAAAAACCACCCATGGATCTCCCACAGTAGTGTTTTTTTCTTGCTGTTCTTTTTCTTTGTATTTTAATCATTTTGTTTTCTTCTCCAATTCTCTGTAGCTGCTTACTGATGAAATGAAAGTCACTGTGTTTTATCTAAGCCATTCCTTAACTATTTGAGTGTTCTTACTGGGGCAAAACGTAGAACACTTTTAGTGGTATTTCCTTTCTAAATCTTGAAAGGAGAGAAGAAAATAGCAACATAATACCAAGTTTCTTCAAGGATTTTGTGTCAGATTTCTTCTGTATCTAATGTTTAACTTATTTAGACATTCTTGAAAGATACTCAGATGTTTTATAACGTGTCATGAAAATAAAACTATTCCAGTTTGTGCTTTAGAATAAAATTTGTGCTTTTGAAAGCACAAAATACAAAGAAACCAAGCAATACTCTGGAAAAATATGCAGATGACGCAAGACACCTTTGCTTTGTGTAGAGTGACACCACTAATACGTGAACTAGTGTTCAAAGCTGAAGTTCATTTGTGTGTGCAGTTGTCTGAAAATCCATTAAATATCTGAACATTAAGCTTTCTATGTTTCGAGGCAGAATGCAGTTCCTGTGAGGGGAACAAAAAGCATTTTTTATTTGGCAGAAGGAGAACATGCCATTGTGGAAAAAATATATGGAGCCTGGTATGACAGATGGTGAGGATGAGGCAAAGCAGCCTTTGGTATTATTGTTGAATTAAAAATGATCTAATGTTTATAGGTTTTTCTTTGCATGAATGGATAGTATGGATGAATTGAGTTCAGTAGGATTCACCTCGTGCAGGTGCTCTTTTCCACTTGGATGCAGCCGCTGTAAAACAACCTGTAGCAGTCTGTCTGTCCTGGAGAGATACACACATTTATCTGTATGCCTGTTAGTAAGCTTGCCTTCTGCCTCGGAAAGGATTTACTTTGCCAGTGCATTCAAAAGCTGTTGCTGTCTTGTGCTTGTGTTCAGAAGTGAAGGGGATTGATGGGCTATGTAATAATGCTGTATTCAGGCACTTTTTTTTTCTTTCTAGGTAAGAAGACAAAAAAAGCACTTTATTTAACCATGTATGTTAAGAAGCCTAAGCAGAATTTTAAAAGCTGGATGCTTGGACTTAAGTTTTGAAACTAGTGCTTAAATATATATGGCTTGCTTTTCAAGTTGTTCAGCACTTCTCACCCTTCTTAATGGATATACTAGGTGCTGAGTGCCCTCTAAAATTCTGACATGTTTCTATTTTAAAAAACCACTGGTGAGATCTAGGCTGATTTATGGCTTTTAAAGTTGTCCTGTGATGTCATTTTCTAATCTGCTACAAAATATCAGGTATGTTTTTGCAAATTTAAGCCTAACAAGTTCACTGGTATGTTCTCAGTATGTGTTTTAGCGATAATATAGCGGTAATAAAACAGAGGAAGTATAATTTCTATTAAAGCAGCTCATTTTCTGGACAGTTATACACAGGGATCAGGTTCAGCACTGAGGAAGTTACAAACACCAAGTAAATACTTTTAATTTTAGAGACATTTTTATTCAAACATCTCTATTTTGGTGTATTCCAACTAAAAACAAATCATTTCAAAAGCCATGGGACAATTCGAGTAGTTGCCAAGAACAACAGACATGCACTGGCCCACATGTTTCTAAGGTACTACAATACTTTGAAATTTGCTGACTTTCTGTGACTTTTGGGTATACTTCTGTCCAGGCCCAGTGTACTTGGAATGAGGATTTTCTAAATTTATTTTTCTGTTTTTATTGTTAGAGACATGACTTCATCTACTCACCTCTTTGTGTTGGTTCAAAAGCTAGTACTTTATTTGGAATTCAGTATTTCATGAAAGGAAATGGAACAGAATGAATGGGAATAGGCAACTAACTTCTAATTTTCAACAGCTGAATGACAGGAATATAGCTCTTAATAAATAATCTCCATTTGGTAGAATATTTATGAAACATCTGAGTTAACATGACCACCAATTAATCTTCAAATGAGTTTTCTGTTGGTGAATAAAATTACGAGTCTCAAGAAACATACTGAATGAATATCAACTTTTCCTTTTGTCCTAGTCTTTAATGTTAGATGTGCCTTTCTAAACACCTGTTGGCATTATGTGAATTAAGATGGTGCCAGAGTACCTAAAAAGGGCTACAAACAAGCTTTCTGTTGTTTGACCAGGAAGCGTCATAAAGTGTATCACTAAAAATAGTGTGTCATGGTAATTACATGTTTGGAGGGGGAGACGCAATGGATGATAGTTTAGCTGTGTTTTCTTAACTAGTTTCCACACCCTCCTCTGCATAATTTCTTTAGGGATGCACACTCCTACCCTTTGACAGTTTTGTAAAATATATTGGGGAGTTAGACACTTGCTAGCAGATCAATTTGCTGTTCCAGTAAGTGTTCTGGTTCCTGAATTTTACATGTAATGAGATGCATTAACTAGTTGCATTCAAAACCTCTCTACTTATGCCATACTAAGTAAAATCCAAATGAACTATTTGAATACAACATTCAGTGATACCATACTTGTCCTTCTTCATAAAATATATCAATGAAGATGAGATCCTTTTAATTAAGTAGGGTTTGATCTGTAGAATTTAACTGATGTTATGGAGAACTCCTTAATGAACTTACTTGGAGATTGTCATCCAATTCATTGTGTCTCAGGCTGTGCAAGGAGGGAGGAGCCCTTCATATCCTGGCTTATGCATGCTTAATTTTATAGCAAAAACTCCCCAGGAAACTTAAAACCTCCAAAAGGTCCAGAAAAAAGATATTCTTTCCAAAATGATTTCCTTCTAAATGTTCTAAGAGAAAAAAAAAAACAAAACTTGACATGTTTTTAAATAAACTGAGGAGTGTGTTGTTACCTGGAAACAAGCATCACTGTGATAGATACCACTTTGATAGAACTTGGGATAACTGTACTTAGAAATTACATGCTTCAACAGAAGGTAAAACTGTTTCCAAGTTCTCTGTGTGAAGAACCATTGGTTGTGAAATGTCTTCCTATATAAACTTCCTGTTATAAATTTCTACATGATCAAACATGCTAGATCTAAATAAATAAATGCAGCTCATTACTTATTTATGGTTTGGGTAAATGTAAAGGTAACCTATTGCTCTGTAATCCTAAGAAATTTGAGAAGTTAGGTGTATCTGAATTGGGTAGCTAAAAGAGTAGTGCAATATCACTTCTTCAATGAGCAGCGTGATTTCAGTCCTTCGTGAACCTCAAGAGATGAATATAAGATTTGATTATCTAAAGGACAACTAATTTGCTATATCTGTGACCCCCCCCACTAGTTATTTCAGCCATTCTTTTCTACTTAATCTAAATCATTGCCTATATTCGTAAGACAAATCTTACCAAAAAAGTTCAAAGTAAATAATTCAGCAAACACCGGTGTTAAATTCTTCAATAATGTATTACTCAAATCTCTCAGCCATCCGTAACCGTGAATACTAAATAGCGAATAGTTGCAGTGAAAATGTTCCTAACACACGGCAGCCAAAAAGCAGTTCGAGCTTCTGTAGCAAGACTTACAGTAAAAGTCTTTATTCCCTTATGTTTTTTTAAGTGTAAAAAAGTTGGCCACACTGTCAAGAAATCAGTGCAGTATAAATACATTGACATAATCCCAGTACATATTGCATTCATATTTTGTGAATAGAGGATTTCCACTTTCATGCTTATACAAGGACTCAAACACTGAACTAGTTCTGATTATGTTGCTACATCAATCATGGTTGAATAAAGGTCACTTTTTTCTGAATATTCAAGAGAAAAAGAAAAAAAACCCACAGAAATAAACCGTTCTTCAATTTGTAGAAATAGTGCAACAGGAAGATAGTTCGAGTCACATCTTATCTTGATTATTTCACTGTGATGTGGATTTGTGAAGCACTTTACTTGGCAAATGGTGGGAAACAGGAGTGAGAAAGAATAGTGAGAAACCCACCCCTTGTATCTTCAACATGTGTTGGACTCTCACTCAGTTTTTCTCTCTCTCATACTGGCTGATCGTTGCTTTAATGTTGTAGTGCCGAGGAGAGATTAAATCTTGGAGAAGAGTTACTCAAAAGACAGGTGTTGCAAAGTGTGCAACAGCAGGATGAGAAGGAAAATACCTTTTTATGTCTTTGTCTCTACTCTGCTGTGATTTGTTTGCCAGAGTTTTTGTTTTGGAAGCTAAGATTTTTGTCTCCTTGACCAGGAAGCTTCTCTTTGCCAACTGTGCTGTCATAGTAGTAGCTTTGATGCCAGTTATCTCTGAAAGCACTTGGAAAACTGAAGGTAGCGGAGAAAATAACAGCTTGTTATCAGAAGTTTGGACTGCAGGTCTTGCTTGTTGTATCCCTGATGTATCCCTGATCTGCAGAAGTTTCTGAGAGAAATTCATGTTTCTATGAGTTAGGACCTACCTGCCTGAGGCAAGTTTTGTGACTATAACACATATTGCTTCTCAAACTTCTGCTGTATGGCTATACTCTTGTATAATAGTAATAGCACATTACATATCTCTACATATCTGTAACTTCATAATTTTCACCCAATTCCCATTCCCATTTTTAACAAAATAGTTAAATGAGTGAGGAAAGGATTGACCATTTGTACTGATAGCTAGATGACACACACATCATCAGAAATTAGAAATCATGATTTACTAAGCAATCATACTATAAAAACAACAAATATTGCCATGACCATGGAGCAATTGGTAGACTTTGAGCACTATTAGTATCTTTTTCTTATTGATTTTTTTAAAATGCAGATACTGGCTTTTTTTTTTTCTTGTTTTAATCAAGGAAATCTTGTCATTTATTGCTCCTGTCTCATTCTGTGTTAATGAGTCAGTGTTATGACACACATTTATATGGATATTGTGTTTTGACTGAAGTTATTCAGAGCACTAACAAAAACACTAAGAAGTTTCATTTGAAAAGAGTAAGAAAATATTCCATCCTGTCCAATCAGACAGGATATTATTTTATGTAGACAGGATAATACGCTTACCAAAAACAACAACAGTGACAAACCTTAGAAATTCATTTAGTATTTCTGGATTTTAATATTAGCTGTCATTCTGATGAGGAGTATCTGCCATCTGGTGGCTAAACATGCAAATTAAACGTGAAATGTTCAGCCACAAGGGGTTGTCATCATTGTAAGTAAATGTAATGAACTGGGGGCACAAAAGTACTCATTTGGAACAAGTCTGCAAGATTCATCTAATTTTGGTTATCCCAGATAGCTGATACAAGCAACAGACAACTGAAAATCTGCATGAATGCACTTGTGAATACACTTTGAAATACTGGAAATAGTGAAATATGATTTGTAGATTATAAACTCTTAAAATGGAACATGATTACTTCTGCTCTGTTAATTGCGGGGAGGAAGAGGGAAATCCACCAAAAAAAAAAAATTAAAAAAAAATGCAGCAATAAACACACTTGATTTGGTCAGCCCCAATCACCAGTGCATGACTTTTCACAGTCGTTATGATATCTTAGCTAGGCTGCTGAACACAATGAATTGGGAAAATCAAGGATTTGGCAACAAAAAGAGGACTACAGCTCGTTGTCAAATTAAAATTGCATGCAGGCATAACTTCAGCCTTTTTTTCTGCCTGATATGTAATTTAAAGCAAGTTAGCCCTCCTTGCATTTGTATGTGGGTGTAATTAGACCACGGGGAATTTATCAGAAATTGTTAAACTTCTGTTTATTTCTTCCCTCCTTCCCTCTCCCCTATGGCCTTTAGAGGCTATTTTTTTTATCGTTCCTTTTAAGCTTTGCTGCTACCTTGTGGTGTGTAGTAGAATCATCATTCAGTGCTCCCCCCCCTTTTTTTTTCTTTCAGACTTGTTAGTAAAAAAAAAAAGTCTTAAAGAATGTTTTAAAGCAATGAATGCCAAGTGACTCACTTGTATGTAGGCCTCCACTAAGCTTTACCTTGCATTTAAGTATTAAGTTAATTCTCTGCTTTCAAGATACAAGCATCGCTGATACATATTTCAATCTAAAGCTGCTCTGAGTTTCTTGGCATAGAAAATACTGATCTAAAAACTACCTGCTTCTGATACAACATTTAGGGGAACAAGATCCTTAAGACACTAGCAAGGAAAACTAAGTATATGTAATTCAGAATAATCCTTATTTATATAATTCACACTTCTCAGTTTTAACAAATAAAATAAATGCTCAGCAAATGTGGATCTCTTCCCCTCCCCATCATATCCCCCCTTCCACAACAACATGTTCAAGATTTTTCTCTTCCATTCTAAGGTAGACTGTGATGCTGTATATGTCATTTAAACTGTAGATGTGATTTTTAAAATTACAATATGCACTCATATTGTATTGGTCAAAGGCAGGAGTTCTGAAAGAGGAAACGGGATAGAGGAGTAGAAAGCTGAACTGTAAGGAAGTTCAAGATAGATCGAAGTTTATGGAACTTAGATCTAAGTTATGGGAAGTAGTGGCTTGTCAATTACCTTTACTTGTAATTAATCTGGTAAAAAGGTTCTGATAAACTTTACTGTTGAAGAGGGAATTTTCCCGACTAAGTTGTTCTTACCACATACATATTACCTTTAAAAATAGAGATTTGCAGAATATAATTCAGAAATAGACAACACATACAGTGTTCTCCTTCATTCTGAATCTTTGTTACCTATCATCTTTTGTGGTAAATTAAATGCCAAAACTTCAGGTTTCTACCACTTATACCAGCCAGATATTTCTACCATGGGCTTTCCATTCTGTTCTCTTTGGTGTGCGTAGCATGTATCTATCTGCCTCTTCAGTTTTCATAACCAACAGAAATGACAAAATGTTTACCCTTCTTCTCTTTGCCACAGTTTAACATGCACTTCAAATTTCTGCTTTGTTTTCTGAATTTCCACTGCTTTCTGCTTAGTTTTTGAATTTAAGAGATGGTTTATATGAGACTGTTACAGAGACTTACAACATCAAAGATGATTGCTGTAAGTCGTGTCACTTCCTCCACCATTTATTACATCTGATTGGTTTCACTCAATGCTGCCTCTAGCATGCACGCTGAGAATTTGAAACTGTTGTCTCAACCCTGACTGAAACAAAGCAAATCTGTAAGTACAGTATCATAGGTTACTTCCATCTCTGTATTTGTACCTCTTAACATTTCTGTAGTCTTGTAGTGAAGGCTTTTTTCAGTCTCATAACTTTTATAGTAATAGTAGCATAAATGTGTCCTCATCAGCCTTAATCCCATTTTGCTCAGTGTTGTCCAGGCAAGATTCATTGACAGTAAAAACAAATGATAGCTAGTAAGCTAGTAACTTTCCTGTGAAGCTTTGTGTGTGTAGTAGATACTTTCTGGGTCTTCATTTACAGTAAATAATGCAGAAATTGAAATTCTGATTATTTCTTGTTCTACACAAGTTAAAGTTGTCCACGAAAAATAACATCTGTCAGCTTCAGTGATGCTACTAGTTCTGTGTTTCTTTTGGCATCATACAAGTCCTCCCTGGCATTTTCTGTTTTAATGAAGGCTAATTATCACATACTATGAGAGCTCACATGCAGTGTAGTCTGATTTTGTAGTGGTAAGCTTTTACATCTTTTGCATCCATCTTTTTCTAAATGTTTATCACTACTTATTTGAAAAGAGGCATCAAAAGCAATTGGTTAAAAAAAATCCTTTAAGAAAGGAGGTTAAAAACCTTTAATCACTTAGAGATGAGCCGAGTGTTAAATTTAGTCAAACAGTTGTTGTTATAAGATTACTCTTGTGTAAAAACTAACTCAGTCTTTTAGCGTAAAGGTTAATGCATGCAATGTGTCAAAAGCTCATGTAGTTCTAATAAGGTTCTGAGTAAATGGAATGTTTCTTTGTTCAGCAACATCTGATAAATGTACCAGTTCTTAAAGTGGTGCACAATTACCGTGTTCATGGATTGCCATGCTAGCTCACAAACTTTTAGGTCTGTTCTCCTTTCTGTGTGTGAACTTAGTCGTTTAAAGTTACCAGTTTATTTCCTCTGTGTGCTCAGTACAGACCCAACTATTTAAATAATAATGGCTCTTCCTACTACTTTTCAGTAAATCTGTTATATATCAATTCTACTGTCCCTTTCCTAATAAGTCACTTGTGATGCTTAAAGGTGTGTGGAGATCTATGAACTCCTACGTGTAAGAAGTGTTTGCTGGGTCCCAAACCTCTACCTGCCGGTTTTACCAATTCAGGAACAGACACTACTTTTGTTGATACTGCACTGTGGTACGTTTTTTTTGGCCTACTTTATACAGGAAAAAGGTGGCTTTGAGTATGCAACTAGCCTTATGTTGTTATTGCAATGGGTTAGGTGATCCCAAGTGAGTATGTCTGCGCTTGCCTTCCCCTCTGTCCCCTCTGAATCATTGGCCAAAGTTGTCCCAAGCCTTCAATAGGCACAAAGAGGAGTACCAGCACTCCCTCACATGGGCTGGATCAGGGGATGAAAGGAATGGAGAAATTCTCCATAGCTGTGCTGCTAACCCTTGGGAAGTCCCAGAAGGTGACAGCAGCCTTTGGTCCCAATTTTCCTTGTTCTGGTTTGGAGCAAGATCTTCCGGGACGTCCACTCATGGTAGCAAACCTTCATCTCTGTCTAGATAGGGATGGATTCAGAGAGACTGTTTCATGCTTACGCTGACTTATGGAGTCTTTTGATGTAGATCTTTGATATATGAGCATGCGTTTAAAATGCCAAAATGTCAAAAAAAAAAAGTTAAAATTAATGATGAATTATTAGGGAGGGGAGGGGAAGGTACTGAATGTAGCACTCTTTAAATCAACCTTAAATGGTTTTGAAAGTAAAAACTGATGTTATAATGTACTTATGGGAAGGAAATCATCCAAACAATAAAACAATGTTGGAAATTGAGTGAGAGAAGTCTGTCATAGAATGTTTAAGTACTAGCTGTTAAAGAAATGACAACTGATTTTTCTTGGGTGCACTGACATTTGTCAAATTTATAGAAGAATAAGCTGTCCAATGACTGAGAAATGCCTCTGAAAGTTATAAAACATAAAACCAAGATATAAAAGTCAGGAGATGTATGTACATAAATAAAAAGAAGATGCATGAGAAGCTTTATATGTAAAGTTTTGAAATGAAAAATGTGATTTTTTTGTCATAATGATGGTAACTTATTTTTAGGTAAGATATAAAGTATTTCTATTAACAGGGGAGTAGTTCAACTAGAAAAATCTTTCTGTTAGTGGTGTCCAATAAACTCAGAATCCAGGCATGGATCATATTATATTGCCCCAAAAAGACTTCCTTCATAGCTGTGGCAGGGAAGGTTATTCTGAATAATGAATTTATCATATCTCCGGATAGGTGGCAATTTGTGAGCCTTCTATCCTACTGATTATGTAGTCTTCTGATAGGCAAGCCAGACTTTGAACTAAAATACTAGAATGATTTTAAAAAGATTGAAAGTAGTACGTGTGCACACATGCACACTAACTTATAGATGTGTATAAATATTTATATGTTGCTAGGGCTGCCAAATCCAGCTGAGCAGTGGAGGGAAGGCTGCTGCAGCTCAATGCCACCAAGAGTAACAGGTTGCAATGCTGCGCACGTATCCCTGACAAGCGCACACCGACATCAGTACGCAGCATACAACGCAGGAACGCTCAGCGCTCACAAACAGCACCAACGGACTCATCCTGCTTTCCCCTCAGGCTGATCAGGTACCAGATCTGTTAACTGGATATATATACATATACATGACATGTATACGATATGTACATTAGCTAGGCCTAGGTCTACCCAGTAGCTGGCCATGGATTCTGCCTTTCTCAGCTGTAAGTAATAAGAAAGACATGTCATACATGAGAAGAGAAGCTTTAGTGAAGCATCGGATATTGCCAATTTCTTCATGCGAGGCTTAACATCAGTTTGGGGACCACTGGTACAGAACAGATCAACACTGCGGGCGTGCTACAAGCAGGGGTTTCATGGCCTGTTATGTGTGGAAGGTGAGACTGGACAGTCACAGGGGTGTCTCTTTGGTTTTAACAATTGTTACTCAGTCATTTAACAATGCCACATGTAACTGCCTTCCCTTCTCCTAAGTGAAAAGGAAAATCCAGTTTTTGAAACAAAAATGAGAAAATGCCAAAAAAAAAAATCAAGTATCAGGTGAGGGCAATATCTTGGCTGTTGGTTACCCACCTCACATAGTGTAAAAGTAATGTACCATAAAAGCAACACAAGCTCTGTTTATTGGCAACAAGGGAAACTAAGCTTGAATTATAAAAGAGGAAACTATCCCTTCAGCTATAACCACCAATAACTCCTGTTTGATACCTTCACATCTGAAATGCCTCGTGATGGTCTGACATGGTAACAGATTTATTTAAAAGCCAACTTTTATCATCAATATACCTTGTGGCACCTTGTCTGTGTCTAATAAGTAAGGAAAGGAATTTTGCTTCACTTTCTCTGGAACTGCCTGGAAGTGTGAGAGAGGAGAGTCTGTTTTTAAAACAAGCTATCTTACGGTTCTGCAATCCTATGAACATTTCTGCTTTTGAAAAAGTGTTTTTCTATCATCTTCTCAGGAAGGTGTAAATGATTAAAACATTGTACTGAAGGTGTCTAAATAAACCTGAGAGTTAATAAGTGGACTCAAGTAATATGTTAAAATTGTGTTTACCCAGTGAGCCCTGACAAGACTTAATGTTTGGTACACGTTTTTCCTTTGTTAGCCTGTTCCTACTAAGCAAAATAATTAGAAATGGAGAAGAGAACAAGAATTATATAATCCTTGTTAATACTTATGAGACACATAAGCATCTCTGTCATACTGCTGCTACAATTGGAGTGTTTACAAAAGAGACTGCTTATTGTAATGACAGGCTGTGAAGTTAGTCAAATGGCATCTATTGCTGGTCAATAACAGCCAATTGCGCTGCCTAGCTGCACTCATCTTTTTCCTAATTTGTGGTTGCTAGCAGGCTTTTGCACTTTATCGGTATTTTTGGCAGTGCACAAGGACCTGTACCAGAGAAATACATAGTGTCCTTATTGTTTTTCTATCCATTATGTGTTTTGTTATATTCTTTGAAGAATATATGTTAGTCATCTGCAAATGCCTATTTACTTAAGACAGTGTTTCTTTTTATTAGTACAAATGAGTATATATACTTCATGTATTTTGCATATTTGTTGGCTTTCCAAAACAATTCAAAGAAATCCAGGAACCCTTACAGCTTTGCCAGCTGACACTTTTTCATGGATCAAAGTCTTGTAATTGCTGAATGACTTTGTCTAGCAATTTACAATTGCCTTTGTGTTTAGCAGACTGAACTGTAGATGGCAAAAGGCTCAAAATTTGTCACCTAGAACAGAGTGGAGACTTTGCCAATCAGTTTCCCCCAAATACATTGTCCTTCCAAGAAAATGGAGAAATATGCAGCTTCTTACAGCTCCTTGCTGTGTTCTCTACTTGAAAAAAAAGATTATTTGTGTGTGTGTGTGTGTCTGCCTTTGCAATTCTGATTAAAATATACTCAAGATCTTAGAGTCAGTGGTGCTCTTTTTCTGCTGGCTCTGCCAGTTGGGGTATGGCATGTATAAAATGTGATGGCCCTCCTATATTTCTGGCTCGTCCAACACAGTCTGGCCAATGGTGTAACCTGCAGCCTTTATGTGCTGGGAGTGGGGGTCTCTATAATAAAATTTTCAGATCTCTTGGGATAACTTTTTCCAGTCCACAGCATTTGGAACTATTCTGTGAATTCCAGTTTAGTAATGATAGGTTGTTATGGTTTATAAAGTATAAAAAATGCTGTGCAGCGAGGTAAGGGAGGGTTTAATAGTTTGGCAAGGGGAGCAGTAATCTCTGTTGCATAGTACCTGCTAGAGACAAAGTCTGTGGGCAGAATCTTTCCTGTACAGGGTAAAACAGGAAAAGGTGAAGGCAGAGTCTGGAGAAGAAAAAAGGCAGTCATGCAAAGGAAGAATTACATAGAGTAAGATGTTCCAAGAGGCTTTCTGGATGGAAGGGATACTGAAGCAGATTTCCTCGGCAATACAGAGGATTCTTCTCTTGTTTGGCATCAATAAAACTTAAAAAGAGTGAAAAAAGTCATGAATGAGCTATAGAAAAAAAAAATGAGACTACACAAGAACTAGAAGTTTCAGAGAGCTGTAGATAGGATGGATTTGAGATCTTCCATTATGTACTATAATGGTTTGCTAGTGTGATTGGCATGACAACTCCTATGTTCCTATTGGGATAGTAAAAACACGGTTCCTTGTGCTGTCAAAGAAAATGAGTAGTTAAGTCAAGTCAATCTGTGTTCATTTATTGTAATCAAAAAAGGAAAAGTAGGATGTAAGAGCAATATATATCAATATCCCCATATTATGAATAACAAGTATTTAGTGAAGTCTAGTCATTTACTATTACACAGTAACTTTGAGAAACGATGTTTACTAAAAAGGCATATGTTTATTTATTAGAATTCATGATTACCATAGTTTACTATGTAACAACAGCTTTTCTTCTGCCTGTACCAATATATTCTAAATAGGGAAATGAAGAAGAAGTAAATGGGTTAGAGAGGTGGCATGCATGACATTGGGATAATACTATTGAACAGATTTTGTTTCTTAACTAGAGTGAGAGGTATTTTGTCTTCTTGAGATCTGTTTGTGTAGTGTAAACAGTGTTATACAGCATCCTCTGAGAGACTGCAAAGATGACATAAATTGAAGATAGAATACAATAATAATTGTGTGCACTTAACTCATTTATTTAGAAAAATATGGGAATTAAAACCTAAGAATGTGAATTCTTAATCTATATTATGTATTGTAGGTGTGTCTGTCTAGTTTCCAAAGTTACTGAGAGTCTGTAAGAAAAGGGTAGCAAACTGCCAGGATCAAAGATTGTTTTTAATTTCTCACAAAATGCTGTGAAGCTATCACTTACATTAATAATAATTATATTTTACATTAATATGCTAGGCAAATATTTAACTGATGTGCTTAAACTAGTGTAATGCCTGCAGAAAACATTTGACTGGGTAGCTCTTAACGCTAAACAAAACGGTTTTTCTAACATCCTTGAAGCTGCCACTAGATGGTGATACTAACTTTTAAACAGGCTGAATTTAGTCAGCTATGTTACTCTTCCCTTGTTAAGAGTAATATGGAAAGCGCATTTTGGGTTCGTATATATAGTCCAGAAGCAATAATATCCACCAACTGGTATGTAAAATTGGAAGTAGAAAAACTGTAACCATTTTTTATTTCAAAATCGTTTTTAGAGCCATTTCTGAGTAAAGATAATTCAACCGTATCCCATCCTTCTTATGCCCTTCTTTAAAATACATTCTGTGTTGTGTACATTAGTGAGGACATGAATGTCATGAAGCTACTATTTTGTACTTTTGTACTTCAGCATTAAAAAGGACAGCGCTAGTCTTTTTTGGGACATTTCAGAAAGCTACAAAGCAGTTGTTGGAACAAAAAATTAGACATGTTTTGTTCAAGTACCATTTTGTGCCATCTAGCTCAGTGGAATAGATTCTGCTTTGCAGATTCAATCTGGAGTTTTTGGCTCTGAGAAAGGGATGCAACTTCATGGAAACACTTCATATGTAACATGAGCTACAATTTATAAATTCTGTTCTGTAAAATGTCTAATGAAGCAGTAAAGTACACAAATTTTTGCTGAAAAAGCACTACTTAATAGTTTTGAGTTCTGAGGTTGGGAATAAAGTATTTCACTGATTTTAGTGATTATCAAAGCAGCAACAAATTCCATTAATTTTGCAGCAGGCAGAATTTTACCTCTGAGGCTCAAAACACTTTTTGGGTCCAAAACAACATCCGCTTTGAAAGTAGACCAACTATTCCATGCTCTTTTTCTTCACTCCATCCCCTTTGTTCATCCCAGACTCTAAAGGCTGCAAACAAATCTTATTAATACCTAGCAAAATCTGTATAACTGCAGTATGTGCAATTAACGAACATTTTATGCTAGAGTCATCCTCTAGTCTGTTGGAAGTCTTTTACTTAGCTGTTCTTGGTAATTAGTGTATTGAAAACTGTTCATAATGGACAATTTTCCCAAGAACTGTAGTTTAATGCTGCCAGCTGTGAGGCTTCTGGTCTGCTCATAGATGTAATGGAGACTGTACAATTCCCTGTGTTAGTGACAACTAAACCTATGCGTGCCCATCCTCATGATGGACCTGAGCTCTGAAGCCCCCCATCAGGGTTGCTTCTGTTCCTGCTAATAGAAAGGTATTAACATGCAACTCAATTGATGTCACTGACTCTTCCATCTCTTAAAAGTATTTTCCTTAACTGAAAAGTTTATCAAAGTTCTTCAACTTAGTAGGCTATTACATTGCATATTTAAGACTTAGTGAATTCAGGGTGAAAGTCTTGTCAAAATTACTGACAGCAAAATGTAACTCGGGTATGTTCAGTGGCTGCTTCAAGTTACCTATGCACTGAAGAATGAAGTTGTCTTGTAACCAAGGTGACAAAAAGTGCTCTACACTAGATATTTCCATGTGACAGACCAGCAAGACTGTTGTTTTCTATCAGATGTAAAAACTGAAATCTTGGAGAAAACTTTCCAGTTAATGTATTTGAGACAGAGGGAATTTTCTCTCTGGGGAAAAAGTGAAACTAGTTTGAGTGCTTGAAATTATCTATAACTATAAATTGGTATCTGTGAAGATTTAAAACTGAGATTCACCTAATTAATATCAGTCTGCTAAGAAAACTACATATCTATGACTTTCAAGATTTTCTACCTCCTACTATGAAGGAAACCATTTTGTTTTCTGATTATATGTTGAAATTCTGTTCCTCTGGGGTCGTGCTCCCAGTAGCTTTACACTTCGAAAAGTCATTATCATAATCATCATCCCTGACTAAATCTGCCTGTAATCAGATGGGATTCATCATTCAGTTCTCTCCTATGAAAAAATCTCGTGTCTGGGAAAGTGTCAGAGTTACAAACGCTAGTACTTCAGTTTGGAAAACAAGTGTGCTTTTCGAGAGAATAGACCAATTGTCTTTGCTTGCTGTGTTTTGATTCATGTTGTGGAGAGCTTTCTGAACACTTGATCAGGATTCCTCTCAGACAAAAGAGGTGCTGTCCCTGGAGTATGCTCAGTGCACGTCAGCCACCAACGTCAGGCATTTGCTCTGTTGAACCGGAGAGGAGTTGTTAAAGTAACCTACGCAATTCATACAGCATGGGCTGGGCAGTGAGTTCTCAGCCCAGTTTTTCAGACTTACAGATCTTCTCTTGGTTTCCCCTGCTAGCATTGCCTATATGTAGTCTCATCCTACCAAAATCCAAAGATTTTTGCCTGTTTTTAAAGTCTCATATTTTTTCAGTAATATCAAATCCCTTAAACTTGCAAGACTGATCAATGGGAGCTGTGTGGGCACAATTAAAATCTCAATGGCTTAAAAAAAAAAAAAATAAACCCTATTACCCAATGAAGTGTATATTCAAATGTGTAGTTGGAGTTTGGAAAGGGTTAGGTGCTATATCCATAGTCACTTCTTTAAATTTTTAATGCTATGAAAGAGGACCAGATGTCCCGCTGAGGTCATTTTGCTCCCAGTATTTTTCCAGTAGGTACTATAAGAAGTTAATTATTCTGGCTTCAAAATAGTGAAGTCAGCTTGGAAGAGGACAAGTTTTCAATAAACATGCCAAAAATTACCTCTTTTGTAAGTGCCGATTTTTAGAATTGGCTGAGGAAGTATTGTTGTTTATTGCTTTGTAAAAAACTAGTTTGTCAAGATCATTGACCCATGAGAAAGCAGCACGTTTACAGAAACAAAATCACTGTCCAACCTTTAGATAATTTGATGTGAACGCTGTTCACAATTTGTTACTGAAAATTATTTATGCCAATAAATATGCTGGCATGCATCTATTTCATTTTTCAAGCCCATCTCTGTACAGGTGGTGGGAGTTCTCATGTCAGTATTTCACCGTGAAAAGCAGGGAAAGGGCCAAACTACACTCTCCAAGTACCTTTTTATTTTTAATATATTTCCTATAGTTTTGGATAGCTAACTATACAAAACATCACAATCTTAACTGCCTTTTAATTACTTCCTTGAAAGACATCTGAACAACCGTGTGTACATACTTGGTTTCTTCGTTCCCTAGTTTTCTTTATTTCTCTGTTCCGTCATGATCGTGTTGCAAGTGTTTACATAAATGCTAGCATTTTTCATATAGAAGGTTTCATTACTGCTCTTTACTATCAGCCAGCTTGTTCCTTTGCTCAGAATTTATTTATTTTTAATAGTAAATCAGCGCAAGACTTTGCAAGTTAGCATTTGTTGGCTTATTCAACATGTAAATCTGCTAAAAAGGTGTTTCAATCAGGGAAGCCTGCAGGACTTCCTGGAAACATCAGCACTTTGGATAATCAGGTGATGGGTCTAAAAGACTCTCTTTTGCCCTAAAATGTTGCCTGGTATGTCCCTATTGATGCAGAAGGACAATTGCTATTTCTCTTTTATAGTGCTGGAAAGCTGATTATGTGGCCATGAATGGTGCTGTTGATGGATGTTTTGCACTGTGTGCACTTCCCTTACTGTTAGAAAAATGTTTTGCTAGAACTATAAAGGCTGAGAACTGAGGTTATTTGTTTTAATAAGAGAAGAATCTGCTAACTTTGTGATCACAGAAGCCATTAATAATCAGACAGGCTTCTTTTACTTAACAACAAAACCCAAGAACACCAAAACTTTTCCTGTTAACTTTATTTATCATGTCTTATGGAGTTCATTTCTCACTTGACATCTACTATTTATTATTTAAGAGATATAAGGAAAGAAAAGAGAGATGTTCTCAGAAAAGCTTAGGGGAAGAAGGAGACAGAGCTGCAGAAAGGAACTGGCCTATTACCATAACTGCAGGAGTTACAGAGAGGAATTATTCAGAATCTTGATGAATAAATGAGAAGTAATGCTATCTGTATAGATCATAATTCAAGCATCGCCTGCTCTAGTTGCCTAGCAAAAATGAATAAATCAACTACCTCTGGTTAGCACTTGAAATTTGTATAGACATTGGGACCTACGTGGTTAAGCTTTCCTCCAAAATCCTGAGAAATACCTAAATTATTGAAAATGCAAGATTATAACCTAAACGTACATATAATTTAAACATCATTGCTTGAGTCAAATGAAGCCTAAAATGAAAAAATAAATAAAAACAGGGAGGAAAGGTCCATTAACTTCAATAAATGTTAGCTGTGAAACATGTCAAACCTCAAAGGTGGTGTGGAAGTGGAGAACAATATTGAAGTTCAATAGGATGAAAGAAAAAAAAAATCTTAAGCTCGTAAATGCTGTAGTGTTACATTGGCATATAAGATGTGCAGCTAATCCAGCAAGTGGTTTACATATGGAAATTCAACACTGATGTTGGTAAATTTAAGTAAGTTGAGTTCCAGGGAATGTCATTTCATATTTTACACTGCTGCATAATAGTTGTCCAGCTGTAAAATGCTTTTTACCCACAATAGGAAATTTTGCAGACTGGCATGCGAGACATTTTCAGGGCTTTCTGCCTGCTGAAGATTATACCTCATGGAAAGGCAGCACATTAAAAAAATTCTATTGTGTGAGGACATATAACTGAAAGGCAAGAGGAAATATAGAAGTAGCATAATGGATTATTACACACACACACAGAAATAGAGAATGATTATCTAGTGAATGTTGCAAATTACAATGCCATAATACCTGACATATTTTGAAAAACTGTGCTCTATTTGCAAAGAAGCAAAGATCGGTGTGATTACAATGTGGCCTGATGAGCCTTCACCAGGCACAGGGTGAAATTTAGAGCAATAGAACTTGTGTGATTTTGACGCAGACAGCCCCGCTTCACAGAGGGAACGGTGATAGTAGCTCTCTATAAAAAGCCTAGCAGACAAGAGACATACTAACTTTGCCTCATGAAAAGGCATCTGTGGCATGCACAGCTTAAATCTTTGTGGAAAACCACAAAGAATCGCAGTGATCACAGCTTCTTGACAGGACCTAGACACTTCTGCATTTGCGTAGTTGCTGATGGATGAACAGTGAAGGGAGGAAAAGAATACGAACCAGGAATTTTTAAGCTACAGTATGTGACTGTATCATAAATCAGAGAAAATAAGCATTTTCATTTAATAGTGACTTGGAACACTAAATATTGCAGTTCTGTAGCTTTTGTCAAGTACAATCTGCTCAGGAGACGTGAATTACAGTTAATAGAAAGGCTTACAGTAAGCCTCCAAAAGGCTCACGATCAGGCTTTAAAACAAACGTTTTTGTTTCTCTATTGTCTTGAAGTTTACATGGTTATTCTACAACCACTGAAAGAACATGGCACTGATGGCAAAATTACTATTTTGTAATATAAAGTTTACCTTAATTTTATTAGGTCCGTACAATAAATACAGGAGGAAATCTGTTGTTTGCCACCCTGGAAAAATTAATTTCTGATATTTTAGAAAAAAAAATCAAATTTTTAATTTGATTTTTTAATTTGATTTTTTTACAACGGTAAAATTCCTTTCCACGTGTACTTTAAAACTGCTGTTCTTGTCTGCGATAACTCCCTTCATTATCTGCAGCCATTTCCTTACTTGCTGACGAGTCTTGCCTAAGCTTGTTTGAGATAAGTTATTACTGAGCTACAAAAAGCAGATTAAAGGAGAAAACCAAGTCCTGTCATAAGGCCCCAACCACTACAATTAACTTATTTCTAGCTCTGTGTTTTCTTGCTCTTTGTATTAAAAAAAATATAAAAAATAATTTTACCTATTTTTGATGGTAAGTTAGTTTATCTCTTCTCTTTAAGAAGAGATCCTCAACTGATACATATTTTTAACGTGTTATCTTCATATTTGCATTTTTCCTGATGTTTCTTGTTTCACAGATTGTTAGTGTTTCTGGAGATAGACTTTCACATTAAAAAATTATAGGTCTATGGGACCAAGAGAAAATAAAATTCCAATTTGAGGTCAGAGTCTTCACTGTCACCATCAGCAAATATGCTACGGCATTTGTGATAGTATGCTTGGAGGCATGCACCAGAGTTAGAACTTGTTAACAACTCACTGTCCCTTGGGTAAGATGAATGAAAGTTTGTTCTGCAGCAAGAATTCTTCCTTAATGTGAAGCTTCACTTCACAGCTTAGCATTAAACCATGAAGACTGAAGGTTGCAAGCAGCATCTGAGGGTCTGATACCAACTGAATGTGAACTACCTCAGTCCTTGGGCTTTGTCTCATATCTTGCATTATAAAACACATCCGTATCAATCTTGTTATCAGCATCACTTTTATTACTACAGCCATACCGTGTACAGATGTCAATTGCCTGTGCTCCAAAACCAGTCCAAGTCACTTACATGGAATTAGCAGCTATCGTTTCAGTACCTGTTGGCAACTAGTATTGTTGGTTTGTACAGAAATGTGAGCATGCATAGCGGGCAAATACCAAGCAGGAAACAATAGGATTTAACAGAACCGGAAAATTAGTGATGTCACACAGAAAGCCATAAATACTACAAAGCTTTCTCTATTATTATTTTTACTATGGAAAATACATTTCCAGCAGCCTTTCATAACTATTACATTTTCTCAAATAATTAGCTGTTGGAATCCACAATATGGATTATCCAGATGACCATGCAGTTGTTACTTAGGAAAATTCATACAGGTTGCCATTTACATGTCCTATAAAGTTATGCAAGTAGTGTCTTGTTGATCATTGACTTTCTTCTCCAGAACCTGCAGAACACACTTGAAAAATATTCCAACATAAATGTAGCTACTGTGTCTAAAAGCTTTTTAAAAGCCATATAAAGCTACTTGAGGCAGAAATAAGTCTTATCTTCACCAGCAGTGAGAACAGAATGTTCAGTCACCAGCAATATTGTAATAACCAAAAAATTTTTTTGAGAACTTCCCTAGATTAATTTCTCATGCTGTGTCAATCACACTGCTTTACCTGAGCTTTTGGGAAATGAGTGCCACAGATGGATTTTGTGATATGTCAAAAAATCTTGCTGAGATTTTGGATATTCTGTTTAATATGTAGATATATCAAAAAGACAATGGCAATCTGATGTGTCATATAATTGTAAGCATAGTCCTAATACAGAAGTGTAGTGATACTTTCCTGAATAGGCACAAGATCTACAGAACACTGTTCTGCTGCCGTAAGTCTGTCCTTTTCTGGCTGGGGACTGCTGATAATAAGTAAAATGTCTAAATGTAGCTATTGGGGGGGGGTGGGGGAGGGGGAAGGTTATCTTGTAGCAGGTTGACCTATTCTTACTACAGCAGGAGTATAGCCTGCTTTTAGTTTTTCTTCTGCTTTTTTGTCCAAAAGACCATTGTGAAGGGTGCTGAAAGATTCAGATGTGTGGTGGGTGGAAGTGCTCCTGTATGTGTAAGTAATGTGACAGTGCAGCGTTGTTATCTGAGTACATCAGGGAGTTGCCTGGATTATTATATATCCATTTGGAATTTGAACCTTTTGCTGTTTTTCTGCTTCAGAGTGATGTATGGAGGAATGAACTTTCAGCGGCACTCCTGAGTCAAATGAGAGTTATTAATATGGCCACATGCCTGCGCATATGTTACTTGAACATGAAAACAGCAGCACCTGGCTTAGCCATGCATCAAAAACAGTGTAATGAACTGTATTTATAGCTTGGCTTAAGGTTTGACTGACACAAGTAGGATGAGAAGAGATTTGGATGGATGGGAAAATACTTGGCATGTATTTATTCTTTGATAAAATCTTGAAGTGTCACTTTGCCACTATCCTTCAGCTATCTGATCTGCAAGTGTGTAATTATAGATAGCCAACAAATGTTGAGCTGTTCTACTATTATAAATGAATATTTGTGTATGTCCTAATATGATAGATCCGGTGAATACATGTGGCACATTTAAAGTAGGGCATTTATTACAGAAGAAATGATTATAAACTTTTTTTTATGACATCGAACATTTAAACAAAGTTTGTTCTTATTCTCTTGGGTCTTCCACATTTCAATAGCGTAAATTAAAAAAGAAAATCTAAAGGGACAAAAAGGAATAAAATTCTGTTGGCAGATGGGGTAGGATAGGAGTATGGAGCAGCTGGAGAGCACTTAGAATATGACAGTCTTTTTCTGTATTTCTTTTTTGTTGCTGCTTCGGGAGTAGAAGAGAAAGCCAGCTTCGATATATGTCCTATCAAATAAGTATCTACATAAATTACAGATGTGACTCTGGCTAGGGCATGTTTTTATCTCTGTGCCAGAGACATCTTTAGTTTAAGATATTTGTCATTCTGGTGTGCACTCTTTGTTTTGTCTGTTCTCTCCTGCGGTGCCAAGCAAGCACCTTAGCTCCGCTGTCTGTATTTTAGCATCTGCTGTGTCTTTGCATGTGACTATATTCTCCTTCATGTCTCACTGCTTCACCAGTGTCAAAACTGTGCTGGGTAATCAGGAGGAAATTTCTTATCATAGGCCCCCATAGACCTCTACTTTGAAAAGTATTCATCTTATTCTTTTCTTCCTAGTTCTAGTAATATATTTTTTACTCCCATCAGCAAATATCTCGTTCAAGTAATGTCTCTTCCAGAGCCAAGAGGATTTGATGATTAAGGATTTTTAGACAGCTCCACTTACCTTGGCTACTGATATTTCTGAGCTTTCTTGGATTTGCCTGAAAAAACAAGAGATAGGACAAGCAGATTTGACTTGCTACAGTCTTTTCAAAATCAGTAACCACTTGATCCAGATAGGTCTATAGCTATATTTGACAAGCTTTTTCCCTTCGTTCCTTCTCCCTTCCTCCATGCTTTCCTTTCTAAATTGCCATTTCATTAGTATCTCTCAATTTTGCAGTCATTCTATTAGTTAATTTCAGAATCCTTTACCAATGAATGCAATACAGTTCTCCAATTTTACAGATGAGAAAAATGAAGTGCAGAAAAAAGGGAGTCACTTACCTACTGTCACTGAAGGCCATTTCAAATTTCATTTTCCTCTGTTAAGATTGATTCTTTACAGAGAATCTCCTGTTCTCCCTGTCATGATGATATAGATGGTGGTGGTAGGGGGAAAAAAAGCTGATTTCAACTTTGTAGAAAATTATCAGAGCATGTTGGTAGCCAGGTTTGTGTTCCTGAAGACTTTTGAGCATGCTCTTGTGCTGATTGTTTTTGTCAACTCGTATTGGTAATGGCCCCATTCTTCTAATTCATTCTTCAAGAAAGACAATTTAGTCTTTGCCTGAGCTTATGCTTAATTCTGTAGAAATATCCTATAGCCAGTATTACATGTTTTTATTTCTGTATGTTAAAATGCATCAACCAAAGGCACATACAGGCAAGGGTATTTCATGTATTTAGGATGTTTTTAATCATCTGAAAGTGTTTGTAGACTAATACTTGCATGAGCTAGTTTAATAATTTTTCTAATTCAAGTACTTTACTACTGCTTTTAACTGTCTTGGTAGCCTTCAATTAAATACTACTGGAGGCTAAGGTACCTCTTTTCTGGCAGTTGCCTTATAGGAACAATAATAGGAGCAAGAACTTGTTGAAGCAATTTTCCTGTTCTGATAGATTGGTCATGAGGTATGCAGTCCTTTCTTTTGCAGAAAAGGAAATCAAAAGATGCTGCTACTGTATCAAATCAAGGCAAGCCAGACGCAGAGGTAATGGGGGACAGGCTGAGGAAGGAATATTTGATTTGAACCCAGCTGTTACTGAAAATTAAGCCTGAGTGACACTGCCTGGATCACTAAGAAGTGTAGCTTCTGTTGGGTTCTGAGGCAGTCAGTGATGCTTATTAAATGAGTTAATCGTGAAATTGAGTACAGAGAACAAAAAAATTCTTAAGCTAGCAATTTTTTTCAACAGTCCATTTAACTAGGAATAGTGTTTCTGGTTGGAAAGATCTGTGCTCATAAATACATTAATTGAATGGCAGTATGCAATATAATGTAATTATGTTTATGTTCCTGTATATAATACAACGTTGTGATAATTCAATCATTATATGCCTGCTTTTAACCACCAAGAACCTGAGTCTATAGGTAGTAAGAACCTTTCTGTGTCAGGGACTGTTGTAAAGAATGTGATGATGGTGTTGGTACTGATAGATACGCATATTAAAGTATACAGTATTTTCAAATGACTTCTTATACCAAAGTTTCCTATAGCTTTTTCAAGGCATTTATTTTTCTTGGTAGAATACACTTTTGGAATTGAGGTCTTAGTAGCAAAATCGCTAGTTTCAGAGGTACCTTGACGGTGACCATGTCTTGTCTAATGTCATGAGTTTTTTTCAGAAAACAATGGGGAGCTACATTGCTAGTCCCTGAATTTAAGTACCTGTTTTATTCTCAAGACCTACCAAATATTTTGTTTTGTCATCTACAGATATAGAGTCAGAAATATTAATATGCAGGGAATTGAGAGATGCTGCTTAGAATCATTCCCTGGACTGCACAGATGTGTTTAATAATGCTTTTTATATTGTATCTCACCATGTTTATATTGTGACAGTAATTTCTTGGGGAGGTACTCTGTCAGTGAGTGCAGTGATAGGACAAAGGGTAACGGTTTTAAACTAAAAGACAGTAGATTTAGATTAGATGTTAGGAAGAAATTCTTTACTCAGAGGGAGGTGAGGCACTGGAATAGGTCTCCCAGAGAAGCTGTGGGCAACCTGGTCTGGTGGGAGGTGTCCATGCAGGGTTGGGTGGTCTTTAATGTCCTTTCCAGTCCCAACCATTTTGTGATTCTCATATGTGTGTCTGTTATTTAATTCTAAAGTATGCTCAACAGATTTTTCATCTGAACACATTTTTGCATAGCCAAATGTTAGTCCTTGATCTTCACCAGTTCACTAGTTTACTTCTTACATTAAATGCTCCCTCATTTTGGAAGGTCAGTCAAAAACACAAGGGTTTTACTTGGGTTCTCTATGGAGAGAGGCTATCAGCAATCTTTCTTAAATTTGCTCCGACATTTGTTCTGCTTGAAACACTTGATTGCCAAGGATGGAAATATGGCTTTGCTTATTCTAAGAATTAGTTTCTGATTACAAGTACCAGCAGTTGAAAAGTACAGGTCGGGGATAGCAGGACAGGTTATTGGGTGTTTGTATGGGAGGTATTTCTGCTTACTGGTATCAAGCAGATCTCTTCAGTAGAGATCACAGTACCTTAGGATCCACAAGGACACGTGTCTAGATTTTGTTATTGAAAGCCTGCCCAGATTTTCTTTATCTGGATTAAGAAGACGTGCATCACCAATGAAAGGAAAACATATAAAGTATTTCTTCCCTTTTTCTTTCATGTGCAGTTATGTATGACTGTCTACACATACTAAGCAGTGGAAGGTTAACAAAATCTCCGGGTATGCCATGCCTCCTGACAGACAAATCTTGTCAAGGCAAAATAACTCTTCTTTGTATTTCACAGACATAAATCCTCCCAGCAACATTTGAGGTTAAAAGAATCCTCAATGTATTTTTTTTTCTTTCCATGGGAGACTTTCAGAGATGCCAAATGAAAAGCAGATTGCAAAGCTTCCTACCACTGAAGGCAAGTGAAAAAATCTTAAATTATCCTAGATAAACAAGCACAGATAGGGAGTCATGGTATGTTTCCTGCTACCATGGAGATGTTTGCTAGCAGTGAGATTTTTCAAGAAGTTGGGTGTCAGTTTTCAGACAGGCAGAAGTAGATTACAATTTCAACTGGTTTAACTAGGCAATACAGTGTTTATTTCTTCTTCCAAATCTCTTTTACAGTATATGATCTCTCTGTTACCCGCAATTCCTCAAATGCGATACCATTTCATTAATGGCTGGGTAACTTTCAAGAACACAAACGCATTCCTCTGTTCCCTGATCTGCCCGACCCCAGCCCCTTCCCTCCCTATGTATCTGTTGCATTATCAGAAGTATCTGAGCTACATTGTCTACTTCTCATTTGCCAACTAATTTCCTTAGCTGTGCAAGGTATGTTTAGCCAGGATTGTCTCAGCCCTCAGTGCACCAGGATTTCTTCCAGGATTGTGCTGCTTTTACTTCTGCGACTCATACAAATTTACAGTCTATATAGCACATCCACACTTGCTTATGCAGATCTCTTATTTCATATTTTATGAAATTTCACTTCAGAATTCCTTATTTGAGAAGATTATTCAAAGGATAAAAAAAAAATTCCTTAAATTTTGATTAGATTTAAAGCTAAAAGACTCTGAAGCTCTCGGGTCTTGATGAAAAGCTTTTTCCTCAGAAGTAGAAAAGGTTTCTTCTCCAGTGCATTCAATATTTGGGCTTGGTATGTTATTGGTCTTTGTTACTTTTTTTTTCTCCTTCTGGCAACATAAACTTCATGATAGTTTATAGATGTTCTTGATTGAGGGGGAATTCCATGGGCAATAAAAGATATTAGAAGGACACTTGCTGTTTCTGTCTTGCCAGGTTTACCACAGGGCAAGCTTCAGTGTCCCGCACAGGATTAAGCTGGTTGAAGATCAGAGGTTTGGTTGATGACAGTAATCAAATCAACCTGATGCATCTTCCTAAGAGCTGTAGAGTTGATCTCAGTTTTATGTTTCTAAATATATGCATTTATTCAAATTTCTGTGGTCAGCTGGAAAGAAACACTATTTTCTTTAGTTAAGTCGGAAAGGCAAAGAAAGGTGAACAAGAACAAAGAATGATGTTAAATTTATCCAAAACCCATATGGTCATTGTATGTGCTGAAACTAACTGTATTAGTACCACTACTACTATTTTTATTATTGCATCTGAGCAGGAGTTAATCTTACTGATTTAAAGTTCAAAATAATTAAGTTGATACCTTTCTATCTTAATATGCACAACAAATTCAGATGAATTCACCAGATGACATGAGTTATGTACTGTGATTATGATTCATTTATATGTTGTATCTTTTTAATTCAAAGTTGCTAAGATCAAGAAGCTCTAGTGGATAATTCTTACATAATACTTGGATACGTCGATCTCTGATCACATATGATTGTGTATTTATTCTTCCACAAGGATTTCAACTATTTATAAAAATATATATATAATTCTCTTCTGTATATTTTGCTTGTGGAATGTGGGGGCATTATGACCAATGGGCAAAGTGTTTTGGAAAAAAAAAATCTGGGGACATCATGGGATACCCTCAGAATACCAGGAAAGATTTAGTCATCGAAGTTTTTATATTAGGTAGGCTTCCTCTAGGTGTGTGATTATGGAAGAGGTACTACATTATATAAGACTTTCATAGGTCCTTTAGGACCAAAATAACAGTAGGAAAAATAACTTGATTTCTATGATTAATTTGATGATATGGGAGGTAACACTTCCTTCACTGAGATTTAACAAGGATACTGGATTGGTCTTACACTACAGAAGAAAATTAAATACATTTTGTCTTCACAACTCAAATATTTTGTGCAGCAAATGTATTCTGTTGTCTTTGGCCCTTGTGTAGGAAATAGGTGAAGGATTAGAGCACACTGCTTTTAAAGACAGTATCACTGTGAACATGATCCAGCACTTTGGCTTTACACTGTTGAAATTACTGTCTGCATGAGTGATGCAGGTTTCCCAAATGTAATTTTAGTTATGAAATTAGGGCTATCACATACAAGAGTCGATAGAGGGTTTTCCAAGTAGAAAGAGGAATATCAAATTAGGCATGGTAACACAGGAAACATCTTCCCCCATGACTTAAAGTATGATGTAGACTCTCTATATCAAACCACACAGAGCAAAGGGGAATAAGATTGACTTAATATTTGAATGTGGTGCTTTTTATTTTGTTTAATACTTCTAATATCACAGCCTTTGTTACAGAGAAGACAAGTTGACAGAAAAAGCCATTAAATCTCTTGTTGACTGATGATTAAAAAACAAATCAAGACACTGGCATTTTCTGTCAGCTGCTTCCTGGGTGCACAAGGCTTCAGACTTCTGAAATCAGTGCTGTTTGTATAAAATGCTGCACTAGTTGAAGAGCATTACAGCATTAATCTCTGACCAAACAACTCAGCAAGCAGGAATCCTTTTTAATCACATTATTACAGAGTAGGATGAATATACACAGGATGGGGATGCTTATTGTTCTCATATCTACTGTGGGTCGAAGTACATGGTTCTTTCCTTCTGAAGGAATATCTCTAGTTCAAATGAGCTCTGAACTGTGGAAATGTAAGAAGCTACCGCAACCCTGGGAGTTCAAATAAACAGAAAAAGCTTAATTTCTGGTAAAGTACCAAAACCTTATATATCTGAAAAGAGCTCTTTTTATAAAAAAGCTAGTATATGGGTTGTAGCTGTGAATGAGGGGAGTCAGCCCTGTTACTTGACCACCTATATATATTAGCTACTTCTATTAGCAAAGAGCTTTGGGAGCAACAGTGGAAATTAAAAATTCTAATGTGCTCAATCTCTGAAAACATGGAAGACCCTTCTGCTGCTGCCTTGAGACTTTAGTCATGATTGGTATTTTTTTCTTATCTTTAAACTTTTAATGTACTGTATTGACAGAACGTTCACTGTATTTGTTCATTGAAGAGACAGAAGGAAAAAGGATAATTAAAGTGAATTCAAGATGTTTTTGCTCTGCAGAAAACCTGCATGGTACCTCAGGTTCCTTAGTACCTTTTTTGTCTCAGCGTATATATTTACTCCTTATATTAAGTCAGAGCTTGAACTGCAATTCACTTCAACTTCACAATAAGATGTTCTTTAAAAGTACATTTTTGAAATCTAAAATGATTTTAAAAGCTGGGTCTGAGAATTTTTTTGGATGCCTTGTGTTAGAGTGAGTCAACACACTGTTCTTGAATGGATTAAATTACAAGTCAAAATACAGAAGCAGCTTAGGAAACCTAAGCCTGTCTTATGTTTCCTTGTCCTGAAAAGATGCCAGCTGGAAGTAATGAGATTAGCTTCTGTTTCCCAGGAACTGTGTGGTGAAAGGATCCTGAAGTTAGACAGTATTTAGTCTTAGCTGAAACTCTGCCTTGCACCTGAGAGCTGAAGTACTTTTTCCTATTTCCATCAGATGATAAGCAGGTTAATTTAAGCCATCATGAGAGCAGAGCAGGAGCATTCACTCAGATAATTGTCTTGTTTGCTGATGGCTGTTGCTTGTTAATGAGTCCTGTGCCTCTTTACTGCAAGCTGAGAGCCTCCCTTATTTGTGGACACAACAGCAGTGATGTCTGGAGAATTTTTGATGGGTTATTTGGAAGAAAAAATGGTTAATCCATTACAGTGTACTTTCAGTTAAATATGTACTAGCAACAGGTTGAAATAAGAAGAGACAGGCTCCTATCAGGCAAATCCACCTGCACTTAGATCTCTGCAATACAAGTTTCTGCTGATGTCCTCAGTGCAAATGGCAGGTTTATCGGTGGGATCAAATTATCACAGGTAGTTATTTTTTCCCTTTCTTTCCTTTTTTTTTTCTTCAGATCTCTGTGGTGTACCTCATTAACCTGCTTTTCCTGCTAACAGTCATCACATCTGCATCATTTCCTGCATTACTCTTCCTGTTGATCACTGGGGATGGTACTGTACCTGAATTATGCAGCTTTTTTTTGGCTACAGTCCCTTGCCTTCCTTCCCCTGCTTCCTCAGCTTACATGGAGGTTGCCATTAGGAAGGACAAAGGTAACAAGATAGCCGGGGAAGTCATGTTGAAGTCATGCTATGCAGCAAGTCACTTCAACTCTTGATAATCTAGCTTCTTTCAGATCCATCTCCATCGTGGCTTCGTACAACATATAGATGTAGTCAAGTGTTTCTGTTTCTGCAGGTGCTTTGACATTGTATCACCTAACCGCTGAAATAGCCATTTATTTTTTGTTCGTTTCCCTCAATTTTATGAATCTTTCCACATCTTTATTGACTTACAGAGAGGATGTTTTAGAGAGAATCATTTTTATACAGAAGTTGATTTCCATAAGGGCTCTACCATTTGTTGAAATCTAGGTTTCCTACTCGGAGAAAACCCAGTATTAGGATTCTTCTTTGTAGCCTACCAGTGGATTTCCCTGAATGTTTGATTTGCTGTCCTCTGTACTACTGGTAGGTGTGCACTTTCTGTAGAAAACCACGGAGCAGTTTTCTTCTTTCCTTGGGACCTATCTGCAGTTCTTACAACCTTCACGTAAGCTGGATGAGTGCACATGCATATTTTTACTTTAAACTGCAGCTTTCATATTTGAATACAGGTAGAGAAGAGAGCTCTTTAAAAAGACCCATGTATTTCCTATGAATGTTAATTTCTAATGTTGCATCCTAGCTTTTGTCACTAGCAGTATATATGTACCCAGACAGCTTCTTGAAACCGAAGGGTAAAGAACAAAACAGAGGGAGGAGACCTTTCTTTTCATTTGTACTACAGCTGAATATTTCCATCTTGAAATAAATAGGTGTTATTCATTAGTGCTTTCTATCTGAAACTTTTCTTTAACAATACATTTTTAAAATGTAAGAGAAAAATATTTCTTACATGGAGAAACAATATGTTGAAGGATTCTAGATATTTTAATATAAAAAGGGTATTTTGAATGGTTAAATTACATAGGTGACACTTTTTCTTTACTCACTTATTGAAACTTAGAAGCAAGAAGGTGTTTTTCTGCATTGAGAAGGGGGGATATTGAGGTTGTGACAAACAGTCAGTTAATAACTGTTTAATTCACCAACAGTGAATTATGTGAAGCTGCTCAAAACCCGTCAGACTTTACAAAATAGTAACTGAAGAAGCTGCTATACCAACTCTTTATAAAAATGACATGGCACTTCAAGACTACTTGTATTGATGAGGCACATATTTGATCTTTATTCTTCATCTGAAATGGCTTAAAATTATCAAAATCTAATTTCTTGAATATTTAAATGCAAGCTCACGATTTTCAAGCAAGGATGATAATGAGTAGTTCACATTATTTTTCTGAGAAATGGAAGTGAAATCCTATCAATTATAACATACATTCATGAATACATCAAAGTTTATAGGATAATAACTCAACTAAGCTGATATCCCTGCAATGAAAAAACATACAAATGATAGCAAGTAGTACTTATAAAAAAAAATGTATATTTTTCCACCAAATTGCCTTTTCTTCATGTCACCGCTATCATGGTGGTGCAGCAGTATGGGCAGGCTTTCCTTATTCTCACTTGATATTTCACCCATTTTCCTATTTCATCAGCACTTACTAACTAACTATTCCTGGTCCATTTAAGTAGTAAAAAGAGCAGGAAGGGCCCTTTATGTTGGTTACATATATTTCCTCTTGTTAACAGTTTTTTTTTCTTAAAGACAACTTCAGCAAAATGTTAAGAAATTGCAAAACAGAAATTAGAAGTTTCAGACATGTTTGGTAGTGGTTGCATAAGCCTGTTCCCACAGAACTAAATCTTTTCTTTTTAAAATAATTCTTAGCTAATGCCAATAGAACAGCTAATATGTCCTAACTTTCCTGTAGAAACATTAACAGTGAATAATAAAACTGGAAAGGAAAATAGAACTATCTGAGCTTGAATTGCAGACTTTAGGCTGATAGTAGTTTGTTTTTTTTGAAAGTTGTTATGTGTTGAAAGATATGATAATAACAGTATTCTACAGCTAAGTAATTTGTCTTGGCAATTATTCATACTAGAAGAAAGATAAGAAGTAATGTTGATAATTCCCTTATTTTCTTATGCTGTATACAAAACCTCATTACAGTAATTTATTGGTTATTATATTTGAGGAAATTTAGTTAATATATTTTCTTGGTGTACTTGAAGGACAGAAATAAACGGTTCTACAGGAGACAGATGGTAAAATAATTGCATGCTGCATTTATTAATATTGAATAAAAAGAGCTACAACATCAACAGTTGTGAAAGCTGCTGTCATGGCCAGCCTTACCTTTGTTGTAACTCCTACACACGGCTTTGAAAATGTATCCCTCAACAGCTGTCTGCTTAAATGGTAGCTGTGGAGTGAATTCTAACTTCGTTGACTTTCTAAAAAAGGAGTCAGTCACTATGTGGCTTATTAACATAATTAGTTGTCATAAAGATGCAAGCCTGAAGATTTACTTGCTAATTAGCCATCTGAAATCTGATGGTTGTTCCTCTTCCCTTCCTCCTCCCATAATCCTTCTCTCTTATTGAAGGGAGATGAGGATTGTATCATACTTCTAAAAAATCACTCACTCCAATATTCTTTCATCCTTGACATCAGACCTGGGGAGTTCAGATAAAGAGAACAATTTCACATTACACAGAAATTGTTCTTGTGTCTATTGTTCTTTGTGGGTTTTGTGGAAGGTGGATTTTTCAAAGTTTTTGAAATACCTTATTGTGGTTCTTGGAAGATGTTGAAATGTCAACAAAAGCCATGTTTTTTTTCCATTTTATGCATTACAGAAGACTTTGTTATGGGCAGATGAGTATAACACAATCTCTGTCATCTTGTGATAAAATCTGTAAAGAAATTCACTTACACTACTATTAATTTTATACTGGGTAAAGGAAACTTAGATGGTCAAGTGCTGAACTCCCAGTGAATTCAATAAAAATCACGTTTCAGGTGCTTCTGGGAATTCTGAAAATTCTCTTTTGGTATCTAAGTAAATCCCAAGGATAACCAACTTGAACAGGGATCTTTGAATTTGTGGGCTTTTACTGCAGTTACCTTGTTCTACTCCAGTCTTTCCTGCTACTACTTCTAAAAGTCATTTACATACTCACATTTTATAGTGTAAACTCTCAAACACTATCATCAAAACTTACTATATGGTGTAACATTTCTTGTGATGAGCTTAATGCTGTGGAATTCAAACCCAAGGTTTTGACAGTTAGAGCAATCTGGAGTTCCAGGTGTTTGTTTATACCTAGCTCTAGAACTAGGGGAAAGAAGGAACTGTCCCAGTAAGGCATATTTCTTTGGTCCCAAGTATATTTCTCTTCAGCAGAAAGCCAGAGGCCAGTCCCATCTGATTTCCCATATGAGCTGCTGATTAGGGCTTTTTGCATTTTAAGTATCAGGACTCCTAGGAGGATTTGGTCACTGTGCCTATGTTCCGTATCCTACAGAGTCGACAAATCTTCCTGACTGCTCAAACTACAGAGGTTGTAGTTGTGCAAAGAAGCAAATATTACACACCTAGAACTTTGAGTTGAATAAGAAATCATTTTGCAAAGTGCCTCCAGACTGGGAGACAAATGCTGAGCAGGGGGTTTGTGAATTCAGTTTGGGGTTTATCTAAGGGTTATATTAGCAGCCTGAACCCTAACTTGGATTTAACTGTTGACGTATGCTGGCACAATGCCAATGAGATCTGGCACCAGTCTTTCAGTTACCACCACCAGGATATAAGGGCAAAAATTTTATTGAATATTTTGTGTAATACTTAATGTGAAACTTTAGATGCTTTAGAAACTTAAAGATGCATTTATTGTAGGGGGCCTTTCAACAGCTACCAGCTTGGAGTTTATGAACAGTAGGTGAGCAGGAAGTTGGCTAAAATAAATAAAAAAAAAAAAGTCAAGTAGCAGGCAGCTGTGACTGCAGGCTTTTGTAAGAGGGAAAAATATACCTGCCTACCGTGTCGAATTAAAACAGTGGCAGCTGCATTTCTTCCACCGTGAAGCTGAGCAATATTTTGCAGAGTATAATTAATCTGGAAGTGAAGCCTACAACTACTGTGGTTAGCATCAACATTTCTTTAAAGTTACTTTATTCTTTGACCTTTAAGGAACAGCAGAGTTCCTGAGATTACTGTATCTTTTTTTTTTTTTTTTTTAACTCCTAAGAAAGTTAAGTCAGACAGGAGCCCCACCAAGTCATATGCAACACAACCATTTTATAATAATCTGTTATACTTACTGGTTTGCTTTATTGAAATCAGTGCTTGGTAATAATTGACAGACGCATTGATACAATAATCCAACTCTTTCACTTCACTTTTTGCTACAGTAAATTTTATTTTGAATCTTGTTTAGAGGAGAAATGGTTAACAAGATATACAATTCAGATTTGAGAAATATGTTCATTTCAAACAACGATGTTCTCCAAGCCATGGTATTTATGCTGTATATCCTAAACAACATGTTTGCCTCGACAATGGATAGTAAGAGATGCAGAACGAAGTTGCTACAAGAAATTCTGGATTTTGATGAGAAGCATGTTCACCTAGAAAGAGTAAAAATGAAATTTGAATGGTAGTTGTCATAGGAAATCAAGAGAACACTGCAAGGGAATTAGTAATTACCTGATTATATCCTTGTGGATTTAGTCAAAAACATGAAGTGTACACGAAACAGCATTATGACAATTGAATTGCATGAGTTTGTGGTAAAAGCAGAGCAAAATTCTACAGAACAGTTTCTGAGGAGACACAAATCTGGAAGAAAAAAAAGGCAGAAAAAAATTCCCCAAACTGATAATGTTTTTTTTTTTCTTCTGACATTAAGAAATAATACTAGTCATTGTAGCATGGAATATGAATACAGCAGAAAATTTTAATTAAAATTTATAGAGAGGTACCCATTAAAGTTCCATGTACTGTATTTCTGATAAAGGGTCAAGTATTGAACTAACTGATCTTGAGTTTTATTTATAAAACATTGCAGTGTGCATTATAAAGTGAACACCACTCCTCATGCCCCCAGATTATCACCCTATCAGGAGATAAGTGGAGACTTAAAACGCCTGATGTATCTGACACTTCAAACTAGCAACTAAGCCTGGAAAAGAACCTGTTGTTCTACCAAACTGTATCCCATCTCCTCTCTCTATTTGCTACAGTTCAATTTCCAGTGTGGTGTCTGCTTTGTTTAGCTGCTTTCGGGGTAGCTCATGCTTTAGATCTATTAGGAGAATAGTTTGCTCCTAGCTAACTAGCTTATTTGAAATAGTTATTGGCAATGAGTGTATATGAGTACATCTTAATTTTGGAATTATCTCTTCTGAGTTTTGGTATTTGAGGAAGCTAATATCTGAATTCAAAATGACAGAAAACTGAGTTAGGTAATTTCAAGATTATAACTGCTCCCAGTCATTTTTAATGGAGTTGAAAAATTGGAAAATCCAATCAAAAGACTTCTGTGGTAAGAATGGCAATGAGATTTGCTTAAGATTTTGCTTGTTTTTCAAAATAAAAAATTATTTTTTTAAAAAACTATTGTGGATTTTCTGATCTTGTGGTTTAGATCTGAGCCATTTACATACACTCAGATTCTTTATTCTGCAGTCAGGATGAAGAGTTAATATTAAAATAAATACTTTTAAAAATGAATTTAAGATGCTAACAAAAATATATACAAAAAACACAAAACACGAAGGAATGTAGCATTTCTATTTCTCCACTGGTTTCATGTTATGCATGTGAGTAGTTCTACCTGACTTCATTTCTTCCAAGTTAATAGGAACCTTTCAATATAAATTTTAATGTCCTCTGGGGCCCTATTTATAAACATATTTTGTGACCCAAAGATGTAGGTAAGCATGCCTCTTGGAAAACCCTGATACACTACTATCCCTCTAAAAATGCATGCGTATTTACTGTATGAAAACTTTGTGCAACTGTGTTTTGCATTGAGTTACCAAGATTATCTTCTGTAGAAAGTCTGTAGAAAGCAGAAGATGGCAAATCATCTTAACTATGTAGCCCTCCCCAAGAAACATAATTAAAAATGTAATTTGCCCCTTTCCACGAAATGAGTTTTAACATGAATGCTTCAGTAAACAAATCTACCTATATAATTAAAGCAACATGCAAAAGCTATTTAAAGATCACAGAAGGAGAAATATGATATAAGGCCAGCCTAGTGTCTCATCCTACAATCCTTTTCAGTGCCGATGAGACACAGGTGTATGCTACATAAATAAGAAAAAATCTGAGTGTGATGGATGTGATTATTATTCATCTCAAACATCCTCTTTCTTTTTTCTTCCCTGTTCTAATTAGGTAGTTTCCAGCTGTTCAGCATTTGCTGCTGTGAGATGTGCCATTGGAGAATCACTTCCCAAACTAAACAGAGCCATTCTGAAAGCAGCTTTCTCTTAAAATACAATTAGGAAAGCTATGGTAGATAGTTAAACAGAGTTAGATAGGCAAAAAATCAGTACTGCAAGAAAAACAGAATGGAGAAAAATGCATATTAGATAATGTAAAAATAGAAGAAATCCGTATATGCAGTGGAAGGATAATGTGAGTTCTCTTGTAACAAATAAGTGACTTCATGTGGATGATTCTACAATGGTAACCAAAAAAGTGGTACTTGTCATGAGGCCAGAAGCAGCTGTATCTCTCCACAGATTAGCTGTAGTTGAACATAACATCCCTGAAAATGGGTGGATGCTTAGACAAGTTGAAAAAATGGTAGTGAAGTGCAGCTTTATATATTTTGGCTTGTCTGTCTTGCAGTTCGATGTGGTTCTGTGCTGTGGGAAGGACAAATGTTGCAAGCAAGTCCCTAGGGTGGTGCAAGTCCCTAGGGTAGTGTATGAAACAGAAAATCCCAGGCATTTTCTGTGGGCTAAATAAATGCATTTACCTACTCAGGCAGTAATTGATTATTAGTCTGTTTAGTTAAGCAGGAAGGTGGCTACGGGGAGTTCTGGACTAGAGATGTATAATGGTTCTTCCATCTCACTCTTGGGTTCAGCTGGCATTATATATATGTATTTTCTATCACAGTCTGTTTACTTGCTCCTTCTTCACTGATCTGCAAATTCCATGCTGTGAGCTATCTATGGGATCTTTCATTCACAAGAGATAGCTTTTTTTTTTTTTCTGTTCTCTCTGTTGCATGAAAAGTCAGTTTTCTCCCCCTCCCAAGGCTGCATCCCTTCAGCAACAACTGGCTGACCCTTTTGGATTTATATTTGTACCTTCTTGGCCTCTGTTACCATCTTGTGCTTGTACTAGTGGGATCCCCTGTTACTATCACGTTTCATTTTCTACAGTGTTCAAGCTGCAATTTCCTGATAATGTAACATTAACGTTTTACTAGTTCAGCCTGTTCACGTGTATGCTCCTTGTCCCAGTGTCATCGAGTAGCTGACTCTACCAAGAGGCTGCCAGGAGATGTACAAATAGATTAATACAGTGCTTTCAGAACTACTCGTTATGCATGTCTATTTGTTATGGTGACAACACTAGCATATAATCAAAGTAGTTTTGCAACACAAATAACTGTTTTTATTCCCTAAAAACATCTGGGAAAAGCACCATGCTTGGTACAATGAAGTATGGCAGTTTTATTCAGTTGCATTTGTACTTTTGGTTTCCTTTCTGCATTTGAATATCTGAAGGAGTTTGAATTAGCCAGTACTGCTTTCTGGTGGCCTCTAGGGAGAAATATGAATAAATAACACTCAGAGCTTCTCTGCCCTGTTGTGCTGGTACCTGAGATGTGCATGCCACATGTAGGATGGATGGAAGGAGACCGTCCTCTCTTCTAGAGATGATGTGGGCAGAGGGTTAGCACAGGTGTCAGAGCAGTCCCTGATGGGTTTGAAATTTGCTAATTACTGCTCCAGGCACCTGCGGCTCCCCCCCATGGCCTTCATCCAATTAAGATAGCAGCTCCTTCTCCCATTGCACAACATGCACTTTTTTCTCTCCCTAATGTCTTCCCAAAGAATCAACAAGATTTTAAAAGTGTTTTTCAGCTTGCTGGCAGCTGTACAATTTGTGAGTGCAAAACAGGCTTTTGCTGTTTGTTGAGAACAGGTAAATGTTATAGATTTGCTTGCAGCTTTAAAAATAATCTTTGAGTGTTAATTTTTTTTCCTTTATAAAAAGCTCTCAGTGTTTTAGTGGCACAGTTCAAGAAAGCTAATATAACCATTGAATTAACTGTCTGGTTTCTGTAATTAGATGAAAAAGGCTTAGAGGCTTTATTGCTGAAAGAAACATGCAGGAAAATTTAGAGCATATAACCTGAGCATTAAAAAGTGGGGGGGAGGGAGGGGGAGAAAAACTTAAAAGATAGTTTTGCTGTTGAAAAAAGTTTTGCAATTCTGAGGTAACGTGTAACCATTGGTTATTATTTTTAAATACTGTTTTCATTGTTAATAATATTATTTTATTTCTATTAATCATCCTTGAATATGAAAATAGTCTGGCTTTTAAGTGCTAGATTTTAAAACTTCCCCTGCTTCTTTTAATGTCTTATTTGATAACTTAACAAAGTGCCTCTGTATTTAGACAATTGATTTCTCATATAAACTGTGTTTTGTGGTGGTGTTTTTTTTTTTTTCTCAAAAGAGACTTTATTAAAATGGCATGGATTTTGACTATATTATTAACTGAATTTCAGGGCACAAAATTGTTACAGATACCTGAAGAAAATGTAATGATACTATTATATACAGAGTTTCCACTACCTATAGTTTGAGGGGCAAAAAAAAAAATGTTGACTATAGCTTATTAAAATAGTTTTGAAGGAATTGTGAGGACATGTGCAAACACTTATTCTTTCTGTTATGCATCTGAAATTCCAAATGCTTATCAGATTCCAGCAAGAAATGAAAACAATAAAACATAAGCTTTCTAGATATTACGGTGTGCAGAATTAATATATGTATGCTCATATTGCCTGTGACTATTCTAAAGTGAAATATCCTTCTCCTTTTTCATGGTTGTAGATTCATGTGTCCTCCAATTTAAGTTTTTGTTGTGGCCTGATGGTCACATGTTTTTCCTGTCCTTCCTTGCCTAAAAGCCTGTGCTCATCGTGCTTCTCAATTTTTCCTCATTCAGACCCTGTTAAGTCAGAATTTGCTTCTACCCAAATATGAGGCTTTAAAAAAAAATGTTTCCTTTCACTTTAGTCCAAATAAATGTTGGCTTAAGAAATGTTCACATCAGACTAGGCAATCAGAAGTATCAAGCTGGTCTAGTATCCCGAGGAGTCACATAGAATAGCTCTCTTAAACAGCCACATATTTGATGAGTGTTTTCAAAGTCCCATGCTCCTGGCAACAGTATTTTTATTTATGCACAGCTCATTCCCTGTAATGACAGTTATTTTGGCTTTGAAACAAAGCAGATTGGGGAAAAGTAGTGTCAGAAATTCAGAAGTGCTGGCATTTAGAGGAAATCATGACTAATTCATTTTCATTTAAAGATGATCTATGCAACCATGCACTACAATTTTTCTCTTTCCCTCTGTATTTCTCCTCTTTCCCTGTCTGCAGCAATCGCAACACTCAGCAGCTGCAAACCACACGCTGTGGCTTGGGAAGGGCAGACACAGCCAGTTGCCGTGTTTTTAAAGTAGAGGAGAAGGGATTTAACTCTTCTGACATGGCGAATGAGGAATAGGCTTGAGAGCCTCTCATGCCATGTTACCACTTCCTCTGAAGCTACAAATATCAAAAGATTAATATCTTGCATAAAAACTACTGGTTTTATGTATTTGTATTGAGCTACAAAGCAGTTTGATGAGACTTGTCAGAACAGAACTGAGCATCTCTGCTTGCTGAGACTTGAACACGCAGCATACGTGTTTGTAACTGAGGTGATAAAATGCAGCGTACTCTAGCATATTTTATCAATACTTTTGAATGAGATGTTCAGTTAAGAACTTACGCTTCCACTGACTTATTGGAAAAGATCTTTCATGGCTGAAGGTGGATAGGTTAAATAAAATATTAATCTGACTGGTCAAAAAAGGTCAGGAAAAAGAACCCTTTGTTTTACTCCCTCACTCTTGCAAATAAAACTTATATTGGTGAACTTTGTGCATGGAGAACTGGAAAAAAATTGTCTCAGTAGACAAAAAGTGTTGGTTTACATGCAGAAACCTAATAAGGCAGTTAGTAAGGCTTGCTAAGGTGCTGCAGACAAGCCCCATGGATTTATTCTGCCCTTCAGCTGGGCAGGAGGAGGAGATTTCTGCCTTGCCTTCTCTTAGATTGTTTCAACACATGGCCTGTGCTCAACATCTTTAAGGAAATGATTCTGCATCATAATTTCTCTAGTCAGTGCTGAAAACCTAAAGTAGGTGTGCAAATTTGTTTGTTTCTTTTCAGAAGTTTAATTAAGGAAAATAGATGCAGAGTATTAGGTGAGAGTGACAAAAGCCCATCTGCAGCCCAACATAGGAGCAGAGAGATGTTGGCAGGCTGGGGAGCCAAATATGACAGTGCCCAGGCCCATCCCAGGGACCTTTGGCTTGCCAAAGGCCCATCGCCACACAGCCAGAGGAGCACAGGGGCGTGCTGAGGGACAGGAACCCAAATTAAGGGCTCAGAGGAGGGGATGTCCTGCCATGGACCCTCCCAGGAGAGCCCCAGCTCCCAGATGTGAAACCCATCACGATGAGCTAGTGCCCAGGGGTATGGGGCCTGTGGGATGTAGGGGATTGCACAGGGATCACTATGGAATATTTAGGGGAGGAACCAAAGGCAGGGAAGGGGGTGGACTGAGGTGAATTGGGGAGGAACAGTCATGGGGACAATGGAAGGGAGAAGGGGGGTGAAAAGGACCAGTTGCATGCAACTTATTTGCTGGTTGTTATGCTCGTCAGGCCATTCCTCTGCCTGATCAGTGCAGTCTGTCCTATCTCCTTATTAAATTGCCTGTGTTTGCGCAGGTGCTCTGCGTGGCCATAGGTGTTGTATAAAAGTGCTGTGCACTTGTGTGCATACCGGGAACACGTGCTCAGCCTCGCTCTTGGTCCACCCTGGGTGCAGGGACCTGTGGTGGCCTTGCCTCTGTGGGGCTGCCAGATCCAGCCCTATGCCTCTAACAAAAAGGTTGTTTACGGGTACAGTTGATCAACAGCTTTTTTTTATCTAAAGCAGTGTCTGGCTAGTTGGTGTATGAGGTTTCTGGTGTGCCCGTCTATGTTTTGTGTTTGAGAAGGAACAACGTGTATTTTTGGATGAGAGCGACCATACAGCATCTGAACAAAACTTTCCCTGAGGCAGGTACTTTGTCTTCAACAGTGGCAGGCAGCCTTTGTCTAGGAAAGCGTGCAAGCTCTGAATGTGGTGTGGTGCTTCAGAAAAATGCTCTCTGTCCTCCAGCACCTTGAGGTTAATGGAAAACTTTACAAAGACCTTATCTCTTCCTGAACTTTTACACCTAGTAAAAGTAGACCTTTTGGAAGACTGTAAGTGGGAGAGTAGCCACATGTTGATGTTAGTGATATAGGTTTAACTGTGAGTTCAGCACAAGATATGTTCTTCAGTAAGTAGTGGGACGTAAAAAAAAAAAATAATAGTAATTAATGCACATCAAAAGTATTTCTTATTTTTTTTTTTTGTGCTTAAATGATACTGACTTTTTTTTGGAAAGGTCTTCACATTAGCAAAAAACGTCTTACTGTTTGCATGTGTGTGGTCATTCAGCATCTCAATAGGTTGTAATTACACTAATTATATGTGGGGAAAAATATGAGCAAAGTACAGTCTCAACCCAATAGTTCTCCTCGCTTGTGATTTTTGTCCGTGCCTTGTTTGCTTGTTAAGCCTTGTAACATACTAATGAGAGAATTGAGTGTTCATTTCTTAAATTTATTTTAACTGCAATTCTGGTCATATACCAGAGAGATTCTGGAGGAATAAAACCTGTGAAGGTGTAATAGTACAGGCAAATAACACTTCACAGTGAAAACCACAGCCAAAAGTTATTGTGGGTTAAGATGCACTGTGTGTGTAACACTGTTTCCATAATTGTTTCCTTTCTTCCCATAGTTTAGATTTATTTATAACAAAGGATAAATCCTGCTAATGCTGTGGCCAGTCCATCACAGAAACAAACACTAATCTAATTGGAACTGCTACTAATGTTTGCTTTCTGTTTCAATCATCTTTAGGAAGCCAATCACTGTATCTAGTAGAAATTGCTTGAAAGATGAAGTATATCCACAGTTTCCATTTTATTTAGATTATTTGTAATGACAAAGGCCAAGAGGTTGTATCGTTCCTATTCTATTCAGAAGTATATGAATAGAAAATATGTTTGGTTTTTCCTATTCAGTTACGGAATAATTTAAATTTCCATGATTAATTACCTTCCTCTTTAATGGTTCTTCCTAGTTCATTTGTACCTCCTGATGTTAATATCTTCTTACATGCTACATTTTTTCCAAGCCCATTTCTGAAAATAGTCTTAATTATTGTTCCACATCTGTCCAGTTTCCCACCAAAAAGTGAAAAATTTGTTCATTATGTTGCTTTCATGAATATTTTTTAAAGTTCACACATATATATTTTAAGACTTGGGAACATATTTAAGTGTGCTTTTTGTAATACATCTGAAGATACATCGACCTTTAAGAAGTTTCTATGAATTCTTACGAACTTTTATTCATTAACTAGAAAGAACAAGTTCATTAGTGTAATAATATGATATACGTTGTTGAACTTTTCTGCAGAATTCCTAGCAATTTCATTAAATATGAATAATTTAGTGGTCTTTAATTAAACTTTCATGTACTCTTCATAAGTAAGTTGGTTTTAACCCTAATATGTAACTCAAATTAAAACAAAATGTTGTAAGATTTATTGCAGTGGAGGCATAATTTTTAAATACTGACCATCTCCAGTTTAAATGTCAAAATGCTATACAGTCTAAAGACTAGCAAGAATACGCTTGTGTGTCACCTGATAATTTCTCTCATTCTTTATTGTGAATAACTTTCAAGAGTATCTTAAAAGTACTCTTTCTATTCTCATTGTTTTAGGCTGATCAACGCCACTTTCTTCACTTTATACCAAACAGCTGAATCTAACAAACAATTCTGGTCATGCTATTTTATTTTTATAGTGTTCTTATCAGGTGCTTACATAAACAGAAAAATATATGCAGCATTTTTGTAAGCACCATACTTGGTTCTGCTAACACATAACTCAAGATGAATTATCAGCTTGAATTACGAGTATCTTGGTAAAACTGAAATTGGTAGGTTCTTGTATGTTCTAACTACACGAGCATTTTAAGAAGTAATTACTTTTCAAAACCCAATTTAAGTAAAGGAAGAGGCGAGGCAGTTGTATTTATAGCAGTGCTCTATTACTTTTTAAACAGCTTTTGAACTTGTGTTACTTCGACAAGGTTCTTCATTAGCCAAGCTACCTTGTTTATTTATAGTTTTTACAACAGGATATAAATCACATGACTCATGCTGTATATTTCTATGCTTCTTTTAATAGTGTAGTTGAGTTGAGTGGCTGAGAAGAAGCTCAGTGCCAGAACTTTAAAACAGATTCATAAGGAGATCCTTGTCCCATTTTAGGGAGTCTCCCGACCACTGGTTAATGACTCATTTATTTCTTTGGGTTATATGTGTAGTGGATTTGATTCTAAGTCAAAGTTGTTGTTGTAAACTCAAAGTAACAAAATAACATTTCTTAAAAAGCTTACATTTTTTTCGATTTAGCTTTCATTATTTTACACTTTTTTCTTCTCAAAAAAAAAAGTTTGTGCATGTTCAGTGGAGCATGAAAAATGGAGCTCTGTGCTTTATGAGGAGGAAGTGCAGTTTGGTGGGAAATAATGAAGTAAGGATCTGCGTTTAGTTTTCTTTTGCTTCTGTGCACATTGCTTTATTACAAGTGGCTGAGTCATGGGCTGGCTTGCAGAGTAGGTTATTGATTCACTCTTCGGTCATATTTTCATTTTTCCCAGGATGTGTTGCAGCCAGAACTGTAGAATCTCCTCACATGCTGAGGTCTACTTGACCTCTGCCAGCCTAGCAGTCTATGAAACTTCAGTTGTTGATCTGAGCACAGTGGATGTTGATATACTGACATGCACTGTTCAGAGAACTAGCTGTGCACATATTCTTATAAGAAATTAAGTTAGTGATTTACATTCTATTTTTAATTCATTCTTTTGGAGCTACACAAAATTCTGAGTTGTGGAACAATGTAACCAAGAACAGTCCAAATAAATCATTACAATGGTGCTTAGTGAAATACAATACAAATAGTTGCATCCTACATTTATACAATTGCTATGTAAAGCAATGTTCTTACATTCCTTTTAACAGAGATAAGAAAGTGATATTTGAATTCCAGATTTTCCTAGTTTATGGTCATCATTGCCTTAGCAATAAAATCTTAATTTAAAGCCACATGTGTTTGATCTGCACAGTGTCTTGAAGACATAAATCCAGACATATATAGATAAGTAGCACATCAAAACTCTGTCCTGTGCTTTTTGTTCCTAGACTTTTGACTGTTCTCTAGTACTGCTGTGGTACTGAGTGCAATTTCGACGAGCTTGTATGTACTAGCTGTCATGCTGCTGATGTTTGTTTGTTTTTCCTAGGAACAGGACTCTAATGTCCATGTTGTGTGACCCCCCTCCCCCCCCCCAATATACTGCAAACCACTTTTTTTTTGTATGCAGAATTGCTGCAGTAACTGTATGCAGCAAAAATGTTAGTCCTATGACACCTTAACGCTTGGTAACTTATCCAGAGACTGGAATGGCACACTGAAGTGACATAACAGAGAAGTAACAATATTGTAGTGAAGTAGCCATACTTAGCATAAGTATGGTTAACCTATTAGCGTTGTTACTATTTTAGAGAGATTAGAGATTGTTTCTCACTGTCATTGAGAGAAGTCATTCAGCCTGCAACACTGGAACCTGCTAAATATGTTAGTAAACCTGAAATAAATGTAGCTGGGAGGAGCTTACATGACAATAGTTTTAAGAAGTCCTGATTTACGTTCATGAAAATATAATGGGCATACACCATGTTTCTAGTTTTTCCTGTCTTTTGCTCCAGCTGAGCTTGAACCTCTGCTGAAGCTGTCTATGAATAGTTATGCTTCTTACTGCATTTAATAATCTGTTGTTCCCTTCTTTAATTTGTAAATTAATTTCAGATTTGTGAAGTAAGGCTGGTAATCCCATGGAACTGGAGAGGAGAGAGGAAAGCAAATATAAAATATAAAAAACAATCCATAAATTTACATGAAAACAAACCTGCTTCTAACAAAATCTGTTTTACTAATGCAGGTGGTATATGTTAACTATTTGCTGTCATAGTGTGCTACATACTTGGATTTTGTAAACATTTTTTAATATTTATTACTTAATTTATTAAGTAATTCTTACTGTTTGAAGTGTAGAAGACTGAGCAGATTTTCTGCATTTCTCCACATTTCTTTCAGCGTATGTGCTTCTTTTCTCTTTGTTCTTCTCTCTTGAACAAACTGACATTGCTAAGAGATGGATATAAATGGAGATAATTAGATTTAGTAACAGTATCTTAACTACAGGCAGGCATAATAACAATTATTTTTTTTCCATCTGCTTACCGGCTTCATATCTCTTCCTAACACAAAAACACTTCAGCAAGATGCATTTTCTATGTATTTGATAGCATTTAGTCTCAGGGCATTCACAATGTACTGTTAAACCTACACAGTAAAGGAACTGCTGATTGAGTTTGAAGATCTGAGCATATATTATAAATATTGCTGGGATAAGAAGCTCATGCAAGAAACTGTAAAGCTGCAATAGCTAAGTTGCTGTACCGCAGCTCTTTTTTATATATTCTATGTTCATCGCTGAGTTACTTGGAAGCTATAAACGATCCCTGTGCATTGACTCTTTGTGTTAAAGAGCTGCCACATCCCTGTTGGAAGTCTGGGTGGCTCCTAAGTGAGTCCTCAGGCAGGGATGGGGAGGCTGGGGAAGAGGTGGTTGGAAGAGCAGGTTCAGCTCCTGGGATGCTGCATCAGGGCAGAGCACAGAGCGTGCTCCTGCGTGTGGCTGGTCGGAGGGGAGAGCAGCCCTGCAAGGCGGTGCTCGGTGAACTTCATTTCCAGGAGTAAAGGTAGCGCAATGAATGTAGGAGCAAAAGGGACCTTTGGATGCAGACAATGGTGATGGTCATGCCCGTGTTTGCTGAGTACCATGAGCTAACAGTCTGCTTTGCATTGGTAACTAGGAATGGTTGCTGGAAAATGTATTGTGCATAATGTTATTGTTTCTGCAGTCTTTGAAATTTTACTGAGGGACTACTAAGCTTAGTAGATAGGTTTTTTGTTTGTTTTTATCAGGAATTGAGTCAGTCCCTTAGTTATATATTCATATGTGGTGGGGGATTTTTAAATCCATATGTATGTGAAATCCAAACAAATAACCTGATTTGGCAGACAGCAGGAGCAAACATTGATTTCTCTTGCTTAGTACGTTTGAAAAAATTGAGTGGTGTATTTTAGTGCAGTTATAAACTTGCTGGCTTCCTATTCATATTTAAAGGGCTAAGATGGATTTTTTCATTATCTGTTTCATAAAGACCTTTGCTTAACTATTGATATTTCTAAACTGAAAATGCAGAAAAATCTGAGATGAATTTTGCAGTCCTTATTATCAATTAAATCTTCCTGGGAAAGTTAAATACTGATATGAAGATGCTGAAGTATGTATATATGCACGCTGCTCTCGCTGCTCTTTGGTATCTCAAAAGACTCAGTTTTGCATGGCTATTTGACATTCACCCCTGTTACTGCTTTTGAGAGGGCTGTGACTAACACCTAGCTCTAATTTCACTCTTACACGTGCTGTGCCCTCTAGCTTTCTTACTTTGATGGGAGCTGCTCAAGATTCATAGGATCAAAATTCCACCCCAAGCTCTGGAGAGAGTAGTTGGAGCAATCTTCTGATACAGGATGAGCTGTCCTATAGCAATGTACATCTCAATAATTTCACCAGTGTGAATGGCGTTACTTCAGTTGGGTCAAACTAGGTCACTGAAGGTTACTGGCCTGAGGTCTTTCTGGTCATCTCTTAATTTAACTAATTTTCAATTTTCAGCCTGTAAATCAAGTATATTTATAGCTTGGACCAGATATAGGGAAAATGAATGATAATTGATTAGTATGTTCAGTGATGACACTGTATGAACACTGTATTCCAGCAAATAGAGGAAAAATTAATTGACATCTAAGTAGTATACAAAGTAGCCTTCAAAAAGGCAATGAAATTTAATAGTTTTATTTGTCCATAATTATTATTAGATTTTATTTTTTAACTTTAAATGGTGGCACAAGCTAGATATTTAAAGGGCATGGAAATTATTTATGGTTCTAGACAGAATAATCAGACTACCAGTAAAGTGAGCCACAGGACACAATCATTACAAATACAGACCCTATTTGGATGTTTGTGAAAAGAAGGCAGCTGAATGATACACAGGAGAATGCAATTTCAATGGCAATTTGAAAGTAAAAAGTCTTCCTTTCAAAGAAAAATGTAGATGTAGTTTTCCTGAAAAACATTGTTTTATTTACTGAAGGATTATAGAATTTGCTTCTAATTTACAAGGAGAATGCCAGGACTGAAATATAAATTGTTCTCAAGGGTATTTCAAAAAATATCTGAGCCTTTTGAAGAGTTTTCCTTTTTATTTTTAAATCCATTATGTTCTTTTTGCAAGTGAGTCCTACTTCTCTGCCTACACTAAAACTTCCTATAGAAGAGAGTATCAGAAACACTTTGATATCTTTTGGTACCTTAACAGGTATTAAGACAATGAGAGTATTTTTCCTATAGAGTACAAAAATAACAGGAAATTGTCCTTTTTGCGTAATGTTTTTTGCAGTACTTCTGAGAGATGTGGTGGTGTTGACGTTGTGTGAAGATCATTTCTCCTTGTTGCAGTCAGAGGGCAATGGCTGGGCAATTTTCAGAAAAATTAATTGTCGGGCCTAAAAAGGAAGTGTTGAGCAACGATGACTGGAGGAGTAACAGTGATGGGAGTAAGGAAGAAAGGGAGGGTATGCTGTCACTGCGTAACTTTTTATAATTTTAGATTTTTTTAATGTTTGCAGCTGAGAAAGGAGAGTTGTCCCAGATGGAAGTGACGCATATTTAAGGAATTAAAATACTGCTGACTTTAGGAAGTATTTCATAGAGACTGATATTTGTCATCAAATGTCTAGTTGATGTTCTTGCTGTTTCAGTAACATAACTTCCCTCCCCTCCTCCAACCTAGCCTGAGGTTTCGTTGCAGGAAATGTCACTTCAGAAGGATTTTCCTGAGCTACTCTTTCATGGAACTTGTGTAAAAATCTGCTAAGATGAAGTATTGCAAGTAGTTGTAGAATAAAAACTTTGAGGAGCAATTTCCAAACAAGGGCAAATGTAAGACTACTGTAAGTTATTGGCTAATATACACATTTCATAACACTGGAGTCCTTACATAACATTCAGTTGCTCTCTGGTCTAAAGGAAGTTTTACAGCATTACGTAGAGGTTGGTTGAACAATGAAGAGAAGCTGGAATCTTCATCCTTGGAGATATTCAAACAGCAAAAGTACAGTGTAGGCTCTAAGTGGCAGAGGCTGGGATAGGAGACCAAGATATGCAGCAAGTACTGCCACTACATCCAAGATGGTAATGTTTTATATGTTGTTAGGAGCTTGACTGATGGTATTATTAGGCACTACTGTGCTGTTTGCTGCAAATTCTGACTTGTCTCTGTCATATTTGCTGTGCCACCCTCCCTCCTGAGCACCTGCTTACCTTCCGCAGCAGGTCTCGGGGCCAACTCCTGCAGTGTTTACTGACTTGAGGAACAGGGATCTCATCATTATCTAGCTCTGGGAGAGGAATTGGAGTCAAGAGTGAAGCTGTATTTTCCACAATATTTGTGAGCCATGGCCTTCAGATCTCCTGTTTCTCTGCAGAGAGGCTTCTAAAGCTTTGGTTATTAGTAGAATAGTCCATTCATACAGGGGAAATATAGGAGGTATGAACACGTGGGGCATTTTCTTCAGTAAGCCTCAACTGAGTGAAAAAGATTGTTTTGCTCCATTATTACCATTAACTATAATTCCTAATTAACTATATATACTTAATTCCTAATACATATACTATATATTAACTATATATATACACTATATATTAACTATATATACTTAATTCCTGATTAGCTATATATAACTATATATTCCATTAACTATAATTCCTAAAATTCCCAGCATTATACAACTTACCATTCATTATTTTTTTCTAAGACAATTGTTGTTGCTGCTTTTGGATAGCAGAGCCTCACAGCCCTTAGTCGAGGTGTTTTCTTTGGACAGAGAGAAAGTGAAAATAAGATGAAAACATTTTTTCAGCTGTGCAGGAATACGTGTCTTATTGCAATGATTTGGCTGAGCCACATCATTATCTTATATCAAACATTTGAATATGTTTGTGTCTTGCTTAGCAGGGCATGTCACCTTTCGTATTAGGAAGGTGAAAGAACTGAAAAATAAAGCCAAATGCTGTAGGTATACAATTACAAGAGTGTAGGAGTTTGCACTCTGATTTTTGAATGATGTGCAAAACTGTGCATTAATATTTCATGAATTATTTTTCTGGTGTAATTTTAAATTTCAAGACGTATTTCACCTTAATATTGTTTTCACTGAATCCAGCAGAAGGAATACGATTAGGCTGTGTAAAAAGAATGATCATAAACAAGGACACTTTGCTTAACATCCCTCATTTTTGCATAAAATAATTCTACATACAAAGTAAATATACACTGTAATCTCCTGGAGGCTGGTTGGTTGTTGTTGTTGTTTTGTTTTCCAAAGAGAAAATATCAACAGTGATATTTTCCAGTGCCAAGCAAAATTATCATTATTTTCATTATGCTATAAAAGTGCCGTCAAGCACAGACATGAATGTTCAGCTATAAAATACATAATGCTTATCGTATTTAATTAGTAGATACCTTATTTTTAACACTAAAGGTTGCTTGGCCACTTTTAGTCACTGTTACAGTTAATGCCATCTCATGCAAAGCATATTAGGGCTAAGATTTTTTTTTTTTTAATTTTTACTATAGAGATAATATTCAGTTTGCAACTATTTAACTTGCTTGTATGCAGTTTTGTGTGGTGAAGCCTCTTGGGTCCACTCTGTATCTCATCTTCACTAATAATTATTGGGTACTGAACAACTTATCTTGGAAACAGTCTGCGCAGAGCTGCAACCAGACTCTTCCTGCCGCCTGATTTATCTGCTTATCTCAGGTAGCATCTCTGTGTAGACACGTCCCAGGTATTAGTGGCTTTCAGTGTACATGTAAAATCAAACTAGGGCAGTTGAACTAGGTTATACACCTGAAAATACTAGAGTCTGAAACCATTTCTGTGCCATCTGAGCTTACGACTAGACAGTTGCTTGTAGCTAGGAGCTCTGCACCTGTCAGATGGGATATGTGAAAGCATGCACTTGAGCCCTCTTGAACACCATGGGGTTGAAGTATTCTTTTAAACCAGGCAGTGTATCAAGTATATTCATTGCTGTATTTGGGTGTTAACATATTACACATTTTTACAGGGCCTGGCTCGTGTTTTACATATTAGATTAATTTGCAGGTGGCATTCTCAATAAGTATAGTGCAAATGTTGGTAAATGCTACTCGAGCTGTCACTGAACTTTAGGATTTGGTATCTAACAACAAGGAAGTCATTTACTGTCTTGATTTGGCATCTGTTAGCTGTATTAGTTTCTCAGTATCTTCACATATTTCACACAGAAATAGTAATAACACAAGCACAGTATTTTTAGAGCAAGGATTTGCAAGATGTCATGTTCAGCAAAAGTCTAATCAAAATAACATAGTTTTCCTAATATCAGAATCTCTGATGTGTAATTGTACACAATACCTGCTGTAAATCAGGATCTCCACAGATCTCCCCCTCTCCTTCCCAATCACACAGGCACACAGTTACTGACTAGTTAGCGTTCAAGGGCGATTTAGGAGTCTTCTGGCATTTTAAAAGTTCTGGTATGGGAGCAAAAGGCTTCCTTCTGCCCATGCTCATCTGTTCTGGAAACTAGATTGAGAACAGCACTTTAGGGAAGAAATACTATAATGAGCTCGGTGCACATTAAAATAGTTTGTCTTCAATCCCCTCTGAAGATGCTGTAAAAGCACAGCCCAGAAATACGTAACGTGATCCCCACTGCAGTTTGTTCAACAGAAAGCACGGGTCTCTGCCTATCAAAGACAGAATGAAATCATCCAAAACTCTGGGCATGCTGAAGCTGTGCTATTAATTTTACAGACAAAAACTGTAGTGCTGCCTGTCAGATGTGTATATATTTTGTTCTGTGTTAATTAGTGAGTAGCTAAATTCAGTTAAGTGCAACATGCTGCAATGAGAGGAGTTGAGCTGAGGTATTTGAGATGGTCAACTGACCGTGACTCCTGCTTTCTGTGCTGTAGATGGCTTTATGAAAATGCCATGTGGAGAATTGCTATAATGTGCAGTCATCAGACACAGTAATCAAAGGCAGTCAGGAAAAGAGTTATTTACTACTTCTCGCATGCATGCTATACAAAGAGAACATCTTTCTAGATCTTCTCTGTTGTTTCCTTGGTTTATATTTAGTGAACAACCCCCCAAGGGTGCTCATCAAATATTCTTTGAGGATAAAAATGTATTCGGTGTTTTTGATTCAAAGATCAACTGAAAAATATATACTACAATATCCAAAGAGTATATTTGTGTTTTCAGATTATTATAGATATAGATGGCTGCAAAGTTACTGTTGAGGAAATCAGACCTTTTAGTGATCCTTTTTTGTTGTTGTTGTTAAGCATTTACATGAAAGCAGGAAAAAAAAAGGCTAATTTTCTTATAATAAAATTATCTGCTAGGGTATTGTGAAACAGGAAAAACAAAGAAAACTGTAAGCAGTAGCTGTGTTCACCTGGAATGGAAAAGCCAAAATATGCATTTCAAAATATGCAGGTTTTTTGTTTAATTTGAATAGACTGCTTACTGCCTCTAATTGTTTAATTATTCATCTAAATATTAATTAAATAATGTTCTATGCATAATTGAGCTATTGTCCGTGATCATTTTATTGCCACAATACTTGACAAATCTAAAGCAAATATTATACTCAAACTCTTGTTATAGGCAAAATGGAAACATGCCTTTTAAACAAAATCAAAATGTATTACTTTGTTAATTGAAATCTTAACAGCCTAATCAACTCTTATTGGTAGTTCAGACTGAATTATTACAGAAAGAGAAACAATAATGGAGAATATTATTATAAAAAAAATCGCACATAATAAAGTTATTAGTAATAGTACAGTAAATAAATGTTAAATGTCCATCCCCTGATATTTATTCAATTTCCTGGTGCCCATCTTTCACTGCTGATGGGGCATGGAGGAAGAAGGTAGGGGGAAATGTGGCAAGCTGTCAGCAACTCTTTGCCTGAAGAAGCTTGATCAAGGCATTTTTATATGTTTGCTAGGACAGCTTTGCACTTTGTTGCCTCTTCATTGGTCTGCAAATGTACTATATAAGGTGCGTTTTACATAATGTTAGACACTTATTTCTTTTCTGTTACCCCCCAGGAGCAGTTTGTCCAGAACTGGGTTTTTGGTTCTTCAACTGATTACTGGTGATTGTTTGCAGCCCCAGGGTCTCCACTGCCAGCCTGTGCCCCCATCTTTTGCTATCCCAGTGGTACTCTTCTCTGCTTCATCTTGTGCTGCTCCTTCTCGAGGCCTCTGTTCCCTTTTATACGATAATTGTGTGTGCACCATAAAAGATGACTCTATGTAAAGCAAGTTAAGAATACCTACTTGGTCATTGACAAATTATTGTTCTAGCTAAACCAAGTGACTAGAAAGCTCCAGGTGGGTCAAGGCAGGCAAAGAAAATCTGATAGCCCTGAGATCTTCCAAACTCAATACAAAGGCTGTCACCTACTACTAGTGATGGCAATAATATATTTACAGGACTATAGGACTACGCGTATAGTTAGTTCATCTGTTTTCTGAAACAAAATATGAACAATTCTGCTACTGGGCAAATAAGTATTTTGACTAGATATTTGAATCTTATTTTAATTGCATGAAGAAAGAATACATTATTTGTAGTCAGTGCAAATATTGACACGAACTGAAGTATGCGTGTTTCTAGTCAGAATAAATTATTAGACTTCCACTCAGTTATGTCAAGAAGGTCCTCTTTATTGCAAATTAATAAAATTCTTTCACATCATTTTGCTGTTGGCACACATGGCAGCAATAGCTAGTGTTTGGGGAAAACACCCTTCGCTTATGTATTTGCATAATGTCAAACTGAAGGTAACTTGATTACATTTTTCAATATTACAGCATACTTTATGAACTTTAGACAATATTTTTCTCAGCAAGGTTTCATCTAGGTGCAATTTGTTTTCTTGTTCTTTTTTAATTAATGAGAAGCAAAAAAAACTGATTGACAGCCTTTCAACTCAAAAACTGTAGCTGTTTAAGAGCTGAGCTCTAGTATGAACAAGTAACATTAAACTGAGCATCCAACGTGTTGGTTTTTGTACTTGCAACACATTTTAATTTTTAAGCCTCCGTAAAGCTATCCCATAGATCTAGTTTAGTTTGTCCACTTCTTTGGACTTTATGGACAAAATTGTCTTACTCTTTTTAGCAGTACTCTTCATGTAGTTAATACACTATAAATTGTTGATGTTTCTGATGTGACCTTTTAAATATAATCAAAAAGATAAAAACTTAAACTAGGTGCGGTATAATTTCTTTGAACAGTTGCAGCTGTTTCTGCTAGCCCAAGCAAGAGCTGCAGAAATATGGATCATTTTTAGAATTTGAAGTCATCCTGGGTGGAAGGAATCTTGGGAGGTCACCACATCCAACCCTCTGCTCAAAGTTAGATCAAATTAAGGTACTTCTCTAGACAAGTTTTGATATCCCCAAAGATAGTCTCCAAACTTTCTGGACAACCTGTTTGATGACTCTCATTGTGAAGATTTTTTTTCCCTTTTTTCTTGCAGCTAGTTAAAGGTTCCCTGGCTGCAGTTTCTGCTTGTTGCATCTCTTTTACTGAGTGCTTCTGAAAGAGATATGTATCTTCTTCCTAGATCCCTGTTGGTAGGTAGAGATAGGAAATTGATACCCCTCAGAACTTCCTGTATCAGACCCAGAGGTCTCGGCATCTTCTCACACAGGTCTTACAGGGTATGGCAGTGATGAGGGACTCCTTAAAGCTTCCTGTCCCTTACAGCAAAGAAGGGTGACCTGCTTGAATTCAGTCCATCTAGCTGTTAAAGGTTACTATTTTGATGCCATTTTCAATGGTAGAAATATATAGGTAAAAAAGAAAAGGGAAAAAATAATTGATTTTAAGTGGGTTATAAAATGTGTTTTAGTACTGCAGAATTGCTCTGTCCATGTCCTAAAACTTTCTCCTTACTATACAGTATGATATGTTTCTTATCCCAGTGTTTTTCAGCACCTCTCTAAAGCTGAAGTGTTTACTGATTTAAGACTTTCATCTCATGAAGCAGATTTGGTATTAAACATTATTTTGTTGTTTTCAAAGAAATGTTACAAGAGAAAACAAAAATTCTTAAAAGTGAATATTACCTGATATTATTGAATTGACTTAAAAACTGGCACAAAAAAAATAGAGATACAGGAATAAATCACCTCAGACTAGTGAAAGCCATTTAATTATCCCTTTCACAGGGTGATCAACTAACATTTTGAAGTAGATGGGGTTGGGAAGACTTGTCAGCTTTTCTTTTCTTGGCCTGAATTTATAGCTAGGGTGTGCCTTTCTGGTTATGGCAGCATTATCCTTCCATTTACATGGGAACACAATTCTGTTTGCTTTGTTTTTCAGAAGGCTTTTTTTTTTTTTTAAATCAACATGAGTTATCTTCCCTGTTGGTCTGTTTTTTGTTTAAGTTAAGCAAGCCAAGCTATTTCCCTTTAGCCCTCTAGCCCTACTATTCCCCAACCTAGGTTTCACTTATTTACTGCAGTTGTAGTCTGAATTCATCTTTCCTGAAAACAAGTGATAATGCAGCCTTCTGTGTTAGTCTATATATGCTGCTGCCTGGGGTTTTGTGAGTGAACTTAACTACGCTTCATGTCCATGCAGGAGATGTAGTTTCCTCTTTCTTCCAGGAGCTTATGGTACAAGAATGTCATGTGCTGGTACTGCCAGGTCTCTTTCTATCTTTCTCACATACATTTTCATTTTTTTTATACATAACTCTCCAAACTTCTCTCATCTCTTCCTAAAAATGTCCACAGGATTGTTGCCTGTATTTTGTCTTGGCACCAAAGCATTTTTTTGTACTCGCTTTTAATTTTCTGCTAGTATTGCTCTTCAGATTGGCCTTGTGGCAGCAGAGCACTCAAGCATATCTCTGCAGTTCTTCCTGATTATCAGCCTCTCAAAAAGGAGGCTAAACTCAAATGCCTATTTATGAAGCAGAATTTCTTATTTAAAAAAAAAAAAGTTAAAATTTTGATGTGATTGGGTAAGAGAACAGGACTAAAAAGGGCTTGCAGACCTTTTGCTAAAGAGCAGCTCCCTGCTTCCAGGCCTGGTTTCAGTGGCTTTCTGTGGCTTTCTGACTTTCAGTCTTGTCTGCACTGTTTGGTTCATAAGACTGTGCTTTCCTCTCCTGGAGGAGGGCTCATTAGGAGCCTAATCCTTTTAACTATTTCTTAGACTCTGTATAAGCTTTGGATTCCCTTGAGGTGCTGCTCATGCTGATCCCACCTTGGTCCCTTTTAGTCGCCCTGGGAGAAGCCGTCTTCCGTAGAGATTCCCTTTAGTCAATGCTCTCTGATCAGAGGCTTTCAAGCTAACACAACAAGCCGAGTAAGAACAAAGAAACAAAATGGGTGCTAAAACTGTGCTTTAAAACACTCTTTAAAAGTCCATTCAAACACGGTTTGATAAACCAGGTGCAACCCCAGAGGAACATGCCGAGTGTAGGGTTGTTTCTATAAAGGGCCTAAGATTCTGCTGAAATATTCACACAACACAAAACAAGGCTTTGACTGCCAAGAAAAAGATAAAGGTAATTTCTCACAGTTATTTCCAATGCATATAAATGCAATTTAATTCTAATCCAAGAACCCTTTAGGCAGAATTATGTGGAAGCCTATTTTTACATCTCTAGTTTTGGAAGATGGTGTTTAGGGTTTAATTTGGCTTTAATCTACAAATGGAGATGGAGAGTTAGCAAGGGGTGTGACACTAAGATTTTAATTAGGCATTTGATATGGGGCCTTGTGAAACTTTGCTTTCAAATTCAGTTTCAGTTGGCTTGAATGTGAATATTGTATTGCCTATGACAGATCTTTGGAAACGGGAGGATGGGGGAAAGAATTAATATAGCTTGATTGATTAGATACTAAGTAGACAAATACAACATTTAAAAGTATATTGTAAGTATGTATTCAGTCAACTGAAAGGAGAAAAACCATTATTTCTTTTTGCACTGCTGTTTTTCTTTTAATCAAGAAACATAAATATTTTATGTTTGTGACAACCTTTTAATTCATGTTTTACCTCTAGTCTTATATTTCATAGTCTGTCTTTACAAAGCCTTCATTTACTTATACTAGTTATGATTTTATGCAAACTATGAGTGTTATCAATGTAGTAAAGAAAGCAGAGGATAGCTGTTGAATTTTTGGATTATAATAATAAAGGAAACTTCAGAGATTCCAAGCTGGAAATTGAGTACTTTAAGAAATTTTTTAAAGCTTGCTGAGCAATCAAATTGACATGAGAAAGGAAAAGACGGGAGATTTGTCACTGACTAGGGGTTATATACTAAATGAAAAATAAAGGCAACATGGCCTTGCATTTAAGTTTCCTTCAAGGAAAAAGTGTAGATCTTCATGTTCTCTGAACAGAGCTAAGTCATCCATCACTTTCAAAAGCAAAACACAATTGATGAGGTCTGCTATATTTGATTAGAAACCATCAGGCATGTGCACAAAGAAGTAGGTAGTGAGGTAAGCAATGCCAGATTTACGAAGGGAAAATTAGTCCAATTTATTTCAAAATAAATTATTGTGCAACAGAAATGCCTCTGAGCTCATATTAAAAAACAATATAATCTAATGATATTTTCTATACTAATCTATTATGAATCTTATTTTTTAAAAAAAATTGTTTTATTGTGAATAATTGCCATTGATTACTTTCCTTAGGTAATTTTCTGTCTTTTAGGTGGCTTTATTTGGTGTTTTTTGTTTGTTTGGAGGTTTAAAATATAACTGCTTATTTCTTTATGAAAGGTATACCGTGGAATATTTTGCCTGGAAAGTTATGGCACATATCTTTTGCAATGCTTAACCTTCATACTAATTCAGAGTGCAGAATAGACGCACATTTTCCACTATGCAGAATAAAATACATACAAATGTTCATACATATATACACACAAATTTGGGCATCTGTGCACACAAGTACATAATGCAAGTAGTCTCTATAGTAGTCTTTATAGTCAAGGATACACTTTCCGCTATCACCTTTTTTATATACATAAGTCTATGGATGATGTATATTTATTTTGCATTATGAGGCAGAGTTATACTCTAAGTTCATAAGGGTCAGCTTTCTGATCAGCTTTAGGTGAAAGGGTTATACTTTTCAAATAAAGTCAAGGGAAGGACTACATCTGAACTAGTCAGTGTGGTATTGACCCATGAACCCATGATATTCTTTTTTTTGTCATTTACCAGTGTAATTTTTGGCCTCTTATAAATGAACCAAAAAGACACCCTTCTCACTGAGTGTGTGATTATCTTTACTTGTTTTACTCTTTAACAATACGTCCTTAGGGTATAGGATGGCATGAATAAGTGAAGGTGTTAAAAGGGGGAAGGATATGGAGATGAAACCAGAGAGCTATCCTGGATGATAGAAATCTAAGTAGGCATTAGCTTTAATAAACTGCCTTATGTCATGCTGTCCCTTGGAAGAAATCAGTTTGATTGAGAAATACATTATGAAAGCAAGTACAAAAATATTATATTATAGCAAGTACTCAATTGAACAATCAAGGGATAAGAGAGCTGCTGTGAAACAGGAAACCCTGCCACCTCTTCTAGTTCCCATTTTCTCCATCTCTTTCCTGTTCTTGAGCTTACTCTTAAGCTCAAATCCTTTAATGCTCTCACCTATATGCTAAAAGCATAGCACTATACAAATGAATGTCACTAAGCCAAAAACTTGACTTTTTCTTACAAATAAGAAAATAACATGTAAGTTTTTGGTTTGTGTTTCTTTTTAGCTCCCAATGGAATAAATAGACTTTAACCTTGATTGGCTTCTATATCATTTATGCGTTGTTTAGTCAAATGTTCTTCAAGTAAAAGGAAAAACAGTGGGTAATCTTAAAAGGAGCAAGATTAAGGCTTTAGGCACTGATTCAAATTCATTTTATTCTCTTGACAAAAACTGTGAAGAGCATGGAAAAGGATAAAATACCCTTTTTCTTAAACAAACAAAAACTAAATCCAGTAGTGAAACTGGAAATGATATGAACTTGAAGTGCTTTGAGAGACTGAAGTCTTGCATTTAGTTAGGTCAGAGCGTTTGCTGTAATAGCCACCGCTCTCGTCAAGCCCTTACTGGCACAGTTTGTTATTGTTGTGTGTGGAGTTGTGAAGAAAAATAGGAGACAAGGAGTAAGTACAGAAGTAAAGTGAAGTGCTCAGGAAGTTATGAAAGGTGACTGGGAGGTGATGGGATGGCAGTCTTAGTTACAGATATTTATGTGCACCACGGCCAAGGCTTCTCCACAGATAGCTGCAGGGAGAGGCAGCCAGTGCCTGAGAACTCCCCTGGTGGCAGGGAGCTGTTCCTGGGCAGTTCCTAGGTTATCCCATCTCACCTGTGTACACACAGACAGCCCTGATGGCAGAAGTCAGAAGTTTGGGGTTGCCTTGCACAGCACAGGCACAGTAGCCAGATTGCAAGAGCACAAGTACTACTGTGGGATGGTTTTCACGAGTGCAGTGTGTCACATAGCTGTTTAATTTCCAAAAAATATCATTCGTATCTCTGATGTATTCAAGTTAAATACCATTAATTTAGGCAAAGACCACATTCTAGTGTCATCTCTACCCTTGGAGGTTAAAAAGGGTCAAAAGAACATCTAATTCAACAGGAATTTATAGAACAGTCAATAAACTAGCTTCCATAAATGTCGAAATTAGAATTAATCTTGCATTATATCCTAAGGTTTGTCTCCAAATACAATGACAGATAGTTCTTTTGAAGGATGATTAATAGGATCTGAACAACAATACTAAATTTGTCATCAAGAAAAAATAAGAATAACAAATTTATATTACAGCATTCTAACATGAAAAAAATGTATTTGAGATTTTGGTAATATTGATACAGACCAGTGTATGAAGATGCATGCATATGTGTATTTATATATACTCACGCACTATACTCATGTATAAAAAATTAGTAAAAAACAGTATTTATGCAAAAAGTTTTCTGATCTTCATGCTGCTTTTGTAGAGAGGTTTTTTAATTCTAAATTTTTATTTTCAATAATTCATATTGTGTTTTTGGCAATCATCTTTAAAACAGCAACAGTAATGAATCCAGAGTATGCTTAGGGACTTTTAATATCAGCAGATGCTTTTGAGGTCCCTAAAAACAATTTGAACTGTTTTAACGATGATAATGTATAATCTTTATTGCATACAGAAGCTTGAAAATGAGAACTGCACTGAACCATGGCAGGCTGTGTTTTTATTTTGGGTTTATTTATCTTAATTGAATGCTAAGCGTCTTGCAGGACTCTGTAGCTCAAGTGCTGATTAAAAAAATGTAGGTGTTGGCAAATCAGTGATAAAAATCTAGAGGTGAAGCTGGCTATGTTAACCAGCTTGCCTTTCCTTTTTCTCTCTCGTTTTGTAATATTCTGTATTTAATGGAATATAGTACTTTCTTGCTCCCATGTGTTACGGTGAAGAAATACTAATACAAGGATAGTTGCTGTGAGAGCCTTCGTCACAGTTGTGGTTGTGTGTATGTGAGGTGGCAAGCTAAGAGCTATGGAAGTTTCTCTACCACAGAGAAAACTTTGAGCTGTAATGTCAACAGTGCTATTAATTCTAGTGTTGCTATTAATTAGAGGTACCATTCTGTTTATGCTGCAGTACTGGATGTGAAAGTAACTTTGGTATTGACATTGCTGATCTAGATATGCATAAAATTAGCTAACTAAGGCTTGATTCAATCTAGTCATCAACTTTTTGGTTCAAAACAATACCTCAAATATTTACTATCAGTCATGGAGAGATTAGTGCAGGTTATGAAACTAAGTCAACCTTATTTTTTCAGACTGGTGTAAGAGATTAGCGTAATAGCTCCCAATTTGTGGAGGAAAAATTATAAGCAAAATGTTTATAATCTGATTTTAAAGACTAGACTTAAGACATGAGTGAAGCTGATGGATATAGGCATAGAATAAGACGACAACATATTTCTAGTCAGTATTTTTTCGAGTTTAAACTTGTTAAGCAACAAGTTGTTAGTGTTATTAAACCTCCTTTAGTTTTAATGTGTCTTTAGTAAGTAGCTCCTGTATACTGTAGCTTTATACAGTGCTGTTTGGTTTGTTGAATATACTCAGTTTATTCCTACATTTAATAAACATGTATTTATTACTGGAGCTGTACTCTACTCTTAAATTTCTTTCAATGTCATTTTACATTTTAGAAGTCATACTATTATTTTCTCTCGTCATGACATATAATTACCCTTATACCCATCTTTCTTTTTAGGTAGGAGCTCAATTTACAAATTTATTTCCCCAGTTTAAACATGGCTTACTGTTTCTTCTAATTTTCTCTGTAAAACTTTTTTTTCCTCTGTTATCATAGTTTAGTTTCTTTAGCATGCATGTGCCTACTTGAACAACAATCCATAGCTCAGAAAAGAAGGTTAGAGGGGGGCCCGGATTCAGATTGGAAATTTGGATATGTTAGCACTAAAGCAGAAGTTACTTGCAATGCTGATTCAGGAAGACTTTGCAAGGACTATTCTTTTGGCAGAAGTCCTTAGATGGTCTATAACCTTCTAAGCTTTTTCCTAATGCTGTCAATACTTTTGGCACAGTGTATAAAGATACTCTAAAGAACTGCTATGGTTTTGAGGAGAAGAGTCTAGGAGAAGAGACTGCAGCTTGCAAGCAGTTGGGGGTTATCAAGGGAAAGCCCAGGGACGTGAGGAAAGTCTTCTGCTGAGCCCTGTGTCCCAGAACTTCATTCTCCATGGAGAATAACGTAGATCATGCGGGTGTCATCAATTAAAAGCCTCTACGAGGTACTTTATTTCAAGTTTACGGTTTACATTTTGACTGTGTGGCAGGGGAGGTAGTAAAGCAATGTTTGTTTGTTTTTTTTTCCTTTTCTAGCTCATAGGTAATATATAAGATCAGATGAAAGAAACAGTTCTTGTTTTCAGGTATTCAAATAGCACAGTTCTCATCGTTATTCAAAACTGCCTGAAGGCTGAAAAATGCTAACCTAATCATAGTTCTTATCATTTATGAGCACAAATAATACCATGGAAGCAAAGCAAAGACAAACAAAGATAGTCTTTGGGGATCTTAAAGTCGTGATGGAAAATGGAAACATGATGCTAGGGAGTAGTACATTTTAATCTGATGAATAACATAGATTTGAAAACTCTGCCTCCTGTAGCATCAATGTTGTTTTGTGGTCAACAGCCATCAACAGAATGAAGGAAAGCAAAAGAGCATTTTCAGCATATGTATTCAAGGAGTATCAAGTGTATGTTTCAGAAGAGTAACAGACAAAAGATTGACAGAAAACAGCCAGAACAAACCCTTTGGGTACGAATACATAGAATCTCATTTTATTTATCTTATTTCTTTATGGATGCAGGGTAAGATTAGGGAAGAATATACATTAAAAGAATTCTAAACTATATCTTTAAATTAGAATGCCTTTGTTTCATAAGAAGGGCAAAGCAAGGTGCAGAATGGGTGAAATCCTGCTCTCTTTAATATATGGGATTTATTTCCTCTGAATTTGAGAGAATTATGATTTCATAGTCTCCCAGATAGACTGCACAATAATCTTGCCTAGATAAGAGGATTTTAGATAAAAATCCTCACTGATGCTACCAAAGCTTTTGCTGTACAGATGGGAACCACTGAATCATCTGACCATTATTCTCCCTTGCACAGGATTTAATAAGATTGAAGGGAGTTTAAAAATATGGGATAAGAATAAGAGGTGTGTAACTGTTTCGGTAAAAAGAGCTTAAAAAAAAGGAAAGGTTGACAGAGGCACTTGAAACAGCTGCTGGTAAGTATTCTCATAAATTAAGAAATTATGGATCCATCTGAAAGTTATCGAGTTAAATTTAGTTAAAAAAAAAAAACAAAAAACATGGTGTTTGTACAATGCCTACCACAAACTGCAATGCATACAATTGTAATGTCCACAATATGATAATTCTACATCTAATGGTTTATCAGATTAAAACATGATTAAGCATTTCTATGAGTAAGGAAAACTGTAAAAGCAAACAACAACAAAAAATAAACCTACAGGTGTCAAGGTGCTATTCTAGGCATGGACTTGGAAAAAAATATCTTTTTCACAGCTTTTTTGATTTAATGACTTCCCTGGCATGAGACATCAAATGCTTGGAACAGGATCAGGAAAATGAATGGTGTTGGTTGAAGCTGGGAGCCTGCAAACCTGATCTTTGTGTTATCGGATACAAGTTTGCAAGTATTAACTCTAAAATTAATTTGCTTAAGGTTGTTCAAACATTAGCAAATTTAGAGCAAGTTATGTAATCTACAGATTAAAAGTGTTCTCATGCAAAATTAAACTGTCTTTTTCAAATTAGTTCCCCAGGTAGCTGTACTAGAAATGGGAAAGATACAAAGAAGTATTACTCTTAAATCAGCTTGACACCAGTGAAAGTTCATATTTCATAAAGAAGAATTGATCATCAAAGACTCAGGCTGCCCACAGCTGAAAGACAGGTTTCCATCTTTCTCCCATTTGGGTTGTCAAAGAACTGTTTCTCACATAATCAAGATATGTAAGTTCAGTAAATTGCATTATCATTTTAGGAACTATTGTTAGTCTACTCATATAACCACTTGTATTGACCTCTTTAATACTCTGCTTCTTTGAGATAGCCTTCTGCTGCCTTTCTCAGGCCCTTGTGTTGTCAGTGTTGCTACCACAGGGACTAATGTGAGGATGGAAAGAGTCTGTTTTTCTTTAATATGGTCTCAAGGTAATATACTAATGAGGAAACAAACAGAACTTAGATCATATTGTCAATACCTCAGGTAGCTTAACTAGAAAACAGCGGAGTAGCAAACAAGCTTGGAATAGTTAGAACTGTGCACGTGATGCACTAATAACATGTAATTCTTCTGCTTGCTGTGGCAGGAACTTGCTCACCATGGAATGTGGTGTTCAGGGTGTTTTTATTTTTTTGGGGGGAGGAGGGTGGGGTGTTGTTTTTTTTCCCTCATCTAAAATAGGTGTCAAACATATTGGTATTCACGTATTTGGTGGTTCTTTGATAACTGCTAGACATGCTTAACTGATGCTTTAGAAAACATCTTTTGAAGAATATGAATGGGATAGAGTGTAGAACTGTTATCATATGTTTCTGTAAAATGCTGTTTAAGAGTTTCCACAAGTATGCTGTTCTCAATTCAGATTCAAACCTCCTTAAAACTTTGTGGACATCTCTGTAGGAGTAGCATAATTGGTGAAATAGAACTGTGGGCTAAGCCTTACTACCAAAAACAATGACTCTGTCATGGACATGTTAGCCACAGTAATGGTCACTGCAGGTCAGTTTGAGTGCTGCCTTATATTTCTCTCCTACAATTTTTGACACTGACTGTAGAACATGTTTTTGTGATGTTCGTGTTTTTTATACCTCCTCAGGGATTATTCTGATTCTTTTTTTTAGTAATATTGACTTTATCTGAATTCTTGTTGTATAAGTATATATTTGGACATTATTTCTTCAGTTTTGTTTACTGGCCTTACTGTATATATTGTAATTGTTTTTAAGAAATCAGGAATTCTGCCTCAGATATTCCCCTTGTTGATGTTCCTCTAAGAATGTTCACCATCCTTCAGAATGTGTTTCAAGGAGCATTCCCATAAACTTGTTTCCTAGAAGAGAAAGTGGAAACCTCAGTGATGTTGATGAAATCCTAAGGGACAACTAGTATAGCTGGACAGGGGGATGATGCCTTGATAGCAGCCTTAGAGCTTCTGGAGAGGAATAATATGCTTATTACTTGAAAAAACTCGAAAGGACACTGATATTAGATCCTTTTTAAAAGGGTTCAAGAACTTGTAAACTGAGGAGGTGAAAGCTGGACACATAACTTTGAGATTTATATTGAAATTGGAAAAAAAAAATATGGTTATTTAGTAGAATAGAGACTACACAACTAAGCGAACTGTACCAGTGATTGCTCTTCAATATTCTGAAAATGCATTGCTTTCAATATTTGTGAGTTTATTAAAACTAAAATTATTTAATGATTGTTAGCAAGAGACGATAATAGTTAATAGTGTATTTTATAGCACTGTTTTAACATAGCTGGGAGACAAATAGATTGAAAACTTCCTTAATTCTTCAGTTAGCCACAGCTCACGGAATCAGAAGAATTAATCGTGTTCTGTAAGGAAAGAATATGTGATTAGATGATTCACTTTAAGTACATGGCAAGTTCTAAAAAGGAAAGAACTTCAGTTTTTCATCTGGAATGAAAAGGATTGGGTTGGGATAGGGGGATTAAATTTGAAATGCTCACATCTCCCAGGAGAGTACTTTCTCTTCCAAAACTTCTGATTTGAATTGTTCAGTGGCATCCTACATAAGATGCTTTTATGCATGCTGCTCACATTCTGAGTCATGTAAACACGTGAGGAAGGAAGGAAAACAATGTAGAGTGAATATTCAATGTTCTACAGTTTTTTTTAATAGCACAGATTGAACTTCTACATTTACTGTGCAGCGCACGGCATATGCAAGATAAATTACAGCACACCAAGTACTTTCTTTGCTGTTTCATGTTTGATGAAAAATGCACAAAAGATAACAGAAAACTCAAATTTGAAACAAAAAGCACAGCTGCTAATGGTAGCGTGAAATTTTGAACTATATGAAGCAAGACAAAATAGAGTATGATAAGGTGTTCCAAAATACAGCAAAACATATTGAGAATTTTCTAATTATTCTACATGTATCTAATCAAAACAACCACTGCTGGAAGAGCTCAAGTAGAACAGGGATGATTATTCTTCAAGTCTTGATGGTTAAAATTAGGTATCTAAACCTTCAGTAAGATTCTAAGGTATCTGGAAGCTACCTGTTGTTTGCATTAACATATTGCTAAAACACAAATTGAGATGCTGAGAGTTGGATTCCTACAAATCGTTTGTCTCCTTGCTTTAGAATCCCTTAGAAACAACACAAGAACAGCCTCCACTATAAGCTAAATTAAAACCTTTGCCCTACACTTAAGATCACTAGTAGTTGTTCTTCCAAGGGGATTTGGAGGACTATATCAGATTATATCAGGAATATAGGATAATGATATTTCATAAAAGGAGGTGTTTGATGCAGATTTGTATGTGCAGATTTGAGCAGACTAAACATCTTGAGGCAAGTGTGTTGGTGTAAGACCATGCACAATGCTGTAGTATGTGAGAGACCAAATGTTGATTAGTGTGCAGACATGCAATGATATCAAGTGACTCCAGAGCAGGAATAATGTAATCAGTAAATTTAACTTCTGCACAGAGCCTTGCTGTAGTGTCTGTGTAGTATACTACAGAAATTGGAAGAATACCCTTAATCAGATCTTCATGTAATAAAATCAAGAGTTTCTATGTGTTGGTACAGTATGGTAATGAGCTGTTCTTGCTGTAGTATGGACTGGAATTTTTTAAGTCAGCAGCTGGATGTATTTTACTAAAATATAAGCCAACTGCAGAGTAGAGTATCAGTTCCAAGTTAGGAACATTTTTTATTAGCTAACAATGGCTCAGACTATTTTCCATGAAGAAGTAGCTACCATTCCAAGTATGGCCTTCTTAGTGTGTAAGTTAGTGCATCTGGATTCTCCTCCTATCTGTCACCAAATTCCTGGGTGACTTTGGGAAAACAATTTCATTTCTTGGTCTGTGGGCCCGTTTTCTTTTCTTTAGAAGCAGGACAGCCAAAATCGGAGATGGTTCCTAAAGCTGGAATTTTATTTTGTGAAAATAATTGTTGACATTTAGTATGAGACGAGAGTATCTTTCTTGTGAAATGAAATGGCAGTGATCAAACCCTCCTACTAACAGACATCTCTTTTGTCTAGCGGAAACTTGACTTAGAGAGAGGGCTTGCTTTCCCTTATCCTAGACAGCTGCTCTAATAGCTATACTTGAGACTGTCTTTCTCTGATTGTCCAGACCAGCTCTACTAATTAACCTTATCCATTTCACAGTAGCTGTGATGTTTGACCAATTTGTATGATATTTCCCAAAACTAAAATATCTGTAAGTGGTATCTGTAAGTGATTTATTATCTGTAATTCTCTGTAAGTGAATTACTAATTCATGTTTTTCTGCATGACTTTGAAAATAGAAATCATGGTATTAAGTATAGTAACCGAACAGATAGTGGCTAATAGTCACTTTGGCTCTAATGGGTGTGTGTGGAAGAAACAAAACAAAACAAGCAACAGGAGAATGCTCTAGTGTGGGTTTTAAGAAACATTTGTACCTGATTAATGTCTTATGAGAAATCAGCAGCATAGATTCCAGTGACATCCAAGTCACAAGACCCAAGATTTTATCTGAAGTTGTCCTGTGCATGACAATTTTACTAGCTACTGTAAGCTTAACACATTATGCAACAGAATATAAACAATGTATGGAACAATATAAGTTGAAGTTTTCAAGCTTTCTTAGGAATTGAGTTTGAATAGTTTAAAATTTGTCAGTTCGCACTTTACTGGTTAATACTGTGGAAATATGCAAGCAAATAATAGCAATTACACATGAACCACAGAGCTAAGTGTTTTTACAGATTCTAATTTATTCTTCCTACTGGTATAAAACTGAATATGACAAACTGCATGTATGCTGTGGATTGAATTATGATGCCTTCTTGACTACTTAAAGAGAGTAAATCTGGGAAGCAAGTTAATATTTGTAGGCAGTGAAACAGCATAAAACATTGAAAGATGATGTATCAGTCATACATAGATGTTGGTTTTTTTCTCAAAAGAACCAGATGAATTTTCTTACTAGAATTTGGGGTGATCTCAATTTGGAACCCCTGTTTCTATGGGAAGCTCCTTATTATTACTGTTGTTGATGATGTTATTTTGATGGTTTTCAAATTGAAACAAAATGCCGATTTCCTGTGCACAGTCATCTATTTGGGGATTTCAAAATATAACATCTATTAAAAAGATCATTTTGATTTAGTGAAATTTAAGAAGCTAAGATAAGAACAAAATCACTCCTAAAATAAATTTAGTGGCTTTAAACTAATATTTCTAAGATTTATGTGAAATATTTAAGAAATTACTAGAAAAGCTTTTACTAGTATAGTAGAACTTTCTAATTGTCAAAATTAACCCTTTGGTGCTAACAAAACAATGCTTTCTACAGTGAAAGGTGCCTTGACAGAAATATTTTGACTGTCTTTCAAAATTGGCCTGGTTGCTGTAAGGGTAAAAAATAACTTCAAAGAAGTTCCAATTAATAGTCTAGAAAACTTGGAAAGCTCCAGGTTTCTCTAACCAGATTATTAGAGGGAAGGAAATACTGATAGCATTGGAAAGAATTATGATAATGCTTACCTAAGTGGAAAAATCAAATTATACATAAATTAATGGGTTCTAAGCTAATTAGGAAAATACACCTTTAAGTCCTGTTTCTGGAACATACTTTGTGAGAAATTTAGATTTCACCGAAGTGATTTCCTCAGTAGGGATAGACCTCATCATGAGTCATAGTAGAGAGATTACCTGTGGTTTACCACTTGTGTATCTATGTGCACAATCCATGTGCATGACTTCAAATTTTGCTTGTGTCCCTGGTGATCTTTCTTGTGATATTCTAATTCTGACTTGAGATTCAACTCCTCCTAGACCAACCTTAAATACTCAGCTGGATTTTCCTGTCCTGCAAGAGTTTTTGAAGTATCACTTTGAGATAACAAACACAAGAAACTCTTATGTAAAACTCAGTAAGCTGAGTTAACCCAGGTCTGCTGCTTTGGTGGAGAGACCAGGGGAAAACAAGAAAACCGTATGTATGGTTCTAAACTTCTCTATTTCTTGTGTATTTTCACCAGTTCCTACATCACCTCTCCCATATTCAGTGTTGCAGTTTGAAGTTGTTTTGACTGTTGTGATTCTCCAGGATGTCCTTAAAATACCCTGAAATTATGAGAGGTATTGCAGAACACAAGTAATTTCAAGTCTGCCTTGAGAACTAATTTATAGTGTCATTTTAGATTCATTTCTCCTCTTGGCTTGCATATCACCTAAATAAATAAATCAGGTTTTAAACGTATAACAAGCACAGTGAGGAAAATAGATGAGCATTCAAAATAATGCAGGCTTTTTCTTCATCTTTTGTAACTGTTTCATTACTAAACTGATTTCTTCTACTACTTCATTTTTAAATTAGGTACTTGCATAAGAAGCTTAGTAAATAAACGTTTTGTAGGTAAGTGTGGAACAATGTTTAGCTTGCTAACAAATACTGCTGTCAAGAAATACTCATAACCCGAGTTTCAAAACAAACAATGGAACAAAAGCTGTAAGATGGAATCAGTTGGAAGAATGAAACACAGCTTAGTTTGGTAGGAATTTGACTTAATTCTTTCAAAGACAGCATGTGAAAAGAATCAATATAAACTGAAGAATGTCTTATGATGGTTTTTCTAATACTACACAAAACCACATCTGTGTTAGTTGACCTGCAGACAGTATACTCTCTTCAGACTGATTACTGGTATGTTAAGAATAACTGTTGAGTGTGTAACTCTACGGTGTATAAGGGCAAGTTGAGTTGTGCCCTTATATTGGATTCAATTGCAATCATTTAATTGTTTCAAATGGGTAACGAATGAGGGATTTGAAAGCAAGACTTGAAGGCTAGAATAGAATTTTAAGCAGGTTAGCCATACCTTGAGGTGAGATGATTTGAAATGGCACCTCTACATCCTAGCATAAAGGGTTAATCTTTGATGAAAGTGCGTTGGACAAATACTTTGCAGATTTGAATGGAAATAAGATCCATGCACTCTAATAGGTCTAAACAATCTAAATAATTTGGCTACTATGTTTATATGAATGATAACATACTGTCATTTTCCAGTGAGGATTCAATTTGCAACAACTGTATTGTTTCATACACAGTCAAATGTATGAAATGTATGTGTTTCATACATAATCAAACCAGTGTACTGATTGCATACTTTGTTAAATGGATCCATGGGCAGCAAATAAAAGTGCTCGCTATAATGCAGCTTTAATGTTGGAAATCAGATAGAAGTTATATTATTTTCATGTTAATACGGACCTTTTCTGCACTACTTGTTTAAACATGCTTTTCCTTAGGTTGCTGATGGGATGTATTCACAGCACAGTGAACTTGATTTTGCTTTTGCATATTTTGGTTTAAAAAGTAGTCAGTGGAGACTACTGACTGTAATTGTATCACTGAATTTGCAAACAATTTAGACAAAAGCCCTTAGCAGAGTTTAATACTGTATTTTATTTTAGAACTGCATTTCAGAGATTCTTACGCTAAATAAAACTGCACTAGTGATAGGCTGTATCATATCTTTCCTTGGCTTCTATGACTAGGCTGACATCTGTACCTGAGCTAGTATTAAACAAGCCACTGAGGCATCTCCACCTTGCATGGATGGGGTTAGCAGTCACAGCTGGGATAGATAAAAACTTCACACTTACTGATTTGGTGTTACAGCCACGGAGGCTTAGATGACAATATGGTCCCATGTGAAAAGCAGCTTTAGATAAGAGAATGTAATTTTGCTGTGGTTTTGTGGTTGGCCTAATCAATTCTCTCAATATGGCTTAGTATTCTTTGGCACCCAACAGAGGTCAGAGTGTAACATGATTTTATTTTGAAGGTCTTTGGGTAGTTATCCACTATCCAGTAATACTCTTGCTGGTATCACCATAAGCTCTGTTATGTTTAGTAAGGCCTCTAAGTACTGAGTAGTTCTGGAGTGCATTTGAACAAATATTGTGTGGATTTTTTTCTTTATTTTTTTGTAGCAGTGTCTAATAAGCTAAGCAAATATATTACACGAATAACTCATTAATTATGCTGTTCTTGTATTTGCAAAGTCATTTGTTCTCAGACATGTTCACTACCCAAACTTATGTGGGAATTTACTAGGTGAATAAATCTTCATCTGTAGGCAATTTTAAAAAGATGATTATGAAGATTACAGATTTGTACTGGTTTATTCTGTTTGCTAATAGAAACTGTAGACATGTGACTTGTAAAATTGTTGCTATTTTTAAATAGGCAAATGCTGAGCTGACTTTCCTTAGTCCTACAATCCACAGTAATAGTTTTCATTTACAGTTTGCCATCCAGTCTAACCACCTTTTCACTAACTGTGATTCATCCCTCAGAATTTGTCCTCCTACTTTCCTTTGAAACAAAATCTTGCTTTTGTACTTTCCAGAAAAGACAGGTAAAAAACCATGGTGTCCTTACCACAGCTGTTCTCCCTTTCCTTTACCACAGATTCTTAACTGTCCTACCTGTTCTCCTTCTCTAGCCCTTCCATTTATTCTAGCAATGTCATTCTGTTCAGCATCTGTCTCTCCCTCTGCTTCCCACCTGCTGTATCGGATTCCTCAACTCTTTGTTTTGCTCCTTTCTATTTCCTGGACTCAAATGTCTGAGAATTTTTTGGCTGTGATCTTATCTTGCCATTTAACCTGTTTGGCCGTTCCACTGGTCTTTCTCTTGGGGAATACCTTACTTGAAGATCTGACTGAGTCCTACATTTCGGTCTTTCAACCACTTGTCATCTAATGCTGTTTCTAATACTGCCAATTCAAAATTGATTCAATTTATCTACACCACACCACCACACTGCTCTCTCTAAACTGCAACTTTAGATTTATTTTTTCAATCATCCCTCAAGATTGTGGAATACACAATCCCTGTTTAACAAAGCTCTTTTTTTTTTTTTTTTCCTCCAATGTAAGCTGTACATTAAACATTCTCATCACTTCCATATTTAGTTCCATTGTCTTGTATCAGACCAAGTTTTACAGGTCAGGTTCTTTCTGCTCAAAATTTAAGGTGCAGCCTTTCCTATCGCTAAAATGAAGTTTCATCCAAACTTTTAATTACTTAAATGCTTGTTTAAGAGATCTGATTTTATGGTCAGTATAGCATCATCTTTGTTCATGCTTCTTCAACAAAAGACAACTCTTTTCCTAAATATGTTGCCCCTACAACCCTTTTTTCAATGTTGTCCTCCACCTCTATTTCAGCTTTGCTTTTATTTTTTACTGTTTGCTTTTACATGTAAGACATCTACCATTCCTATGATTGTTTCCTATTTTGCTTTCAGTCAGACTCTAGCTTACTTGCTGTTTTTTGAAATTAGCATTTGCAAGATTCTTCAACAATGTTTTCCACAATAATGATTCCTCTAAAAATATTTTTCAAAGTTATCTCAAATTACCCTTTAAAAAAAAAAAAATGTTGATGCTGTTGTTGTAGTGTTGTCTATAAAAAGCTTGGAGATAACTCATTGCTGGTCTAATTAATTAACTTTGCTTATCATGCTAAGTGATATTGTTTCCTTGTAGTATCTTCCCTGTATTCATCTGCTGTATTTTATTGAACGGAGAGCTCTTTTTTTTTTTTGGCATGAGACTGTTTTCTGTTGTTTTTTTTTTGGTGGTGGTGGTTGTTTGTTTTAAATTGTATGATGGATCCTAGGCTAATAGTTAAAGCTTAGTTAATCTTAATTATATATAAATATAGTAACTATAAGTGTACAGAGAAATTATCTTACCCTACTTCCTTCTGTGCACGTGAAGAGCTAAGATCTTAATATGAGCAAGGATTACATTGCAAGTAAAGATAATTTCTACAGGAAATGTGTTAGTTGCAAAAGTCTGCATTTATGTATAGGACAGCATGATTACAGGTGGTGTAAGGAGAGGGTGTCTGTGTTTATCCATTTGGTCACTGCCTTGGAAATACTGTTCTGCCTCTGCAGTGCTTAGTAAGTCCCTGAGAACTTAAAGGTCGTTAGCAGTTACACGTGCCTTATTTTTCAGATGCCCAATAGAAAACAGCTGAGGTTGGACTTCAGAGGTAGTGAAAACTCAAAACTGCTTCAAACTGGAGTGAGAATTGATGGGAATAGTGCTTTTAACATATGGAATATGAAAATGCAAAGTACCTTGAAGAACTGACAGTATCTCAGAGCAGATGTCTATAAACTAATGGTCATTTCTGATTATTTTCAGAAGCAGTTTTTATCTTTGCAGAATTTAGGTGGTTCATAAATAGACCTGGGACTACAGAAGGTAGTTTTCAAAAGTAAAATACTGTAGATATTAACTCATCCTTCCATATTCACTAAATAGGGAGGTGCAAGAAAAGCCAATGGAAAGCCAGATCTGTGTGAACAGAAATTGTGCTGGAGTTGTGTATGCTCTCAGAAAAGTGCAAATTAAGTCTGCATATTGCACCTACATTTCTAACCTTGTGAGTTAGTTAGCAAATTAGTCTTTTATTAAAACATAATAAAGTAATTTTATATGAATGTCACTTGATATCTTAAACACCTATACTTACAAGTAGCACCTAATATGTTTTATAACATATGGCATGGACTGTGTTAATTCTGAAACTTCAGAATGATATTGACTTCCTGCCCGAAAACAAGTGTATGGTTTAGCAGAAAAACAAATGTGGAAGTGTTGCGTGTATTTTGATCCTATTCCAAAATGCTGACAGCATGATAGTACGGCATGTATCTTTGGACTTCTTTAGTGAGAGAATTCTGTGCATGTAAATTCTGTAGCGCACACACTGAGCAAGTGAGCACAGCAGGCATATTTTACAGTGAATATATAAATAGGTTTACTGAATCCAATGTTATTAGAGTATATCAAGCAAACAATACCATTTAAACGTCTTAAACATAATAACATTTTAAAAGTGCATGCTGTATTTTTTTTCCTGATCTCGCTGGAGTTCAGTTGGAGTGTTCATGCTCACATATTAGATCATCACTACTGATGATATGTAATCACTACCTTTAAATTCACACGTTGATTGATAGGGAAGGATTATCATGTGATTAGGAGTGAATAAGAAATGGCAAACTTCTGTTCCCAGCATTGCCCTAGATTTCCTTTTTGACTGATTGAACAGCTTAGCCTCTTGGTATTCTTTTCATCATTTAAACAAAAAGAGAGCATTAATGTTTTCTTTCCTTGTGAAAGCATACAAGAGTCATGTCTCCTGTATTCATGAATACTAGTAAGGTAATCAAACCTATGACGAGTATAAATACATAAATATCATGCATAGTGAATTTGAACTATTGATTTATAGTTGCTTTTGAGAACATAATAAGATGCTTTTTTCCTGGCATTTTTCTTTCAAATTTTATTATATTCACATAAGACTGGGTAATCCATTTTAAACAACTTTCCATAAATTCACAATGAATGAGGAACAGGAACCTACTCTGACTGTTTCTGACTCTAATAAAAACTATATGAGTTCCGGGATATTCTGCAGGACACAGGGAAAAAAAAATCTTTTAACTGAATATTTAACAAGCTGTAATACTCTTTTTCTTTTTTCCCTTTTTAAGGAAAGCATTTGGAGAAAATTTGATATTTTTGACAAATCTCAAGTAATACTGTACTGGTGAAAATAGATTCTACATTTAATTGGATAGTATGTCATAGGTAATTAAAAGTCTGTCATTTCAAATTAGCTAAGTTTTGGAGGAGACTTAGCTGAATCTGGAAATGGGTTCACTGAGATGTGCAAGAACTGGAGAGTTTCAAATAACTCTTTCCCTTCTCTCATACTACTTAAGAAAAGTGTGCCACTTACCACCATATTAGGCTGGTGGTAGGAGAGAGGTGCTAGAGTTTATATACTGATGTACGAAAAAGGAATAGAAATGTAATAAAATTAATGCAAAATACAAGCCTACAGTTCTAATTTTTATTCCCATGAACTACGTAATTGGGAAGAAATACGAAGATATCCTGTTTGCATTAGGATTTATCGATATGAGACTGGCACACTAGCGCTTTTGTATCATCCTATTCCTCTGTACAGCAGCAGTGGCAAAGTGGTTAAAAACTAGTGGCAAAGGTAAAAGGAGAGACTGGGATGCAAGGGATGAAATTTCTCTGTTTCTTGAAATTGTTAGCTTTTTTGTTTTTCATTTTGTGATTGGTGTTCTCTGGGAAGACAAAGGAGGATTCTGACAGTAGAACTGTGGAATAAGTGATGCAAATGATGATTACATTGCCTCCCAACTGAAAAGTGTACCACACTCTCTACTATATTTAGTTGTTACAATATAAATATGAACCTTTGAAATCTATCTGCTAAAGAAACATAAACTTCTGCTGTATCAAACTCACAGTCAGTCAAAATATTTGCCCCATTTAATATTCTGTGTGTTCTTCTGTGACAGGCTGACCACTCTCAAGGAGAGCCAGGGTAAGATGTGCATATGAACCTTACATTATTCTGTTCTTGGTCTCTAGAATTGTACGAAGTGTCTCTTACCCTATACTGATACTACTGTTCATAGACCACCTTGCTTCAAAGTCAGTAAGTGCATTCTTTGCAAGAGTAGGTTCCATTACATTCTTAATACAGCTTGGGATAGAATCAGATATACAATAAGGCTTATGGCTAGATTGAATTAGGGGTACGTATCTGTGTATATTCATTTAGACCTGTGTTCCAGACCTGCATCTCTATTCTGGTTGGCTTACTTCCTAGCAAAACCCAGATGAAAGCAAGTCGTCATGTTCCAACTTGATGACACGGAATTAGGACAGATGAAGGAGCTTTCAAATTGCAGGAGACGTGATTTTCTAGTTCTGTAATGGCTGACAATGAAAGTTGACAGCCTGTATTTGAGTACGCCTTATGTTTGAATACTACTACAGAAGTCTGCATGGCCTCTTAGAATTTCAGTGAAGGTTCATTCCTACGTTAATACACAACACGAATAAAAGGGTAATATTTTAGGTTGCAGATTATTGCTATAGAATATTTTCATATGTTGTTGAGCCAACATATCCATTGCTGCTCAAGGGAGAAAAGTTACTTAGTTACCTAAAATATAGTAACAGTGGATACTAACAAGTTGTCAGACTCAGGTTAGGTGTCTTATTGTTATGTTGTTTTTGTTATTTTTTTTTTTTAAAAAAAACAGCTTAATGCAGACGAGGCTGGTGTAGGATGCTTGTTACTTCATTGATAAAATTTCAAAAGCTATAATTTCTGTGAAGAAAGTCAATTTTTTTTTTTTTTAATTCTACTGAAAACTAGCTAGAACTAGCATATGTCTCCAGAATCTCTACATGGGGCTTTGAGGAAATGAGTTACATAACAGAGAATGTTCCAAGTTAGCAGACAGACGTAAATCATGGCAAATGTGTACAGATGTCAGGATTACTACTGTAGAGTTCCATAAGTAAAAAATTCAAAATAAAAAGAATCTAAATAAGTGAGAAAACCAACTTTGTGGATAAATAAGTCTAATTTAAAAACTTCATCATTCTTAATAAAACCTAATTCTTACATGATGAATTTCTGTTGTTTAGTGAACTTTTTCACATAAAAGAAATCCTCACTTTTCTAGATAAACACAGCATAGTATTTGCAGTACATATGTAAATATTCAAGTTTGAATGAGCTGGCAAATTACGAAATGTAGAGTATTAGCTCTTTTATTTCCATCAGTGAATACTTTCAGCTGTGAAGTTATCAGGATCAGTGCTAAAATACTTTTCTTATCTGTCTGTTCACTTTAAAAGCTTTGGTCAATCCTATTGAGGACTGCTCAGAAGAGAAAAACGTTAGAATTAATATTCTTGGTTAAATCTGTTAACAGAAAAAAGCAACTCCTCCTTCCCTATCCTTTCTGCAAGCTCCTATCTTTAGAGTGCAATACTAAGATTGCCCAATAGATGCCCTAAGAGATCTCTTATAAACATCACCACTAAGTACTGAAACCAAGTATCTTCAGCTTTGTGTGTGTAATAGAATCTGTTATCTACTATCAAATCGTATTATGTTTTCAGATTTCAGTGATATAGAGTAATGGAATTATTTGATACCAAATGAAGTCGAAAAAAGCTGGATGATAAGAAATTAAATGTATCCTGATTTCTCAGGTATTTTTAAATAGTAATTTCCAATGTGGGTATGAATTCTGTAGTGTATTGCCTTGTTACTTTATATTCACAAGACGAGAATGGGAACAACGGCATCTTGTCAGAATCATTATCCTTGCGAAGTTGCCACACATTGAAATGAACCTATAGCATTTACCTAATTAGAAATAATGGAGAAATCTACATATCGAACATCAGAATCTAGGCTTCCTCCCCCCAGTAATGAGTTTACATCCATTGCCTTGTGAATTATTATTTTGATGCATTTCAAAGAGAGATTTGTTGTGGGTGAACGCTAAATTATTGCATATTCCTTTTATTTAAAGCATTTAGTCCCTTTGTGAGAACTGACTTTGGGGAGATGTGGGGAAACCTTAATGTGCATTGATAATTCTGCAGTTTGGAAGGTCTCCTGTGCCAGATGGTTGGCACAACCTCTCTCCAAACCACAAGCAAGTCAATTTTCTTCTATACCATTTGCCAATGTCTGCCATTCTGGTGCTTATGATGCCCTGCTGTTATTAAAGCACCAGTCCAGATCTCAGTACACTTTATTGTGCTCTTTGATCAGCACAGAGTTTCTAGTGGGTATATAATCATCTTTCAAATTCATTAAAATATTAAGCAGACATTGAGTGTATTAGACCAGCAGAAGATGAGGGAAAGATATTTGTTTCCAAACTTTATACTATGTGTGAGAGAGCAAGATTGGATGATAATTCATAGCATCTCATGTCAGAGCAGGCTGAGAGTTCCCTTGCTGTCATTTACTTCAAGCTAATAAATGATCTTCACTAGCAACAGCTGCACTGAAGGGGCAGCTGTCTCCTTCCAATAAAAAAAAAGTAGTTTTTTTTTAAAGTAGAAATGAAACCCTGCAGAGGGCACTACTTTGTACTTTTTGATATTTCAAAATAAAATCTATTGCTTAAATTTTAATTTAAAAATGATTTTGGACATTAAGTCACAATTAGGAGTATGTCTAAAGCTTTGCGTACTCTTGATTCAAAGAATATAAACATATATTCTATATTCTCTCTCTATATTTATATATAAATATAAATTCAACTTAGTTTTTTAGTCTTGTGTTCAAGTCTGTCACCTTAGCTGTGACAACAAATGGTACTTGGTAGTATCAAGTTTTAATATCCTGAATTCTCTGGTAATTTGATAATGCAGTTCATGTGAACTGTTCACTCTGAATGTTAAACAGGAACCTACAGACAACAAATACACTACAAGAAAATAAACTTGTTGCACTTACAGGTCGTGAGTGGTACCAAGCCATACGGAAGTACCTGAAAAAATCTTTTTTTTTTTTTTTTCCTTTATTGATTGCTAATACAAGAGCCCAAACACAGAGAAATGATTTTAAATAGGTTTAGAAGTGATAGCACTAGAAAAGCCAGGAGAAGAAAAATATCCACTTCTGAAATAGTGTATTTACTCTCTAATTCTGCATTCATTTCTCATCCAAAGCTGTTTATAAGGTAAATAATTCTGGAGTAATGGCTACTTGTGGTAGAAAAGCAGATCCAAACTATTTAGATCAAGAAAATTACTATTGCTCTAAATTGAGTGGGTAAGAGAGAGGCTGTAAATTACGAGAGCAAATGTTTTGGACAAATGCTGAACAGCTCACTAAACAACTTTCATTATGTTATTTGCATTGACTTCCCCTTAATATATTGAGACTTTGATCTTCTCTTTGTCTTGCATACCGTTTCCTGCTGTATTGGAACCTGTATTAAACAGTGCCTCATAAATCCAAAATAGAGAATCTTTATTATTAACAATGGTAGTCTTAACAAGGATAAAACACCTTTGAAGTTCCTCTGCGTCTCCCACCTTTACAAGGAAATCTTAGTACTTACTGCATGCCTTCTCAGCTGCCAGTGTAAGAATGACAAATGCTTCAAATACAAAAATTAAAGTAGAAAAATGAAAGCTAAATATAACTAACTGCTGTGCCAATGGGACTCGGGTATATGAAATGGTGAAAACTGTGTGGCATGCTACATGGGATCTGGTAAAATATTGTCGTAAATTATCCAAACTGATGTTATGGAAATCAGGCCAAACATCAACAGTCTCTCCAAGCTAACAATTAGTTGCTAAACACAGAACATCTTCTCCATTGAAGTAGTGTACTTTGGTCTGCATTACAGCAAGTGAAGTAATACTCCATTGTAACACTCTGTGAACTAAAATGTTTCAACTGAAAACAGGAATAATGCGATGTCTGGGTCACAAAATAATGAAAAAAGAAATGTTCAAGTTCATTCAAATATATGTATTTGCAGAGAAATAGAGCAAACCACACAAAATGGAGCTCACAAAGAATATTCATTGAGTAGGAGGTAGAAAGCTGTAGGGTAAGAATGAAAAAGATTTATTTTCTATCAGCTGTCTGTGATAGCTTTATATACAGAGTTGAAATAGAGGAAAAAGTAGAAAATGCCTGCTGTACAAATACATCAATTAAATATAAGGTTCATAAGCTAGCTGTCCAAGTGAGTGTCCAAAGAAGAAAGATAAGCATGATGAGACACAGATTCAAAAAGATAAGAACATCCAAGTACCTTCATATGTTACACTCTTGTATCATTATTTATACTCAAATTTAAGAGCCTAAGCTCTCACAAAATTTTGAGATTTTCAGAATTGTTCCTAGAGTCTTCCTTGTGTTATCTTTGGGGTTCTTTATGCCTAACAATTTGCAAGGCCAACATGTCAGACTGTGATAGACTTTGAGTACTGCGTTAATTGGGTTACACAGAACATTTCAATACTTGTTGATGGTTTGTTTCAGGCCCTTTCATAAGGGCAAGGGAGAGTGAATGTGCAAGGTCCCTCTTTGCCCTTTTGAGATTTCAATTTCCATTCAATTTGGAACCAGTAATTTCCAAGTTTACCTCTGTCCCAGAAGAGCTTCTGGTGGAGCTATGCTAGTAGGAAGCAAAACTGACCCAACGTCAGTTTTGCGTTCCCAAAATTGTTATTAACTGCTGAAATTTTGTTCTGTTTCATGCCTTGCAAGCAACCTGAGAGGGCTTAAGAGTGAAAAGAGGGAAGAAATTGAACTGTAGTAGTTCAGAAATGTTAGGTGGTTGCCAGCCAAGCCAGCTTAATAACTGGCAATTATAGAAGGTGGTACCAGTGAAAACTGGCTGACTTAGCTTTATATTGTACATTTTGTGTGTAAAAGTGTAAAGTTAATCATGTTTCTTCTTGTGGTACCATGACCCAATTAGCAGTCCAATAAGAACTCCCTTATGAAATAAGCAAGTGCAATCCCAAGCATCCCATTTTGTTATGTCTTGTGTTAACTAGTTCAGTTATTTAAGTACGCGATGTACCTAGTTGTGTTTGTCACTGCAGTTTTATTCCACATGCAGATGCGCGTATAATTAACCTAGCGTGCCAGTGTAGAAAAGAAGAGCTGACCTCTGTCTGTCTTACCCTAGTCACGGATGATTTAAAGGCAGTTTAATACTTTAATCTGTAACACATTTTCCCAAAAGGCCAGAAGCAGGTAACCTGTAATGCCTTGAAGAGTAGATACTTAATTTTCATAATGACTTCACATTGAAGATTAAGTAGCTACTCTTTAGAAGTGTTGGAATGGATGATAAATTAATTTGAAAGTAATAAATCAGGTAACTATCTGGTTATCTCACAGTAAAAAGAAGGGCCAAGGGTGACTTCAAACTATTGTTGTTTTGCTTGATGTATAAATATTCATGATTTTTAGGGTATTTTCTCCGTGTGTGGGTGGTGGTGGTGATGGTTTCCGTTTGTCCCCAGGTGCCTGTTCTCCATCGCACAGACGGAGGAGATAGGATATACACGGATGGGATCCCCAGTTCCATCTCGGGGCGATTTTCCCTCGCGTTCCGCAGCTGGCGCTGACTCGCAGGGGCAGGTCCGTGCTTTGAGCACGGGTTGAGCAGGGGGGGAGCTCAGCCTCACACCTCCGGCAGCCAACTTGCCACGGGCGGCAGGGATCTCTGATACGGAGCCTCCGGCATCCCTGCGCTCTCGGGCGGCCGCTCCATCACTTCCAGCATCCGTGAGCGCTCAGCCGGTCCCTCTGCCACGGCTTATCAGCACCTTATCGCCCCCACACCGCCGTAACACGGGCAGGGACACAGCCGGGCGGCTGTATATGTGTGTGTCCCTCCCGGCCCCCCCATCTTTGCGTGGGGGCGAGCGGCGACGCTAAGCTCCGAGCCGAGCCCCGCGCCCCCTGCAACAAAAGGGGGCGGGCGGGAGCCTTGGGGGGCGGGCCGGGGGCGGGCCGGGCCGAGCTGAGCGGCGCGCTCTGTCGGTCGGTCCGTCCGTCGGTCTGTCCGTCCGTCTGTCCGTCCGGGCGGCGAGCGCGGCCGGTGCTGTCCGCGGCGCGGCGGGTGCTGAAGGGCGGGCGCCCCGCGCCGGCGGGCTCGGGCTCCGCGCCGGCAACTCGCCCCCGGGCCCCCGCTCGCCACCACTTTGCTCCCGGCTGGGGAGGTGCTGGGGCGCTCGCGGGGCTTCCGCGGACACCCAGGGGCTCGGCTCTTCTTTTTTGCCTTCTTTTATTTTTTGATTTTTTTCCTCGGGGACTTAGTGACTCCGGGCTAAGGTAAGCGGTTCCTCTTCCCTTCCTCCTTCTCGGGTGGCAGCGGGGCGAGGAGCTGGCAATTAGCGGCACAGCAAAGTTGGGAGCTTGGGTCAGCGTAGAGGCGACGCTGGGGAAAGAGGCGTGCAGTTTTGGGCAAGGAAAAAGGTGCCGTGAACAAAAGGTGCGCCTCAGAGGAGAAGTTGGACGCTTATTTTTCCGTGAAAACTTGCTTTCAGGGTGATGTTCGGATGTTTGAAAATACCTTATTGAGAAATCTTTGCTGCTTTAAGGATGTCAAAAGGCATTACAGAAGCTGCTCTGTATAAACACTAGTTTTGGGGGATGACAAAAGCTCTAATTGATTGTCTGGAGGAAGAACGGATATGTAAGGTCATTCTGGGAAGTAGAGAGCAAAGTAGGAATTAAAGAGGATTTAAAAACATAGCCTCATGCTGCTCTGTGCTCATGTGCGTGCTGGTGTGTAACACAGAAGGGCGGTTTTACCTCAGTATGTGATTAACAATTTACGGCTGTAACGCTGGGCACTTGTGAAATAGCCTCCTGCTGAAAGGGATCAGCCCCATCTCCAAGGTCAGTGTGTGCAGTGTGGCGTGTGAGCCCGTGAAAGTTGTGGGTTGTTTCCTCTGGAACGGACCAGGGAATGGCAGGCCTTCCTCCAGACTGCACCTAGGTGTAAATGTGAAACGCTGATTTAATAACACAGTATTATGTTGCATTATAGGACTGCTGCTGGTGGTAATTGAATGGAACTGGAAAGTGTGGGCACATGAAATGTCTTGCTATTCCAGCAGTGTTTAACCTTTCACAAGCTTAGTAGGGCGCTCAGCTTCATGGAAGGGATTTCTGCCCCTTCTGTGAGCTGTCAGACTTCTGTGCACGCACAGAGCAGCACCAGGCAGGGATTTCTGCATGCACAGGGCAGAGCAGCACCACGCAGGGGCTCCTCTCTGAGGTGAAGGCTGATTCCAGAGGGAAAGGGCTGCTGCTGCTTGTGCTACTAAAATGACTGCACAGAACAGGCAGGCAGATGAGGTCCTCAACCTGGATTTTGTGGCACTATATATTACTTTATACTCCTGAGGCTTTGGTAAATTTTCTTTAGGACAATGATCTAAAATATGTTTCTTTGCATAGTTGTCTTGTCCAAGAACTAGCAGGTGTAGTAACTATAAGTGCGAAGTGAGTTTTGTTGGTGGTAAGAAGCTGATCAAAGACTGTTTCATGTTGTTCAAGAATTTTTTACTATCATTTATGTAATGTTAAGGTAGGGTATTTTTACTTAATGTTTTTATCAGCCAGAATTTAAGGAAGCCATTTGACAGCAGCACAGAAATACTGAGGAGTAAAGTTGAAGGCAAGAAAATTGAGGAGAAGGTAGTTTAGCTTGCTAAGATTTTTATTAGATTTAAGTAGAATTAGGAAATACATATGATATACTACCCCTCCAGTTATAAAGCAGCCCTCATGTTACTCTTTTCAAAAGGTAGGGCAAGATAGTTTTTTACACCGAACATGCACTGGTTATAAATCCTCATTAACAGTCTGCCCATTAATTAAGACAGGTCTTATCATCTGTCGCGGACACAAACTTGCTTTGAAATGTTTTGATATAAACATAAATAATGGTACTTCGCAAAGTAAAAAGATTCAAGTTGTTTGTTTTCTAAAGGAGACATTTGAAATGTTTTGGAAAAGTTAATTTAGAACCATGTGGTGAAAGCATTTCATTAACTATGAAAAAATCTGAATAAATATTGCCAAACTTTTGATGTTCATCTGTAAACATACAGGGCCTGAATCTGCAAATCCGTGTTCACTGGAGTAGTCTTTATTCATATACGTAGTCCTGTTAACTGCAAAGGGACTGCATCCATCATTACATGAATAAAAGTCATTGGTCTTGCTGAGATCAGTCATTTTACCAGCATCAATCAGATGATAAACTTTGAAGCTAAAACATTAATTAAGTACTTTAATTTATATCAGATATCTGATTGTATTTTCCATGCAATACTTTGTCTTAGTTTCCATTTGGTTGCTTTATTTTATAAGTCATGTTTAAAAATTGGAGCTTTGGTGATAGGTAGGCTCTCAAGGAAATAAAATGGGACTACTATACTTCAACAAAATGGTTTCCTAAATGTACATGTTCATCAAGTGGAATTTGTACACTGCGGTCCATAACCATTTTGGTCATCTGTTATTATTAGAGAAAGTGGTCAGACTTTTTATGACTGTCTTCAGTGGTAATCATGTTCAAGCATATTTATATACCTGGAAGGAAGTGTGGAGTTCCAGGATCTTTAACAATAATATTCAAAAGTTGAAGAAAAACGGGTGCTAATGGCTTGGCTAAATAGCTGTTTGCAAAACTCCTGCAAACCTAGGAGTGCTGTTGGCGTAAAATCAGGATTCAGGGAAACCCACTGCTGAAGTGGTGCTTTGTAGACCCTGCTTACACTGACCGGCAGACTCACATGTGCATGTGCTGGCACACGCTTACAGTTACTGATGACAGCACCATGCTCACAGACTTTTAGGATTTCTTAGCTTCTGTTTGGTAGTGGGTCACCTGGGTATTTGCTGGGCTAGCAATTAGCTTTGAGAGTAAATGGTACTCAGTAAAAACCAACCCTAACAAATGTTTTGTTCAGTTCTAGATGTGTTCTAGATTGCCAGTTTGCCAGTCTAGATGCCAGTTTGACATTTTCATTTCTTCTTGTGTGAGTTTACTCAATAATCCTCAATATTTGCTTAAAGAAGCAAGAATATTCAAACCTAAGAAAAGCAAATCTTACAATCATGTACATTATTTCTCTAAAATTATATAAGACATTTTTTTCCTTGGAATAAATTTATGCAGCTATAAGCTGTTATTTTGTATAAAAATTCAGAAAACAACTTTTGCATCACTTTTCTTTGACTTTTGGAGAACGTAAAGTTCTAATAAAAGCGAGGTTATACTTGGCTAATGTTAGCTTCAAAGCTAAATGAGAAGATGGAGCTCTGATATGAATAGTTCTCTCTTTTAACAGTCCTGAATTTGGCTTAGAAGTTTCTAAGGTAAGAGGTCAGAGGAAACTTAGGTCACTAATTCTGAACATTTTTCTTCAGACTGGCAAATATTGTGGGATAATCCAGGATATTAAACATTCCAGGAGTGAATCACGGGTTCAAGGGGGAGTAATGAATCAAATACCACTCTAGACTTTGTTCTTAGGTTTTTCTAAGTGAGTGTTAATTATTCAGTGTAGCTCGGCCTATAATGTGCTATAATTTTAAAGCAAATTAAGATTAGCAAGTTTCTTTAGATGCATAGGGAATAGCTGTCAACAAATCAAAAGTTTGGGAACTTGTTTTCATAAGATATTATACATATTTAATAAACTGTGCTTTTCTTGCCTCTTGATAGACAGAAAAGACAAAGAATGCTCTTATATTAGTATAAGACGAGTACATTTAAACTGTGTAATAAAAAGATATTGAAAGGGCAGTGGGTTGAGTGACAGTTATGGTTGCCCAGCACCTTTGGAAACAGTGCTGTATGAAACTACCTTTAACAACTTAATTAAGATAAAACATTTAAATAAGCAGGGAATAAAGTTCTACCTTCAGAGGAATTGAACCTGCATCCTAATTCTTTCTTTGTGCTATTGTACAAATTCTTTGGGTTTGTGGTTAATAGAGTAATCTCTAATTAGAAAATCTTGTTTCCGAATAAGCAGGTTTTCTTCCTTTGTAGTGCTTATACTTATTAACATGTGTTTTACCAGAAGAGTTAGGATGGGACAGTGCAGATAAAGAAACGTCTGTACAGTTATTGTGGCAAAACTGTGAAAGTGCTCCCCAGCTGCCATTGTCACCCGTTTCCTCTTTGTCATTGGTAACCCTGGTTGTTCTGCCTGCGTATATTGGCTGAGAGATGTAATGAAATGAGTTCAAATCAGCCAAACTGTTGTGGTCCAACCAGACATGCTTCCTTTACAAGTGGATATGGGAACTACTTGAAAATACGTAATTGTTATCTGTTTTCAGCTTGATTTGATAGCAACGTTTGTGTGGATATTTACCCTTACTACTCTAGAAATGAAAATAGTAAATCTCTTTAATTAATTACACTTTATATATTCCCCAAGTGAAATCAGTGGCCAATTATTTGGCTGCTTTGCTGAATTGTGCAAATCAGAAGAAAATAAGTTCTAAAGAGTTAAAAGAGGGGAGAGTTGGCAATACTTGCACTGATTGCTTGAAGTAGGTTGAAGTTCACAGTTTATTTGCATTTGAATTAATTGAGATTAGTGTCCAGCAGTGCTTTTCAGAGCAGGCTTCAGAAAGACTTTTTTGTATAATAAAGTACTTGAAAATGTTAGTTGGAAGATGATGGAGGATATTTAAAATACTTTTTTCTTCTTTTGACATAGCCAGCTTTTTTCCTCGCTTTACTTAAAGTTAGGCTTTTTGTAATTCTGAAATATTTTTTACCACTGAATGGGTGTTATTGTGTAAAAAACCACCATCGTTTTCAAATCAGCATATTAAAAGCTTTCTGAAATCATTTTTAGTTTCTTCATGAAGAAGTTATTAATAAGTTTAAAAACAGTTCATAACATGAATCAGATGCAATATAATGGAAATCATCACTCATATACAAAAGCGATTAAAAAAAATACAATATTGGTTTCCATTAGTGACTGAAACTCGTACCACCAAATTATAATTAAATAAATAATCCTATAGTCTGAGTACTGCATTCGGTGGTAGTCATGCGCTTACAGTGATAACAAGAACCAGGTTCTGTAAGGAGCAGTGGAGGCATTGGATGCATGAAAATGCCGTGATATCTATAGATATCTTTAGGAAAAAAATCAATAAACTGTAAAAAAAAAAAAAAAAAAAAGTAGGCAAAACAGCTGTTAAAAAATTAAAAAAAAATGATACCTCATATCTGGTCTTACCCTTCCATGCTTCAGTTTATGCATGTTGTCTTCTCTCTCCAGCTTATAAATCACTTTCATGCATGGGAGCCCAAAATAAGACCCAGTACTCTAAATGTGATCTAACTTGAGATGTTAAGGACTGCTCAGCAGAAAAGACTAGCACCTGTTTTCTCAGATTCTAGATTCGGGGTCATTTTAGTGATTTTTTTTTTGCCCTTCTGTATCACCTTTTCTATCAGAGACTAAATTTTCTGTTCTAAGGGCCTGGTTTGAGTCTTAAGTCAACAGAAAGCAGAAACGCTCATATGATATTAGGTGTGTACAACATCTAGGTAACTATTCACTTTTTTATTTTTTTTTTAATGAAAGATTATTGAACTTGTAGAATCTGAGATCAAGTATCTCTGGTAAAGGCAGACTTTCTCAGTGTTGTTCAGATACCCCTCAGTTCTGAGAGGTGAAGGCTCTGAAAGTGATTGGAAAGACAATACTACTTCCAAATGTGCTTAGTTAGCCCTACACGGGATTGCAGGGAGTGCAGAAACTGATGTTAAAATGAAATAGCTTATTTTAACAGTGAGCCCTTAATTTCTTCTTCATTCTTGTTCAAAATAGTACCATAGAATCATAGGATGGTTTGGGTTGGAAGGGACTTTAAAGAGCATTTGGTTCCAATCCCCCTGCCAGTGGGCAGTCAAAGCATCTTTGACAGTGGTGGGTTGACTACCATTCATCATCTGTATTAACAGTGGAAGGTCCACAGAGAAGGAAGAGGCTCTTCCAGACAGTGCTTTTGGCATGTCCTTGAAAGTGGAGTTAAGTTGCATGGGTTCTCTCTCTCCTTGCAGCGGCAAAGGTTAGCCATAACCTGACCTTCAGTGAGAAATCAATATTTTCATTCTTGAGTGATGATTTTAAAACTGAAGTACAGTTTGTCACATTGTTCTCCTGTGTTGTCAAGTCCTTTAACAGGGATTATTCTGATTCAGACTAAACCACAAGATACACAGTGCCAGATCATGGTGTTTTGAAACCTGATCATATTTTGTACCTACTTCTATGCCATGAGGTAGATGTTCCTCAGCTACTGTATCAGAAAGACAAAATATTATTTTGAAAAGTTTTGGTTCTCCAACATACATGTTATACCTTTGTCTTCCCTTTATAGTACCTTTCAATTCTTAGGTAATTCAGAAACCTAGCTATAACTAGTATTAAAGCAGTATTTAAAAAAGAAAATGATATTTGTGTCTTATTTTTGTTCTAGGATGTTTTTGATAAACAGAAAAAGTCTTCTGTACATTGATGTATGGGCTGATTTAATTCTTTTGTTGGGACATTAAAAGAAAGAAAAAAACAACACACACCACACACACAAAAAAACACAATATCACTCCTGAGATTTAACTTCTGTATTATGCGAAGTATTCTTCAAACTGGAAACTGTTTTTCAAGCAAATTGAAACTGTGTTGCTTAGCTATAATTACGTTTTATTCTACAGTCTAATAATAGGCCAGTTCTCTTTTGTGCTTAGAGAATTGTCACAAAAATATTTGGAACAATCTACATTTGTATGTTTTGTTCATTCAGTGGGGGTGGTGTTGCTGCACTTCGGGGTTTTCATTTGAAGCTTTAAAAGAGTGCTTCTGGCATCATATCTTAAAATTGATGCGCTCCCTATGAAACAAAAACCTAATGTTTTAATATATTTGTGTTCTTTATATCTTTTCAGTGTGGTAGTCATATTCATCTACTGCTGTAGGCTCTCAGTAATTTCTTCCATGCATAAGTAAACTTGAAGAGTTTCCATGCTTGTCTTTGCATACGCCATGCGCATTTTAACATAAGTTAATAAAGCTAAACTGAAGATTTGGTTCATATTTTCAAAACCTTAGAAATAAATAGGGAAAGTAACACCCTTCCCCCCCCCCCCCCCCCCATGTTATCACGGTTTCTGAGGTATAACAACTCTCATATTAACCAAAAGATGTAAGTTTGGGTTATAATTTTATGTCTGTAATGCTTTAGAATGTTTTTATTAATTCGTGTGCTCTGAGTCCTTCACGAACTGTGAGAAGTAAAATACCTAACAATTTTGTTATCATTCTTTGTCTGTTCTCTCTGTAAGAGACAAAAGGTCCAAATGCAGTGGATTAGTCTTGTAGTTTTGATATAATGTGTACTTGTTCCTGGAGTTACCATGTGCATAAATGTTGAAAGAAACGTTAAAACTTCGATCATGAAGCTCTTAGTGGTTAACACGTAGGCAGGGAGTCTTGTGTATATATATATATATATATATATTTTTCCTAATGAAGAGTGTGAACAGTAGATTGCATCCATGCATAGAAATTCTGAATTCTAAAAATCAGTTATTTAAATACTAAATGGAGTTAATTCAAAAAGAGCTACAACATTGTATATATAAATAATGCAAAAATCATTGATAGCTTTTAAAATAAGGTTCAGAATGAAGATTCATTTTAAACTTCCCATACATCTGAGATTCTAAAGCTGCAGATTATCATTTTGATTTTCAGCATCAATTTTCTTAACTCATCCTGCAGCAGAGGATGCTGTGGCGCATCATTTTACATCCATTAATATCCCTTTAACATCCAGTTTGGTGTTTTTAAGAGAGGAAAAGACTTGGTAATTTTTTTGGTTCTTTAGCATTGGTTAACCATTTCTCACTGGAACTGGATTTTTGCAGTGTATGTTGAGAAGGTCTGTCGATTTACTAACCATGGGTATTTAGGGATGGCAAGACGGAACACGGTTTCCTGTGAGCAGTTAATGGCTATCACTCCTGTCAGTGAGTACTTAGGGACAAGTAGCTCCTCAGCTTATTTTGTTGTGCATGTAAACCAGGTTTGTGAGTCTATTGGCTTATTATGCTATTTTCAGTGCTTTTGACTAGTGTCTGCAGGATCAATTCTATCACAACCCTGTGCTAACTGCATCAGAAGTATTTCTGTGGGATGGATGTAACACAATTTTCTTTTACTTCTGACATTTATGTCCAGCAGTAATTATGCCCTTCTGTTTTTCTATGTTATCTTTTACATCATTTTTTCTCCCCCCCATTGCTAGTCATTTAATGAACAAATGCCCTTTTTCTTAATTGACAAAATATTTATTTATTTATTGTGTTAAGGGTTGTATTTTTAGTTATTTTGAAGTTTCAAATATGTTCATCTTGCAGTCTTTCATGGAATACAAAATATCAACTGTAAAACTTCACAAACTAAAAAAACTCCTTTGACTAAGTTAAACTGAGATACAAAGGAATACAGAAGTGCAGTCAACACAGAATCCAAAAGCTGAATCAATATGCAATATGAAGTGAAGGTTAATTTAATTTACAAAGATGAGTGATAAAAGCAAGGCTTTAGATCTGAAGTTTCAAAATTTGAAAATGATGTGTCTAGGCAAATATATTCCATCTGAGATTTGTTAATAAGTATTAGTGGATGAGATACAGTCCAGAGAAGCGTTTGCCCATATTAAATTTTGTGTAGAATTTATTTTACTTCAGAAATCCAGAAAAAAACCCACTGGTATTATCAGTGTGGAAAAAAAAAAAAGCTATCTTTTTTTTTTTTTTTTTTTCAAACAAAGTACCTTTTGGGCAGTGTTACCACAAATCTGTTATTCAGTACATTTTTGAGTTTGCCTAATTTCTCAAGATTATCAAGAAATTAAGACCAGAAAAGAAAATGTTGTGCATTCCAGGAGCTGGACAGTAAGAATCCTGCTACCCGTTTTGGCTTGTGCTATTATGAAAGTATACCCAGAGGAAGCCACATAGCTGCTCACAAATGAAGGGTCAGAATTTGGCAGAACTAGACTTAAAGAGCAGAGTGGATAGGGAAGACAAAAATCAAATAATTGTACATAAAAATTAATAGAACATTCAGAATTTCAAGGAAGTAATCATTGGAAACCATTATTTTATGGATGGATGTTTTTTCCTCTCAATCCATGATAAGACTTCCATTTTTCTCTTCAGCAGGAATTGAATTTGTGTAAAGTAGCTAGGCAGAAGACACAAGCCTTTTGGCATATCTGATTAGATATCTGCTAGATATTGTAGCATTTGCTGAGAGAAAAAAATCATAAAATAATCCTTAAAACAGAAAAACATAACTAATGACTTCACAACAGTGCTTCCCCCTCCAGCCCCCATAAATAAGAGAACAACTAGGTATATATTTTCTTTAAAGACACAAAGGAAGTCCACAATATCTAAACTTTTGACACTGTGGCTACTTTTCCTTCTCCCAGTTTCAAATGGAAAAAATAGTGTAATTACTTGTGGAAAAATAAAAGAAATAAAAAATAGATGTGTTCCCAGACTGATGGAAAAATGGTGTGGTTACATTTACATTATTATTGTAGCAGGTTTACATCAGTGAGAGTATGAGGATAAATCAGACACCATATGTGCAACTCCACACTTAATTACTAAAAGAACACTTCTGTAATGAAGACTGTGTCATTGTTTTGAAGTTTGCTTCCTCTTTATCCTTGCACACATGTTATTTCTGGCCATCTGTAGGAACTGCTATAAAATCAGAGTCAGTGGGCAACTCTAACAACAGAAGAATATTAATGGTAAAAATCTGTATTACAAAGGAAGGGTAATATATTACTGGATGCTCACCGAGTGCTGTTATAACCAACATCAATATCCTTTTGTTATGTAACAAAATAATCATAATAACAAAAAACAGCACCTTAAATGTTGCTTTAGAACGGATGTTTACAACTTCAAGATAAGCTAATATTGCACAGTGAAAATAAAACTTTGCAGAAGTCATTTGCAGGATGGAAATATATTACTTCTGTCAAGATGATTCAGACTGTCCCAAAAGAAGAAAAGTCTTTTTTCTTGCTCATGTTGTAAGGTCGAGTTTCTAGTCACAACAGTATGAGACAGATGCCCATATATTATACTTGTTTAAACAACATTTCAATTATATTTTGGGTATAGTGATTTAAAGTGTATTGTGCTCACTTTGACATAATAGGGCAAGAAAAGCAGTGAATCAGAGAATAAGCTATGTATTTTTACAGTGTAGCTAAATAGATAAGTCCTTATTGGACTCTGATATCTATCAGAAAAATGAAAGGTAAAAGTATTAGTCCATATTAATCCATCATTTTGCAGACAGTCACTAAATGGAATCAGTGGAATGATGTAAGAACAACCTTTGTCTAGTGGAAATGAAGATGTTTTTCCTTCGTGTGAAGATATTGAGAAAATTGGTGTCATGTACAAAACTATGCAAATAGTATAATACCATGTGGTGTATATATATATAGTACCGCTTGATCTTTTCTTTCCTTCTATTGAACAATGGTGTTCATATGAGTAGGTGGTGAGTCAGAATAGGGAGCTGATCTGGACAAAAAATGAATCTTTTTCCTTCACTGTCCTCAAATGGTTTCCAATTGGAAATTGAATGGGAATTTCAATTCAATCATAGCGTACAATCAGCTTAAAGCTCACACTGAACTGCAACCAAAGTTAAAAAATCAGCTTTCTTCAAAATTTGGGAAAACTGATTTAAACTAGTGGGTTACTGTGCACATATAGTAGGTTATAGAAATAATTGTGCAAGATAAAAATAGAACAGAGTGGAACAGTCCTCTGACTTCAGACACTGAGCTGCATGTAACTACTTTTTTTTTAAATTCCTTTTTTTTTTTTTTTTCCTCCAAGGGACATAGTTTTAAGTTTTCCTGTCAGGGCTTCTGGTGGGATAATTTGTCCCTATGGCATAAATTCAACTGGATGATGATAGTCTTATAGGAATGTTATTCTAGAAAGTGGGTGCTGGAGAGCAAACACTGTTATAGCTACATTTATCCTCCCAGGCATGTTTCTGATATCCCATTAAGGGGAAAAAAAAAAAAAAAAAGCTGAAAAGCCTAGCTTTCTACAAAATGGTACTTCTGAAATAATTCTTAGGTACCCCCTTTCTAGATTTGCTTCTCCCTTGGGCTTTTAGAGTAGGCAAAACTAGAGTTAGAGTAAAATGTAGACCTAAATCTAAGCTTTCTTTCATGGGTGATGGTCAAAGAAGTCAAGTAAGTTCGGAAATAAGAGATAATTTTGGAGTGTTTTAATGACAGTATTCTCTTTTCCTAATGTGCCTTGAGTGCTGTCGTATTGTGCACTCAGAACCATGGGCAACTCAGAAGGTGTCATAGTGTTGAGGGCAATGACTAGGCAGCAGTATGTTGTGGCACCTTTCCACACGGTAGCTTAGTTTGTCGCTTGGAGCTGGCTCTAAGCTTAGGAGGCTGCCCAAAGCAACCAGCTATTAGGGGAGAGCAGCGATGGCTTTCCTCCTGTTTTGTTTCCAAGCATTCAGCCTGGAAATTGCAGGCAGACTGCAGTGCCAGAACTGAGTGCTGGAAGTCATTTATTAAGGCAGAAATTAGGGAATATGAGCTGTACGCCCTGCTATGAGGAATACCCCCAGTGCTCCTTAAGCACCACTCCATATCCCCTCATCTCCTGCCCCATGCCAGCAACAGGAACAGCAAAACAAATTCTTCAGTGTGGTCCCGTGGGTTCACTGCCTTTTTTCCTTCTTTAACACTCTCCTCTGGGGCTTTCTGTTGTCACAGGGTAAGTTGGTCACAGGTCTTATTTTTGGAGAAGATAGAAGGCTTGACCTGGGTTTACCATCAGCTGTGCTTCAATGTGATCTGTGTGCTACCTCGCTCTGGAGGACAGGAAGTATTATCCCTGCTCTCTATTGAACATACCTTGCAAAACAAAGATCTGGAATTCAGGAGAGAGATGAAAAAAAAAAAAGTAAATGACCTTTGGAGGAAGGGGCAGGCCATGCAGGAGGGGTACAAAGACGTTGTGAGGTTATGCAGGGAGGAAATTAGAAGGACTAAAGGCCAGCTAGAACTTAACTTGGATGCTACAGTAAAAGACAATAAAAATGTTTTTATAAGTACATAAACAAGAGAAGGGGGAATAAGGAGAATATCTATCCTTTATTGGATGCAAGGGGAAATATAGTGACAAGGGATGAGGACAAGGCTGAGGTACTTTATGCCTTCTTTGCCTCAGTAAGCCTTATTCTTCTCAGGGTGCACACTCCGCTGAGCTGGAAGACGGAGGCAGGGAGCAGAACAAAGACCTTATAATCCAAGGGGAAAAGGTTAGTGACCTAACTTACTACACCACTTGAACACCCACAAATTTATTGATTTGGTTGGGATCCACCCAAAGGTGCGGAAGGAGCTGGGAGAAGTGCTTGCCAAGATGCTTTCAGTAATTTACCAGCAGTACTAGTTAACTGAGGAGGTCTGGGGGCTGGCAAATATGATGCCATTCTACAAGAAGGACAGGAAGGAAGATCCAGGGAGCTAAAGGCCTATCAGTCTGTCCTTAGTGCCAGGGAAGGTCATGAGTGGATCATCGTGAGTGCCATCTCATGGCATGTACAGGACAACCAGATGATCAGACCCATTCAGCATGGGTTTGTATGAAAGGCAGGAGAAGGTAGAGGGGCTTATGGTGGGCCTCTTTGTTCTCTACAGCTACCTGAAAGGAGGCTGCAGTGAGGAAGGTGCCAGTCTCTTTTCTCAGGTGTCTAGTGATGAAGGAAACATCCTCAAATTGCGCCAGGGGATGTTTAAATCAGATATCAGGAACAATTTCTTCATGGAAAGAATAATTAGGCTTTGGGACAGGCTGCCCAGGGAGTTGCCATCCCTGTAGGTATTCAACAGATGCGTGGACATGGCACTAAGGGTTTAGCAGTGAACTTGTAGTGTTAGGTCGATGGTGGGACTTGATGATCTTAATGGTCTTTTCCAGTGAAAATGTTTCTGTGATTCTATACAGGTTGCCTCATTTATGCAATTGTATGCTTAAGGTGATAAAGATGAGAAAAGAAAGATACATTTTTCCCCTCAGTCTAAGTAGGGCAATGCTTTTCCACCTTGGGCCAGAATGAGAGATTTTCAGTCTGTGAGAATGATTATGTAAGGCTGATTAATGAGAGATTAATTAAAGACTAAAAGGGGGCTTTATTTCATCTGAATAGCCTTTCTGAGGCTCCTTTCTCTCCTTAGTAGTCACATTAAGATTTGGAATAGTTCTCAGATTGCATTGGGTGTTGCTGAATGAGTTGGGAACCATTTTTCCTGCCTATGTAGTCTCCAACAAGATGACTAAAATGACTTTCATAAATACTTTTTTTTTTGTTTTCAATTTTGTTTTTGTTAATTGGTGACAGTTCGATGGTTTGTGGAAAACCTACCTTCTGGATAACAATGAAAGTTTCAAATTATTGCAGTGTAGTCATGCCCAAACCTTCAGGATACAGACAGACATAAGAGAAGCTCTTTCAATTCTGAATGTGTAGGGATGCTTACCTGAGTCAGCACTGAGGATGCATTCATGCAGACAGTAACTGATTAATCGATAAAGGGCCTGTGTGGAGTTTGAGTAAGCTGCACTACTTTGACATTTGCCACCAATTATGTGATCAGCATTTGTGGCTGATCAGTAGGAATGTGCTGCAATGTTCAGCAGTGTCTCCTGGATCCCCTTTAGAGACTGTTGGGTGTCCTAGACAGTACCGGAGTCTATGTGATTGACTCAGAAATTGGGAACAGTGGCAGGGTTGGATGAAAAAGGGAGCACAAACATGTCTCCGGGAGGCAGAGTGATTACATGAGGCTGTAGTTTCAGAGGGATCAACTTAAGTGAGAAGAGATCCTCTTGCTTATACACGGTTCACACTGGATGTGATGTGGAGTGTCTGCTGATGATTATACCTAGGTCATAAGAGCTTGAATTTCTTTTTTTGTGTGTGTGTGTGTGGTAAAAATAAATAAATCTTAGTGTTTTCTGGCATCATATATGGTCAAAACTTTGTTCCAGGCAATTTTACAGTTAGTTTTCCTGCATCCCTACTGCATAAATAAAACTGAAGATATATACCTTTTTTCTGCCTTTCCAAAGCAAATAGATAAATATATACTTAAATTTATAATTGTGTTCTGTTTCTTCTTCTTGTTGTGTGTGTTTGTGTATTTGGTTCAACAAATGAACACAACAATTTCATCTTAATATATTATATTAATAAGATGGTGATGGTAGGGGAGAGACCATTAAATTCATTCCTTTCACATACTGACTGTTTCTTGACCACCTAATAGCTGCTCCTTAACTTTTGTTTTGTAATGTGCCCATTCCATTCTTCTTGGAAATGACAAATATTTTTTTTTAGTTGATGAACTATTGAAAATTTTATTTATGATTTATTTATGATTTATTTATGATTTTAGCTACAAGCTCATAAGGACACTGTAGGTTTTATATTTTACTTGCTGTCAGATTTCCAGCATCCAATTGGAAGGGTTTTGACTAGTAGATGTATTAGAGCACTATAAAATCATACTCATTAAACCCTTTAAAATAGTGTAAGGCAGTTAAAACACAGTAGGAAATGAAGATTCTGATCCTTATGAATGGGATTCAGAGAACAGAGAACGAGAAATGCATTATTTTATTGGGAATATCTCTGTGAAATTTGAAGAAGGCTACAGTTCTATGAAACATTAATATAAACTACAATGATGCAATAAATTTGCTATAAGTAGGGGAACATAAATGACAAAGCTCTGTGGAAAAAAAAAAGTTTCATCAGGTATGACAGTCCAGGGTGACTTTTTTTTTTCTTTAAAACCTCAAAACTGTGTGTGTTTGCTTCCTACTCTACTCAGTCTATTCACTGCACATAAGGAGAGAAGGTTCTTATTTTATTCACATGGACTTTCATGTCCAAGTGAAACAGCAAGTCTAGTAGATATCAGAGATTCATTTCAAATTGAGGTCAAAGGCATATCTTCAAACTTGTTCCCGTAGTATCCCCAAAGAATGCAGCTAAGCTGACAGATTCTGGACACTTCCTCAATTGATGGGTCTAAGAAAGCTCTTGACTGACAGAACTGCAATTTTCTGTACTTCTTTCTGACTACGCTGAATTCAGGCTCATGAAAAAAAGTTGACCTTTGTGGCAGTAGAATAGAAACAGAGACGAGTCACTATGAAACAGGAAAGAAGAGAGGCAAAAAAACTCCACAGCAGATAAATTAAAAAGGAAAAAAATAGCTATAACTATTTTAGCTAGTAAAGTACAGAACACTTTTAACTATTTGTCTGCTTCTGTTGATCTGTATGAATAGATTCAGACTTCATTTAAAGACAATCAGGAACAACTTGGAATTTCATATGGTTCAGTTAATGGAGTTATTTTAGTGTTTTGTTTCTGTCCTTGTGAGCCTTCGTCATCTCTAAGTCCTATGAACAAGGTAAAATTTTGGACCTAATAAATGCAGGTTTTGGAGTTATTTTCAATTAGGTCAGGACTTCATGTGTAGTTGACTTAATTACAATAATGCGGGCACTGGGGCTGGGCACTGGAGGGCAAATGTATTTTTGGTTCAATCTTGATAAGGATAGACTGCCCTCAGCTACAAAAAAAATCGTTGTTTATTTAAATAGCTGCAGCAATTGTCTGTCTTGCTGGTGACTGATCGAACTGTGGCTAGATCCAGTGTTACTAAAATCCATGTGCATCTTTTCTCTTTGCAGTTTGATGACTTAGTATTCCCTATCAGTGTTTCTGCTGCTGTGTATACTCGTCTCCATCACTCAAGGGTGCATTCATACCGTGGTGAGAGTAAACACCCTCTGCCTATATTCTTGTCCCGTTAAAACAATTCTTGACACAAGTTCAGCCATTCCCAGAAAGGATTTTATGTTGAAAGATGCAGGATTCCTGTTTCATGTTCTAATGTTATATCAAAGTAACATAAACTTACTAAAAGTTTATGTGAATGCAGAGTTTATAAACACTAATGGCTTTTAAAGAATTAAGTATCAGATAAAAAAAATAGGAGAGAAGCATTTACTGAACACAATTTCTTTTTAACCTAATACACTCTTGTGTTACTTGCTTGTCTGTGTTTAAGAGGCTGTGTTTAAGAGGGAGCTTATGGCAAAGTTTTGTAAAAATATTGACAGTACCAAAATGTATACGAGTTCATACCTGGCAGATTTTAAATTTCTGATTTCATAACATAAAGCAGCTGAATTCCCATTGGTTCAGAGCCTGCCATGATGATAAACATTAGTCCTCTAGGATAGTGAATAACCAGGAGTAATAAGCTTTCTAAATGAGGGAAGAAAGAGACTGCCTTTCTGACAGTATAAGTTCCACAAACGAGCACTTTTATACATCAGTGGTGGTAAATGTACCAGTTTCCTGAGATTGATCCTAAAAGAGTTAGGAAAAAAATTAGATCACCAGGCGCAACTCAGTTCTATTAGAAAAAGCTCCTCTGAGATACGTGAAACATAGTTCCTTCATTTTGTTCTGCTTTCTATAATAAATTGTGAGATTGCAGCTGTGAGGTTGTGTTAAGAACACGATGAGAAAGGTTTAAATTTGCCATTTCTCGTTTCATTGTAATCCATTTAAACATAGGTCACTGACACTATGAAATCTGGTGTCAGCCTTTCAATAAATAAATATACTTCAAATTATAATAGTAAACCAGAGCATGAAATTAGCAGCAAAGATTTCATCTAATAAATTGAAGCTGCTTCTTTCATTCTCAGTGTTCATGTTGCTGTGTACTGCTATGTGTAATATACTGGTTCAGTGTTTTAGTAACCCACATACCCAAGTCTGCGTTGCTGTTCTATTGCTCCTGAGGACTGCTCCAAAGAGATATATCTTTGCTGCGTCTGCTTTCCAGGTGTTTTGGGCCTTTCAGAAATGCACCAGGCACACAAGTAAACAAGTTTGTTTCTGGGTTCGCAACAGCTGCCTACAAGCTTTTTGGTTCCATTCCAAGTTCTTCCAGAAAGGGTGTCAGCCCTGGGCAGTTGCCTCCCACTCACATCTTCCCACAGATGCTCAGTGCCTCAGCTCCTGCCCTCACCCACCAGCATCTGGCAGTGAAAGCAGCATGAAGGCAGAGAGACAGCAACAGCAAAATGCACAGAAAGCCTTGCCCTTGTGCTGGCTGCTCACCACGGAGTGCCCTGGGGGGATACATCTCAGAGCCCTGACGCATTTCACGTATTTACCAAGTGTGATAGTACAAGACCAGAAGTGAGAGGGTCTGCACTCCACCTTCTGCTTGGGCAGCATGATAGTTTTGCAATTTAAATCGGGAAAAGTAAGGAAGAGATCGACAGGAGTCAGCAGAAGGCAGGATTTGTCCAGCATGTTGAGTGCTTTTCATGAGATTTAACAACAATGATGTCCTCTTGTGTGTTCCAGCACATGAGCTGTCAGCAGCCTTCTGGCTGCTCTGCAAGGACTGTGCCAGCGTTTTTCCGTGGGTGAAGGATGAAGAGAGTGCCTGCGCGGTCAGTGACCGTGGCTGCCTGAAGTAGCAGCTGAGAGACAGAACAGATCGGTACACAGATGCGCGTTGGCTGCCGTGGCAGCGCTGCCTTTCGCTGCTGCGAGCCCCAGGCCTGCTGCAGGTCGCTGAGGTCAGCTCACAGCTTCAGAGCCTGGTTCAGAGCGTGGCTGCTGCTTCTGGAGAAGAAACGGTGGGTGCCAGATCGAGGTGTGCTCCGGTGAGAGCCGGCAGTAAGGCCCAGGGGTGGTAGCTGCTGCTCTGCCACTGATCTGCTTCCCACAAAGCATCCTGGAGGACAGACTTTGCTAGGTACAGGTTATGGCTGTGTTCACAGAGGGAGTCTGGTGCCGTGACTGCTTTCTAAGAACCCTGGGTTTGGTGTGGCAGTGTGGCGGCTCAGATGCCTTGTTTGTTGTGAAGTTTTTGAGAAAGGAGGCTGTGGGTGAAGATGTGGGGGCACTAGTCTCTGGGGGAAGTAAAGGGACTCTGCCTAATGGGAGAAGACATGCTTTTAGCTAAAACTGCTGCTACTCGTTCAAAGTGTGATCCCTATTATTTATATATATTTCTAGTGTATAAATATATATAATACTACAGTAGTATGTATCTATAATATATTTATATATATCATTTATATAAAAATTACATTGTTTGCAGATGCATCTCTGCCGTGAAAGCATAATGGTAGGTGAAAATAGCTTAAGAAGGGTAGCTGCATGTTCTTCCTGACAGGGATGCGTACCCATCAGTATGTACAATGAAGTGCTCAAAGTCACAGGCAATGAAGCATGGTTTATATTTATTACTCTATCTACATTAGAAACCTATTAATAACGCTGAATATGATGATCTAACTTACCATCTTTTCCTTATCTATAGAGAACAGACATATTATAGACTACAGATTATAGTCTTTCTTTTTTGTCCCCCTTCATATGTATAGTATGTGAAAGACAAAGATGTATCCTGAGGGTATACAGTACTACTCCTTGATATGTTAAAAATGACCTTTTAAATAAAGGCAGGTTAATTTCTAATGTGTCTTCTCTCCTAAAGGTAGTAGGAATATATTGATCTAGTCAGTATTTAAAATTTCATTTATTACACTTTGTAGATTTATTAAGTTGATTAAATCAGTTTATTTGGATACAATGGCTGTATTTTTGTCTCTGTTGTGAATGTTGAATATCCCTAGGTAGTCACCTTTAAGTAACGTCATAATAGGTGAGGAATTTTAGAAACAAGTTCTTTGAAAGGGGAAAATTTCTTAATTTTAAGTGTACACACATTATGGCATTCTCATATTTAGGTGTATATTTTTACTCATCATATAAACTATCATTTAAGTCAGCTTTCATTAATTACATGTTTTATATGTTGTTATATATACACATTATCACATGGTACTGTATAGTATATACATTATCACATGGTATGATATTTTTGCAGTCTCTGTTTGCAAAGCTTACAGCATAGGGAGATGTTAAATAGCGCTCAGTATATATTTGCTAAACTCTCACCATAGCAGTATCTCTTCCAGTACATCAATTCCAAATGAAGAATCAAGGAAAGAACAAAATTTAACATTATCAATGAAGTACTAGGAAGATTTAGAGAGCACAATAAACTTTGAAATACATTATTCTATGATACATTAATCATGATTCGATATTCATAAGAAAGGTGTCAGAACTGGGATTTTGTTTGTTTTCCATAAAATATTGAAAAGTAGAAGGGTGAAAATCATTAGCAGAAGAGAAAAGGGAGACGCATTCATGTTGCTTTTTTCCAAGAATTGAAAGGAATTGTCTTCAACTGAGACAGCTCATTAGCAGTGATAACTGTGGCAATATGGTGAACTTTTCGTGTAGTTTTCTTTTCCTTTTTTGTTTGGTTTTGTTTTGTGTTTTTATTTATTTTTAAATCAATGAAAAAATTGTGAATTGGTACACTGCTAATTTATACACCCTTTCACAGAAATAAGAATAGATAAGCAGTATTTTCCCCAACCTACAAAGGTTGGTGTTGCTGGTAGCTTAGGATCTGAGTAAAAAGACATTTTCAAAGCCATTTTCCTTTTTACTTATTGTGTGTAATACTTTAATTGATTTTAATATAAAGCTTACAGGAGAATGTACATTGAAATTGCTAGTAATGAAATTGCTAAAGTTCAAAGAGGTTGGATATTCAGTTTATATGGCCATCTGCCTCAGAGTTCAGATATGTGTTTGAATTCTATCAATTTTTTTAATACTATTTGACGGTTTGGGTGCAATAGAAATATTGAAGATTATTCAGCATCAGTTTATCAGAATTGGAAATACAAGCAGCAGTTTAATTCTGCAAAATCAATATCCTACGCTAAGTAAAGAGTTAATACATAATTTTGTGGTATGGTGTCCTTTATGCTAAGTAAAATAGTGATTTAACTAACTTGATTTATGATATCATGATAATGATTTAACTATATTGTAGCATAAACCACTTGAGACAGTTGAAAAGTTTCAAGGCTAGAAGATCAGGACCAGTTGCTTTACTGCACAGACTAAACTGTGTGTGATCGCTTTGCGGCAAATGTATTCAATTACCACATTTTTAATCAAGAGTGTGTGCAGTTGTTTTACAAAGCAAAGTTTTCTTCAATAAAATAAAGTATTTCATATCTATGATTTATAAGTTTCACTAAAAAGCTGTGATTAACTTTTTCTTCTTTGCAATTCTGGTTTCCCCCAGACGTGAGTCATCTTAAAGAACATAAGACAGCTAAATCACAACCATGTATTTTTGTATGAATGGTTGCAAACTGAAAACATGAGTAAATATTGTTATAAAGAGGTTTTCAATATAACAGTTGTTTTGGAAATTCTATGGAAGGACAATGATAAAACAGTAAAACAGATCACACGGAGCATATACAGGTTACTTTGCTAAAGGATTAACCATAATAAGGTCTTGATTTCCTTATCTAATTGAGGCAAGTGCAATGCTCTAAGGTGGCTGCCATTCATCTGCCACTTCAGAAGGTACGGCTATTCCAGAAGTGTTCCTTACCTAAGGGTTTTAAGAAGCAAATTTGTCATAGGATAAAAGAATCCTCTTGTGGATAAGAATTTATCAAAAATTTTTAGAAGTAACTGAAATGGAGAGAAGTTAATAACAAGAAAACTGCAGTTTGCATCAGATTCATGAATGCTCTGGAAATGGGCTAAAAAGTAAAATGACAGCTTTCTGAGATTAAGAAAAGCAAATCTAAAATTGAAACTAAAGAACTTACTGTACAGTTAGAAATAAGCAATAACCATTATCTGTTCCACACTCTTCAATTTATCCCTCCTCAACTTTTAAGACAAATCTCAGGCTGATGGAGAACAGCACAGGAGGATCCCATGATACTGATCAGTTTAATGATGAAATGGAAGGCAAAACTCATGGTTAATTAGAGAAATAACACACCTGAGAAAAAGAAAACACCCTAATTATTTCCATGCAATGAGTAGCTGTAAATTGTCTATTTGCATTTATAGGGTATAGCAGGTAATGGCAACTGTTAATAGCTGTCTGAGAATTTCAGGTCAGTATTTAGTGGCAAACAAATCATTTACATATAGTAAAACATAGAGTATTTTAAATTTCTCTATATAGTTTATGTGTAGCTTATATTATGTTTTAAACAGATGTAGTTTATTATGTAAATAGAATTACAAATGATGAAAATATAATATTTTATATTATAAATTTATACATTCAAAAATATACTAGAGTATTAGAATTATTAGGAAAGGAGTATTTAAAGACAAAAGAAAGTGTACTATTATATAAATGTATGAGGCATTCCTGTCTTCAATATGGTATTAGACTCTGGTTACATTATGTAGAAATGTGTAATACAAACAGGAGTGTACAGAGAAAGAAACTGGAAAACCCAGAGGCACAAATTGGCCTCTGTTTGAAGATGTAGTAAGTAAATGAACTCATCAGACTTCCAGACATAGTTCTGTGAATATAAAGAAGCAACACTCTTCACACCCACATAATCATATGAAAATAAATATACATACAAATTTATAAAAAGAAGCAGACCAACTTAAGAAGCTAAAGTCCATCCATGAATATTAAACAAAATTGCTAGTTGCAATTTCTAGCGTAGGCAGTAAACATACTCAGGGGAATATTCTAACAAGTCCCTTCTCTCCCTGTTTCTGTATTTACAATTTAATTTAATCATCTACCATTGGTTACCAATTTATTAACAAGTAGTTATTTATAAATTATTTGCCTCTCTTTACAGTTTCACATCAATGCGTAGTGCAAGGGAAGTATTGGAGCAAGTTTTCTGAAAATACAAGGTACATTTTGATTAGTAGCTGCTTGATGGCAGCTCCTGGTAAAGTAGTGGAAAAGTAAAATAAACATACAGAATAAAGAACTTTTAAGCAATAGAGTGGTGAAAATATGGGGTGGAACTACATCTAAATTATGCAAGGCCTTAGAAATAGCTTAATACTTAAATGTTTTCAGAAGACCAAAAGATAGCAGATGATACTAAATCTTGAAATCTCTAGAAAATGGCAGACTTCATAACAGCAGTAATCAACATGTAAGTGGTTATGTTGTCTTATCTTTAAATCCTTTCAAATACATAAGAGTTGTATTGTATTGTAATGCATGGAGCGTATGTTTATTTATATGTGTTACATGAGGTAGTATCATGCATCTGATATCACTACTTGACCAGCCCTAGAAAATTCACTGCACTGCTTTTTGGGTGATGCCTCAGTGATGTGAGAAACTCCAGAAGAAAAATCTCTCTTCTATAGGGTTCCTATGAAATCGTCAAATATAATGAAATTACATTTATTTTCCAGAATGTTTCTTGCAAAGCTGGCCTCTCTGTTTTCTCTGGCTGTGCAGCAGCTTAATTTAGATCCTAAACTGCAGTCTGAGGTGCCCCTCTCTCCCCACCAATTCCAAAATTTTCAGAAATACATGTACTATCTGGGAAATGAAAGTAGAACTTTTTTTCCACTCTCCCAAACAGTGATAGCAGAAAAATACAAAATACAAAGTCACTTGTACTCAAGAGGTCTACAAGAGCTATATTTGTTGAACTCTTATCTTTTAAAAAAAATCTTAAAATCCATATTGCTAATGCTTAGAATCTTTGATTTTTCAGCAATTTCCTATGAGACAAAATTTTGCATGGTGTTGATTGTAACATTTGATACATCAATCATGTTTGACGCTGAAATTGCTTAGGCCCATTTACCTCCAGTACTTTTGAAAGATATTTTATATAATATCCTGTGCACTTACTAAAAGCATGCTAAGTGTATTAATTTATATACTCAGTTGTTGTGATCTATTGAAAGATTTCTGATAGCTTAAGGCAGAAGATATCCACTATTATCTGAAACACACAAGCTTTTACTCAAAAATAAAAGTATTTATATAATAAAAAAAACCCTCAAAGATAACTACTATGCAAATATGTAATTCATGAAATTAAAATACAGAAGTTATCCAAACAGTGAAACGTCACGTTATAATCAGTGAATAAACAAGATCTAGATCAGTAATGCAAATTTGGGTTCATAAATATGCCACTTAGCCCCAAGGGGGCATGAAATAAGCATCCTTTTAAAACAAAATACCATTTTACAAGGATATTTCTATGATTGTTTGATAGTATAACCATTAAAAAGAATGTATAAAAATTCTATACTTACAATTTATACGACAGTCCCAAATGGAAATAAGGATTCAGTTATTTTGGGTATGAGTATGTGGAGGTGACATTGTCTTTCTTTCTCTTCATAAGGCTTTTAAAACTCATGCTAATTTCACATATTTAATTCAACACCTGAAAATGGAAGTCTTAAAGGGCATGTTTTATTTTTGTTGTTGTTGAAATAAGAATATTTTAAGGAGATCTGTGTTTTTGGTAGTATATTTTAAGGAAGAAGTAATCACTTAGGTTGTGCAAGTTCAATAGAAAAATTATAATACTTTGAAAAAAATGGTGTTTTATTTCTGAAAAAAAAAAAAAACAAGAACTGCAGACACCCTACATACTGCTGGGATTTTAGATGGAGTCCATCTTAAAAGGTGGCTTCTTTAATTTACATTTTAAGTGTTCATCCAAGTAACAGGCAATGAAGTCAGAGACTGAGCAAGTAATAATTTTCTTTTTCTTTTTTTTTTTTTTTGGACAAGTACAAAGGAGAAGCCTTTCAGGGTCAAACAATTTTCAAAACTATAAGGCCTCTATTCTTTTACATCACATGAGGCTTAAATGGATGCAGTTTAGATGGGAGTGGTGGAATGTGGCTGCCCTCACCATCTTCTGTGAAATGACTGTTCTCCAACCTAATTTTCATTTCACAGAGAGATATATACCAAGAGTGCACAGAAGGGACAAAGGTTCAACTGTGCATAGCTAGCGTTAGCATGCATAACTGCTAAACTAATCTGATTCTGGCCTTGAAAGTTAACAATAAACTTTTTTCAAGACTTTTCAGTAAACACAAATAAAGAGGTGCTTTCTTCAAGATTAAAAGTCAAGGTTCAGGATTTTTTTATTTTTTTTTTTACTGTAATGGACTTACTGTTCCAGTAACAGTGATACTGAGAACTAACACAGAGGCAGTGAAGGAAAATGCCATTCCACAACACACTTGAGTTCTGACATAATCTCTTCCAGTGTTTCAAGTCAGTTGTAATGAGCTAGATTTGTTGTAATAACCATGGAATAACTGATTAGCAGTTCTGTTTTGGTGGAAGAATGAAGGGAACCCCAGAAGAAACAGAACTTTTCTACTGTGTCCACTTCTTATCATCACTTTAATATTGAGATGCTGAGCAGCTATAGAAGACCAAGCTTTAACTTATTTGTATAAAATATCTGTCTGCATTAGAGCATGTTGTCTGTTTCAAATCATTCGCTGCTTGGCTTACCCTGCAAGAGATCTATGAGAGATACCTCTACATTAGAAGAGTTGGAAACGTGACTTAAGTGAGAACTTTTAGAGTAAGAAAGGCAATTATAACTAAGGAGAAATCTTAAATTTTATTAATAGGGAGTCCCAGAATGAGATTGTTTTTGGTGAAATAAAAGGTAGGTGGTGTAAAGATAGTATTGTATATTAACCTTAAGCCTGAGGTTGAGTTAGGAGTGAATGACAGCTAGGTGGGCTGGTCAAGTCAGACGGAATGAGGCAGCAACTGATACTGGTTTAATGAAGTTTGGTTGACTAGCCCCCAAAGAAGATAGCAGACTTGTGCAGGATCCCATTAGTGAGACTATGAGTAGAGGTAAGGCTAGAGTCCATTTAATACCAGTGATATCTCTGTGGGAATTCTACGCAGTCTCTGCCTTCAGGTGGCTGTGAGGGCTATGCTATATGAAGAATGATAGAAGTCAAAATCACAGTTTGTGTAAGGATTGCCAGGAGCATGGCTGTAAATGATACAGGATAAGTGGTCCCCAATTTGTTCACATTTTATGCTCTGCTGACTTCCTGTGCAAAAGGAAATAGAAAGGCAGGTCTTTAATGTTCTGTACACACACTGGGTTCTCACAGCACTCTTCAGACTTTTTGTACTTATTTGTATGTTATTTGTACATATTTCTACATTGGCAAGATAAGTGCATTAGAGGCGATGTACAAAGGGGAAAAAAAATAATAAATACTTAGTCATATATGTCAGTATGCATAGAAGTTGTTCATCTTTATCCTGTATTACAGGACTAAATAATACATAATAAACAGAATGACTTGCACGTATCTCTAAGTGATGAGGATCAGTTTTCTGTGTTGTCTGTTTAAGGTGATAGCTTTAATACAGACGCTGAATATCATCAATGAGTATTGTCTAGCTCTAATAAGTACGGAAACGACTTGTGAAATGCGTATTTGTAGATTCAATGAGAATCACCTAAGGGAAACTTTCTAGCCATGTATATCTATAAAATGTGTGATTATGATTGTTAGAAGCCTCCCGTGGTTCTCATCTTGCCTTTGCACAGTTAAGTCTTTGTCTTTACTTGAAAGGAACTCTGACACAAATTCTCAACAATATTTTCAGCATCTCCTGTAAGGATTTTCTCGTACATTTCAGAACATGTTTCTCAGGGCCTTTAACAACAGCTCTGTGCATCCTTTTAGACTGTTGTCTATCCCCCTTCATAATACTACTACATAATATCTCAGTTTTAGTCCCAGCAGTTCATACCATAAAGGTATCACTGTAGCTGGGTAGTGTAGGACTAGCTCTGCAAACTGGAGGAGACCACAGTGGAGCAGGTGGACCTGCACCGACAGAGACTGCAGCCTGTTGAAGACCCCTGCTGGAGCAGATTCCGGGCCGGACCTGTAGGTTGTGGAGAGGGGCCCACGCAGGAGCAGGTGACCTGGCAGGAGCTGCTGCTGTGGGGGACCCAGGTTGGAGCAGTTTGCTCCCGAGGGATGGACCCCGTGGTACAGACCCATATCTGGAGCAGTTCTTGAAGAGCTGCTGCCTGTGGGCAGCCGATGCCAGATCAGTTCAGCAAGAACTGCATCCTGTGGGAGTGACCCCACAGTACAGGGGAGGAGAGTGACCAAGAAGGAGTAGCGGAGAAGAGCTATAGACTGACCATAACCCCCGTTCCCCTGCGCTGCTTGAGGGGAGGAGGTGTGGAAGAGGGTGGATGGGGGGGAAGGTGCTTTTGGTTTCTTTCCTTTGTTTTCTCAATTCTCTAGCTTGTTAGTAATAAGTAATAAATCTCACTATCTCCCTATGCTGAGTCTGTTGTGCCTATCACAATAATTACTGCGCAATCTCCTTGTCCTTACCTCAACCCTTGAGCCCCTTTCATGATGTTTTCTCCCTGCTCCTCTTTGAAGAGGGGGAGTAAGAGACTGGTTGTGGTGGAGTTATGCTGCCCACCCGAGTAAAACCACCGCAAGTACATTGAAGCAGTCTGCAATTTTAAGCTTTGCATAAGAAGAAAAATGGATGCAACTAGTATTTATTTCTGTTTTCAGTGCATCATAATGAAGTTGGGTAGGTTTCTTGGAATTGTGTGATTTTTAGTGTTCTTGTACAGATTTCAACAAGGTGCCACTGTTTATGCAGATAACAGTAACTGTTGAACCCCATCCGTACTCACAACAGAAGACACTATATTGCAGTATTGTGAAGTATCTGTTAAGAATTATTGCTAAGTCTCCTCTAGGATGACAGTATTTTTCTTGCTACTCCTACCATAGCGGTAGTCAGCTATGAAGCCAGACGTGTGAAGCTGTACCAACACCAGCATTTTTAACAAGTACTTCTGAAGACAAACATAATTCACTAAACGTCATTAGTGCTAATACAAATGTATTTTATGCAGTTGTCTAAAGTGTCCTATGACCTTATGGTTGTTTAAAATCTCATTTTCTTTTTTGGGTTTGTTTCTGAGTTATAGAGCAGTGGTGGGTTTATCGTGGCAGTGCTTTTCCTGCTCAGATCCTATGCAACATGACTTGTGGATTTCTGAAGCAGGAGCAACCCAAATCAAAACCAATCAAAGAAACGTTTTTCAAATGTTCTACCTTGAATTTTGTACCTGATCACACTGAATCCTGGGACAAGAATTTGGGGAGTTTGCTTGATAGGCTGGGAATATTCTTATAATGCTGACACAATATAGAATATATACAGTTTCAATAATGCAATTTTAAAATCCCTTCAGAATATTTGGCAGAAAATACAGAGCTTTGATTACAGTTTAGACTTCAGTCTGGTAAGATAAATGTATTAATAATAGATATATGATAGGTATTTTATACTAATATCTGTCAGGATGCAAACGGTGCACCAGAGAAGCCCCTTGTCATTGATGATCATCTTTATTGCTTCATTTGAGAAAAATTGTTGAGGTTTTTTTTTTTTTTTTTTACCAATGCTCTTCTATTATGGTCTGCCTTTTCTGAGGCTTTTCCATGGTTGTTTGTCACAATTGATGTCTCATATACCCATACTCGTAAGAAAATGAGTTGTGCCAAAATAGTATTTCAGTCTGTCACTGAACTTTTACATTTTATTTTGACAGGAACAGACCTGTAAAGATGTTTATGTGGTGGTCAGCTGTTATACTTCTTGGATGCATTTTGTTGGGAGCAGACGGGTGGCCAGCCAAGGAAGGATACAACTTTAGGCCTTATCCGCCCCTAGTACGACTACGCCACAAGGTACTGATTATTCTCTAGCACTTCTGACTCGGGTTTCATGGTCAAAAGTTAAATTATATGCCAACCTTGTCTTGTTTATATTTATTGGAGTGGTGTTTAGAAATTAACTTTTTCAGTAACACTGCGGAAATATAGACTTGCTTTGACCAGTGAACAGGAGCTGTTTGGATTTGGAAGCCCAGAAACCTTTCAAAGATAGTGAGATTAGCTCTATTCTAGTTTAACAAACTAGAGGTTATGTACATCAACAGATACTCTAATAAAGACAGGAGAAGTTGTATCCCAAAGTGACTGTCTGCATCTTCTTAAAGCAATGACTTGTCCCAGTACTCAGTGGATTTCAGAGCAGGCAGCACCAAGAGAACTGCCTGTCAAAGAAGCAGAGTGGTGAGGTTATCAACAAAAACTTGTTTCCGTGAGGTAGATGTTCACAGTACTAAATTTGACCTGTGGCATAACGCCAGTGTTTCCTGCAATGGTTTCCTAGCTACAAGCATTGCATGCTATTCAAATTTTGCCCACCTGCCACACCTTTGTCATGAATCAAGGATTCCCAGAACAGTTCTCATCTAAAACATCCTGGTCTTCTTCCAGCAGTTAAAAGGGAAACTACTGTAGTGGTTTTGTAAAGTAACAGGAAAGGAACAGGGCTGTCAAATCTCCATGGGCAGCCTGAAGCTAGCATAGATCTGGTAAACTTTTTAGTTTCTGCTTGGCATGAGACCAACATCTGGGAAACTCCAAGGCCTGTGATCAGGACAACAAAGATCATAATAAAAAAACCTTTTCCTCCTTCTTCTGAATCTGAGTGTTTCAACTAGAAAGTCCAAATTATTGATAGAAGCTATAAATGTTAGTTTCTACTAATGTTTCAAGATCTGGCTAGTTTAATTTCTCAATGTATCTTATAAAATACGAAGATATTTCCTCTTGGACCTAGGTTTGCAAAAATGGTTCAGTATCATGTATCATGTGGTCCTATTTCAGCATGTAAGGAGGAGGAACTCGTAACTGAAGCCATTGAGAGTTCTGCTCAAACAAGATAAAAATATTTGCCTATTAGCCCATTATTGCCTACTGTGTACATAACATATGGAAAGTTTCTAACAGATGGAAAATAAAATGCAAAAATTCATATTTTATTATAACATTTTGTGTCCTCTGGGGGAATGTTGTTCTGCCAGAATACAATAGCCCCTTAACTGGGGCCTGATGTGTTGTGTGCTTAACCATATAGGCACACAGGTGTTTACACTGAGTATTTTGCAAAATCAGAGAAGTCTAGAAGAAATGAGAAACCAGTAGTTTATCTATGGAATGAGCTGTGGGAGAGAGAAATTATATGTACAACCCCACCCCCCCCAATGAATATTGTGAAAAGAATCAAGGGCAGTGGATGAAGTATGGTGCACATAATTTCTCAGATGGTCTGTGAAATCAATATTATATTATATGTGGAACTAATAGTATGTTGGTGTTCCTTAATAATACTTCTAATCCTCTGATAACTCATATAATATGTGAAATAGGCTGTAATAAGCATTACAAATTTAATTATGGGGTAGATAATACACACATTCACATATACGTATGTGAACACATCTCTGTATCATTCATGCATGTATATGTCTATATTTTCTCTTTAATTTCATGTTACTTTGTTATGCATATTTCAAAAAAACATACAAAATGGAAAATAAGCATACATGTAGAAAAAGCAAATGACGTTCTGTACGTAGGTTTTGTGTTTTTAAAAGAAAATAAACCTTAGAGGAAAAGAAATGATGGAGGTAAATATAAAAGAAGAGGAAAAATAGTAAAAACATAAGATAAAAGTGTATTCTGAAAAGCAAAGAAAATATGGACATTTATTTATTCTAAGGCAATATGTCTAGATGAAGAAAATGTTTAGTATAGTTCTGCTTTTGGTATTAGGGATGCATTTTAGTATACAACAGTTAGGAATGCAGAACTTTTCTAAAGTCAATTTTTAAAACCACTTCTGGCACAGACACACATTCCAAATATGTAGGTAATATTTCAAGGGAGACTTTCTGTTTCAATCAAGCATTTAATATTTCAAATACTAGATTGTTATGCAAGTAGAATACTTATTACAAATAGATGATAATGAATATCAGCAGAGTCATATTTGCTTTGATCAAGCTGTATGTATACAAGTTTAAGAGTGTGCAGATTAAAAACGATGAGTAATCACTCTTACTCTTGTAAAGGGGAATTTATTTGACTTGGATGGTATTCCAACCACAGCAACTCCAAATGTCAGACTGCAGGGAAAAACAATCTTGTTGTTTATCTGTCAAGTTAATATTTGGCTATTATCTTGAAAAACAAAATTGTGTTCATGTTGATAGCAGGCATCCATTTCATAAAGGGTTTTTTTTGTTGTTGTTTGATTATGAACAAATTTGTCTCCTTGTGCATGGAAATTACAAGTAGACATTTAGTCTAAATGAATTATGGTCTGAATGCATAAGAAAAAGACTTTGGAATTAGGGAAATCCTTTATGCATACGGAAAGGGTGAGTTGGATGAGATGACCACCAGATGTCCCTTTCTTGGAAGTCAAACTGGGGCTCAAGAACAGCAGGACTGGTCAGGCTGGGATTAGATTATAGATTTTATTTTATTTTTCTGAACAAGTAGACATTGGTTCAATTCTGCCTCTTCTTCTGTCTTCTATAGTGTAATCTATTGTCATCTGCTTGAACTGGAATGCAGAAAGACTATTACAAAACACTCCTGAAAAATTTATTTCTAGTCATCTTCAAACTGCTATGGCTTACCCTTACGTAGTGACACTGAAAAATATTAGGCTATGTCTCAATTGCATGTGCATTTCTTGTTGTGCCAGTTAATCGTTGGTTCTTCATTAGTCAAAACACTGAAAAAGTTTGTAGGGGACTTTCCATTTGGGAGTCTGCTTGTATTGCTGCTGAGGATATTGTAAGCAATTTGTTAATACTTAAATTCCCACCTGAAATCGTTCGAAAGTATTTCTAGCATCCTAATGAATTTTATTCTTCGGATTTGTATGGCTCTGACAGAGAGAGCAATGTTTATGTATATCTTCAGTGAAAAATGTATGCTGTGAGATTTCCAGGTACAAATAGGAAGAAGGCAGCCAACAGAAGAACATTGGCTGCCAGCTTCTGATCCATTTCCAGAGACCGAGAAATATGGGATATATTCTGTACATTCATACGTATATTGCAGAGCATGCCAAGGCTGCATATCTGACACATGCACACACAGCTCTCCTCCGCAAGCCAGGTGAAGACAGGTAGGTTATTGGGGAAGGAGAACATGTAGTATTAACAACAATACCTTATTGTATATGATATCATTACAGGTAGGGAATTATTTTCAGTCTTAAGAGACAATCAGTGAAGATTGCTAATGTAGTCATCATCACCTGAATACCTTTTAGTCAGGCCTGATTCTGATTTTGTGGTATTAAGACCACTATATTCAGGACAGCCAGGGTTATAATGCCCAATAAAGTGCAACCACTGGCTCGGGAGGGCGGGCAAGGGAAGGAGGAGCAAAGCTCAGGTGTATCAGGGTAATGGAGGGAGGAGAGAAATGAGGCAATTTGGAATTCAGCCTGTGTCTGGCAGGGAGGGAGCTTCAGTCAGAACAGAGCTTTTTTTTTTTCCAACTGAGCAGGTGGATAGAGACATGCTTTGTTTTTAACCCCTTCGATGGGCACATTTTAACAACTGAGCTTCCTGTATTCATTAAAACTATTTCCAGCGTTGACCTTGTTTTGCTGAAGTGTTAATGGGATCGGGGTCAGATGAACAGCAATCAGTGTTTTCTGTGTTATTTCTCTGGATTAAAATATTTCTTTTAATCTTGCTGTGAACAACTTGCCTCTTTCCCCTGTCTTTCTCCCCTCCTGTCTTACAGTCACTATTTGCTGTTACATTAGCCAGTTCAACACTGATTCTCATTAATGGAGGCCTGAGTAAGAACAGAATCAGGTCCAGTGTGTAGAGGTCTTCAGGCAATAATGACTTTGTTTGAAATGAAACAAAATAAGAGAAAAAACATGTAATGTCATAAGCACACTCCCCTGGTTTATTACAGACAGATTTAAGTGTATAAGCACAAAGCATAGAATACATTTTCTACACTTGTTTGCCCAAAGACTATAAAATACTCTCCCACAATTAATAGTGTATTCTGCATTACAGTGAAGCACCTGTAAAATACAGGCAGGGGAAGAAAGTTATAGGCAGAAAGTAGTACTTGAGGATTCGAAAATAATCTGAGCTTTTCTTGTGTGGTCTAGTCCCCAGACAGCTGGAGGTTTATAGTTCACAGTGCTTATCTGGAAATGCTGTTTGCCTGCAGGCTCTGAGAAGTCATAAAACTTGATCCTTTAAAATCCTCTGTCCTGGGGGGTGGGGGGGTAGAGGGGAAATCCTTTGCAGTAAGATGCAGCAGTGAATTCTTAAGACTGAGAGCAGAGCTCTTCTTGAGAATGTCAATGTGGCTCCCAGTTCTAAGGTAATAAGAGAATTCTCTCTCCTGCGGCTCCCTGAATGTAGTATCTATGTCCTATGCAAATTCCAGGAATTAATATAAGTAACAAGACTTGCTCCCCACCCCCAATTTTTTATCCAACCACAGTTAGAAGTCTTAAGGAACTGTTTGTTTGTTTGTTTTAATTTTGCTTTTCTCAGGATTGAGTATGTCTTGCATTCTAATCTACTTCTACCTGTGGCAGTAGCATTCAGAAGGCATGCCTATATAAGAAAAAAAATCTCATTATAATCATGGAATATTAATAAGCTATCAATTAAACATTTTTGTTACCTCTCAATACATACTCAAAATGTATTTTTAAAAAGTCATAGGAAGATTGCCTATAAAATCAATATGTAAAATTTCTTCTACATTCCTTCTTCTAAATAGTCTTTCCCTGTGGGGGGAGAAAGGGATGTCAAAGCCTAGAATTAATGCAGGCCTGAAATCCTTTTTTTCTAGCCATCTGCTGATGATTCCTTCTGTTGCTAACTCAATAACAACATCTAGCTGTAAACTTTTTGTCAAGAAGTCTATGGGGTTAGCAAGGGAGAAAAGGTACATTTTTACCATTGTACCCTTGCTGTACTTTTCTTTTGTGTTCCTGATACTGAAAATCACCACTGTGGAAATGATTAATCTCACCCAATTATTTCAAGGGATGATGAGATACACATGTATCATCTAGCTTTTAATTAACATTGCCTTTTTAATTTCATGTGTCAACTTGGAAGCAAAGAATGAAATATAAATTAGTGGTACGTGGAGGTGGTGTAATTACCCTTTACATTACAGTATTCAACTTGGACTAACCACATTGCTGTCTAGGAGGAGGATTTCTGATTAGCCACTAACTAGACAATAGTGTTATACACAATCTATATCATGCTGTTAACAGCTACAATTTCAGATTCTTGACGATTATATTTTTTCATATTATATTACAATGTCAAATTAGCATCTCTAATTCCCACCACAGCAAAACAAAACACGAAGAGAGATTTTGTACGTAAAATTTGAGATGCTTGTCTCCTGCTCAACTTCGTGCTGCTTGGATTTCTAAGATCCAAGAGGCCAGATACTTGAAGCGGATATAGCCACAGAGATTTATGAGGTCCAGCTCTTTTCCACACCTTCCTTCAGGTCCTCAAGTCTGCAATATATATAATTCAATCTCATAACATTTTTTCTATCAGCCAAACTTTATTTTATTCTTTTCCACTTTTTCTTCAGTCATTTTTCCCAAGGATTTAATTACTAATTTCATAACCTAGAAGATGATGATACATATAAGCTTTTATCTTTATTAACCTTTATCGTCATAGTTAATTAAAGTGAAAGTCATGCCCTGCAGGATACACAGTGGTTATAATGTGGAAAGTAATATACAGAATCAATATAAAAATATAAAATGAACATGGTATGTAACAGTGACAAGCGCAATCAGCTTTACTGGTTTGCTGGCAAACTGGGATGTAAAACTGACTTATTTTTTAAATTAAATAATTACCTACTTAGTTTATGGTTCGTTTTCACTTTTCTGATTCTAATTAGCTAGTTAAATTCTGTTTTTAAATGAGATGAATTATGCATTTTAAACATTGTTTTAACCACTAGTATACTATGCATCTGTAAGGTGATATATTCTAAATTAAGAATCACCTGTTCTTAAGAATGAGGTGAATTAACACCTTTTAAACTGGCTCCAGTAAAGTTGACTAAGTACATCTAAGTTGACTATACATCTGCCCATCTTTTCAATATCTATATTTTTAAACATCTCTAAGAGTTTCACTCTTTATGTGACAGAAAAATAAGTTCAAAAAAATTATCAAATTTCAATACTAGGAATGTGCCTCACTCGCTTTAGCACTTTTTTCTTCACAGGCTAAATTGTCTTCATTATTTTTTGAAAAAATATTTTTAAAGTTTATTTTCATTTATGGATGTGTTTCATCCTTTGAAAACAAAACAAACAAAAGCCTTGAGATAATCATTTACTCCAGACAGTAACTATTTTATCTTCATTTGAAAAATTTGAAATGTTTGGATTTTGTTCTGAGTCTTTTTCTTGCATTTTTAGCAAATACAAACATTATCATAGTGACTATTTCTTAAATGTTTCTTTTGTCTTTGATTCATTTAGAGTAATATTAGTTGTCCTTTTGCCTCAATCCAAATTTTTGTAACTTTTGTAACATGTTTAATATTCTACAGAAATCTTCTATCGTGTTGCATCTTGCATTTTTTTGTTGTTAAGTCCTACTAGCAGTAGGACTCTGTATCATTTAATATGAAATGTGTTGTGAAGCAATCCAGAAAAATAACAATCAGATTGGTGGAAACTCTGCAATACTTTTCTGGTGGTCTTTGAAAACACTTTATTGATGGACTTTCTGCTCTGTTATTAACAGAATATGAATCTGATCTCAATAATAACTTCACAGTTCTAAGATCCCACTTCATAATTAAAATAAGAGCATGCTTGTTGCAAGTGTCTGACCCTATTAGGGATAATGAATCCAGTTCCACCCTAATTTTCGCTTACTTTGCCTCCATAGGTGGCAGAAATCACTTGTGATCAAATGGTAAACAGGATTGTGGCTATATTAGTCCAAGTGTAAGTAATGATGAGGTGGAGAATTCCAGCGTACCAGAAAATAGCTTCTTCATGTAGTAATATTGATTCAGGACTGCTGAATCAATGCAGAGAACAAAAGTTGAATTGAGGAAAGAATAATTTCTGTGAAATAGAGAGCTTTACTAAGATCTCATAAAAGAGTGATTTTCAGGGTTCTGGCTCGAGAGTATTTTAATGTAAAAATGAAGACAGAGGAAAGGGCCTGTATGCTTAGGAGATGAATCAGTGACATAACAAAACACAGATCCATTCTTTAAAAACACATTTTACTTTCCTCTGAAGATCTTTTTCTCCATCAAATGTATATAGTTTCAGACTCTAGGGACTTTCCTTTTTTGTGCCATATTCTAGTAGCATCCAGTATTCTGAAAAATTCAAGGTAGATACCATTATACAGCATGATCAGTTTCCCTGTCATGTCAAAATGGTATATAAAAAACTTTCCAATTTTTAGTAATTTGCTTGCAAAGATAAATATAAAAAAGCCAACTTATTTATGGATGCATACTACTATTTAACATTAATTCTTATATCATTAACCATTATCATATAACCATATACCATTATCATTGTTTTACATGCTATCCTTGCTAAAAACATGGTTCACAAATTTGTATTTTTTTACAAGTCATTTCACATTAGAGATGCAATAATAAATCCTCACAGAAAACTTTTTCCCTAATTCCAAAGATCCAACTCTTTGATCAGTTTAACCATCATAGTGCTCTTGAACTATAAAAATTTTACTAAGAATGTATGTGCAGCATGAGCACAAATCTGCTATATTTTGGACAAAACCATAGCTGATGAAATGATACTATAACTTTTTTTTTTTGCTGTATGAATTGTTCTGATCTCATGCTACCAAGAAATTCAAGTTAAACTGTCGATCTGCACTTCATGTGAAATATGGCTTTTATTATCTTGCAGTAAAAGTATTTCTTATTACAGTGTGTAAGATAATTCTTCAGCATTTATTTTCCAGATTGGCTTTAAATTTTTCATTTGAAGACTTTGCAAAGGAGCCACAGGAAGAAACAAGTATATGTTTAGATATACTAGGTTTATTTGATTGAGTTTTCTTCAGCAGTCTTTCCTTTGTGATTTTTGTAACTGCAAAATTCAGTCTGTGACTTAGCTCCATTTTTTCACAAACCAAAGTATCAATTAAAAATATCTTACAAGCTTCTGTCCTCTTACCCTGTAGATTATTGTTGCTCAAGTAGGCTGTGCTTACACTGGGAAGCTTCCAGTTCTGGCTAGTTTACTATACGTATGACGTTATTTTTACCTTTTTTTTTTTTTTCTGCTATTGTATTTACTGTTGGGATCACTAAAGTAGTCCAAGCTCAGGGCATTCTATTGGTTTCTCAAAACTCCTTCCATGATAACTGTTATCGCATGAGTACTACATCCATCACCATGCTCAATTCCTTTCAACCCCAAAATAGGAGAATTTGATATTTTTCAGTTTCAGATTGGATTTTCATTAAAAACAAACAATTTCCACAGTGGTTTTATTTGGCTTTCAAATAATAAGGACAAATGTTAACGTGCCCATTAAAAACTTCAGTGTTTTTTGTAGCTCTATTCAGGCCTGACACACAAAGAAAATGGAGAGTCTAATGAGACCTTAATTAAAAGATGTCTTAATTATGCCTACTTGGATTGTTATGCAGTGATGTGGCTATGCTTAGATACTTCTAAGAACATAGAAGGTTAAAGCTTTAAATACAAAATTTAAAACAAAGATCTCACAAACTGTAATAATTAAAAAATGTTACTATTTGACCATGTTGAAAGTGACCCAGGAAATGAGCAAGTGAAAATGGTTTCACTTGAACTGTCTCTTTAGCTCTTCAGTGTTTCGAAGTTTGCATTTAATATAGCTTGTTAAATATCAGTAAACAGTGTTCATATTTCCCGAATTAAGTATATTTCTTTAGCCATCACATATCAGTCACATGTGTTTAATGTTCATTGTTAATTCTATCAAAAATTTTTTTTTGCACTTGAAATCTCCTACTAAGGACATAGTTTAAAAAAAAAAAAGTATTAAATTTAAATGATAATTTAACAAGCTTATTCCTTATACTTCACCTCTTCCCATGAAAACAAACCAAAACAAAATTATCGGTCATTTGTTTAATGCATAACCTATAATTATGGGTTTGTAACCTCGAATGAACAACCTATATTTTAAAGTGTAATTTCAAAGGAGAAATAAGACCTACCACTTTTCTGAGGCATCAGCACAATCTTCCATTTTCTAGAGTGGTTCATAGAAATGCTATTAATTTCTATTACTCTTTTCTAGACATTGTACACATGCATCAATGCAAGTAATACATAAGTAATATTGCATTATTTTAACAGAATACATTCAATTTTGTTAGTTTATCTAGCATTATTTTCATGTAAATCATTTGATTTTCAGCATTGATTTTTCCATGAGAAAATTCTACTGGATAAACAAGACCTTTAAAGTGTATTACTTTAAGTACTGTAGTACAGCAAACTGATCCTAAAACTTGTGAAAGACCAATCCCATTGCAATTGATTTTTTTTTAATTTTATTTTTAAAGGTCTGAGAAAGCACTGCATTAACTAACCTGGTTTTCCTTGTAAAGTTCTTCTATTTATCTCTATATAATTTCCTTCCTGTAACATGAGTAAATCATGCCATTAAAAAATAAAGAAATAAAAATTACCAAGTCTTCAAACACATTCCATGCCTTAATATTTTCAAATAATTTCTCTTGATGGTTCATTATTAATAATAAACCAAAGAACAGATTTATTGCTCTGATGCATCTGTCCTCTTTCCAGTTACTGCTTCCTGATACCTACTTCAGAAGATAAGATGCAATGAAAGTCTTTTGTTTGGTACTCATTTATTTTCTCCATGTAATAATTTTGATAATATACCTATTCAGAGTTAACAAGTCTCCTCTATTTAGATTAACTATATGCAACCTCTCAGAAACTTAGAAAGAAGGATCCATACCAGGAAGGATCACAAATTCGACCATGGAACTCTCCGGCAGCTTGGCAGATTTCTGAGTGCAAAACTTAGAAACACAACAGCTGCTATTAAGAAGTCACTAAAATGGAGGACAATGAAAAGACCAAGAAACTGACAGAAATTTTGAATTGATACAAGGAAATCTTTGTAAGACAGATTACTTATAGTCTATTATTAAAAACAAACCCTATTTTAGCCATGTCTACTAGTATCAATGATAGGTTGGGGTCAGGGAAGATTTACTACTTTTTTAATAAAAAAGGAAATATAATTAAAAATACACTCTTATCAACTAGATTAGAACTTAAGATGTTTTCTGAATAGATATTGCAGCTCTCTGCATGTGTGTGTATATATATTTTTCAAGTTACTTCCTATCAGCGCTAACTCCAAGAAAAAATAACTATAGCTTTACAATACATTGCCTACTTCACGGTAGGGGGACAGTAATAAATTGTTGCTATATTTGTAGCATATATCGCTCCACTTTATATTTCATTTTAGAAAAAAATAGTTGAAATGCAACAATCATATATAGAGCTAATCTTGAATTTTTTAAGATTCAATAATAAAAATATTAATTCTGCGTTCTAGTTTCCTAAATGGGTAATGAAGTACCCATTTTTATCAACCTTTCATCAAATCTCTGGTAAAATGAATGTGTTCCTAAAATATATAGTTGAACACTTTACAAAAGAGTAGATGCAGCTGATTAATATTCGTATCATGATCTCTTTTCCTTTGTCTGTCCTTGTAAGATGAATGGTAAAAACAACATATCATTACTAGAAAATCCTCAGCACATTGGTTTTAATCAATACTGGTAGATATACTACAATTTTACCCATAATTATGTCCTTACACAGACTAAATATTACTTGCATTCCTGGATTGTAAGAAGGTAATTGATGTTGATGCTGACATGTCTATACTCTCTAATTGTCATTCTTCGTACAGATTTTCTTTTATATAGATAAAATTCTGCAAAGAGGAAAGATAAGATCGGAATGAACCTCAGACAGGCTGAATAATAAAATGCAACAACACATTATGTGGTTTTTAGAAAATTACACTTTAGAAAATTACACTTAAAAACCATCTCTGAAATTTTAAAAAACGAATAGGAGTTCTAGGCAAATTACTTCCATTAATGTCATTGGGAATTGTGCAGCTAAAACCCATCTGCAGGTTTTTATTTTTATTTTTGGAGAAAAATAACACTATATTGTAAGGAAATATAATACTTTTCAGTAATTATGGTAGTACCTGGAGTTTTAGGAGCTCAGAATGTGGGGGAAGATAATGCAATACCCATCCTGTCCCTTAGTGATAATGCAGTATACTAAAATACTGCTTCTTGGAGATCTCTCTTCCTTCTTTTTGTCTACTCCAATCTGGAGTGTCCTCAGATAATACCAAAATAAATATATACACTGAATATTATTAGCTTATATAAAGAAAGACAAGTGTGTTTGTGTATATATATAGTAGAACTTTTTTTTCTTCTCATGATCCATGATACATATCTTTGTGGCCCTGATATATATATATATGTATAAGATATATATATGTATAAGATATATATATGTATAAGATATATAAGGGAATGAAGCACCTCTCCTATGAGAGGCTGAAAGATCTGGGACTGTTCAATCTGGAGAAGTGGAGGCTCAGGTGAGATCTTATTGCTGCCTATAAATGCCTCAAGGGAGGGTGCAAAGAGGACTGAGTCTGGCTATTTGAAGCATTGTCCAGTGATGAGACATGAGGCAATGGACACAAACTGGACCACAAGAGGTTCTGTTTAAAGGCCAGAAAACACTTATTTTCTGTGTGGATGACTGAGCACGAGATTAGGTTGCCTGGAGAGGTTGTGAAGTCTCTGCCCATGGAGATCTTCAAAAGCCATCTTTTGTCTGCTAGGACATGGTCCAGAGCAACCTGCTGTAGGTGTCTGTGACTGAACAGGAGGGTTGGACCAGAAGAACTCTAGTGGTACCTTAAAATCTCAACCATTCTGTGATTCTGTAATACTCATCTACGGCACTTTATCAACTTCTCCTGCGTTACCTCATTTCCTTCTTGGTGGGTTGAAAGATAGTCTTACATTGTCATGTATGGCCAGCATAAATGTATGTTGATTATTGGAGCATTTAAAGTTTAATGCAAAAATAAGCACAAACAACAGTAATCTCCTGTTGTATAACCATAATTTATGTAGCATGCATAGCACCTCCTACTTACTTGAGAGTTGTAGCCTGCGTTTGATGAGACAAATTGGTTTATATACTCCTCTGTACAGAAGCCATTTTGGTTGTAATAGTATTCAGTAAGTTTCACTGCAATATACCTCTTCACTACTTCAAGCATGCATTAAGAATTTTAGTGATTAAAGTAGTATAAAAAGAAAAACACTACATCTAAAATTAGTAGAACTTTTTTTTCTCCCATGTTCAATGAAACTGCCTATGAATTTAATTTGGATTTGGTGTGCCATCAAAAAATGAGGTATGAAGCCATTATATTAGAACCAGAAACTAAAGTTATGTTGTATTTCTGTAAAAGTGAGCTGCCTAAAAAATTTACCCAGAGCAAGCCTCTATACATGTTCATTTGAAGTTTTTTCCTATTTGGCTCAGAGTTTTGGCCAGTTGGTTTTGGACAACTCTTCTAATGAAACCAGCGTGAGTATAGAAGGGCAACAGTCCATGGAGGAATTGATCCATAATGTCAACATGAAGATTCTTTGATTCTCCACCCCCCCCCCCCCCAGTTAAAATAACACCCTTTTGAACTTTTGAAAACAGGCCATTTTCTGCTTCAGTAAAGTGGAGGAAAGACTATTTGGCCTTTGCCTACTGTTTTCTTGGGCCCACAGTATCCTTAAGATTACTCTTGGCAAGATCTTTTATCAGAAGTAAAACAATAATAGAAAAGCACTTCAGAATCCTACAAAAAAAAGCAATGATTTAGTTAAATGAGGGTCTTGAATTTAGAGATAAAAATCAAAACTACTTCTCATCTTCTTTTCAACTACAGTAGTCATTGGGGCGTATGGGCCTAACTCTTAACTCCTAGCTCTTGGGAGCTATCTGCAGCCTGCTGCATGCAGGTCTTTCTATACCAGGCAGCAATTTTAGGAAATGTGTCATCATCAATCCTTCACATGTAAGCTCACCTGAAGAATCCTTGCTTTTAAAATAATTCTACGTTTCTCTGCCTTTTTTTTTTTTTTGAAAAGTATTATTCAGTAGAATGTAATCATTTTTCCACAAATCTTCTTGGTTTATACAGTGCTACTGTGACATAAACATGAAGTTGCTAAACATAAACAATGCAGTTGCTAATGAATGCTGCTGAAGAACATTAAGCTTAAGACTGACTTTAGCCTGAAGCAATTGTTCCACCTCAAGGACCAAGGTTTTGTCTACTCTATCTTAGAGGATCCAAGGCTAACTTTAAGACTAGTATGTGCACTACCAAGACATCTAGGAGCTTCGCTTTAATGCACAGTCATACATGCCTAAATAGAGAAACTGTGCATCAGCCTTTGTGCAGAGCTGCTGTGGACAGAACAAAGCGTATGCTTTGCTGAAGCATGGTCTTGAGATAGTTTCCTTTAAAAACGTATAGGCAGGGACAAGATGATTTGGAACTTTTGCATATCTTTCTTCTCTGCTGCCCCTTTGCTTTAAGGGGTTGTAATTTGCTGCATGCAAAGAACAGCTTCTTCCTGCGATTGCTGTGTTGTAGACCTGTTCTTCATATTCATCAGGGATATAAATCAGCAAACCAAGAAACAAATCAAGTTTCAGAGATTTGTCCAACCCTGATCGCTTGGGGTTTGTTTGTTTGTTAAATGAAACAAATCTTGCACTTCATCACTTCAGTATCTAGGCTTCTCAAATACTGTTGTGTCCCTTTTATTAGGGGTTTATTACTCAAGACTTCACCAAATGTTCTCCATAGGCCTCTAAGGGTTACTGTAAGACTCTTGTTATTCAGTGATAACTAATACTGGGCATGTCACTAATTCTGTGAAAACTTCAAGAGCTTTTTTCCCCTATTTCTGCCAAGTCAACTCTCTCTGTATCTTCCTTCATGAAATTGTACATTCATGTGGTGTGTTAACTGATCCAAGGACAATCTACAATATAATATTTTCCCAGAATTTGCTTCTATAAATGGCAGCAATGTTTAACAGGATTGAGCTGTGTATGCAGAATACCAGCACAAGAATCCTGTTACAAACATTAAATTACCATGCTTTCTGTGACAAGTCATGTTCTGACAAGAGCAGCAGCAAAATGGGTCACGTTTTGCTCATTCTTACTGTACTAGAGGGAGGCAAGGCCTTGTTTACTGCTACTTGACAGGAGAGCTTTACAAATGCAAATCTTGTTGCTACTTTGCATGTGTTTTGAGTTCAAATTGCAATTGTACTGCAGTTGCTGAGAGTATGTGATAAAGTCTGATTTTGTGATTTTTTTTTTGAAACACAAAAGCTCAGCATAGTGTTGTTGATCAAACTGGTTCCGAGAATTTTTTACCCCATTGTGCTTTGTGTGCATATGCTCTCTACTTGCTGTGACCAGAAGCTATTATTTCATCCATAAATAAATAGTTTCTGTGCATTATAATTTGAATTTCATAACCCATTGTATTAATATAAGCTAATATGTAGAAGTTCTCCTATCTTAGCTTGTACATGTTTTAACAGCATGGTAAAAGGTATTATCTTGGTAATATCTCTCCCTGAAATATGTAACAGTAATTATTCCTTTAATGCTTTTTTCTTTAAAGTTAATATATAGTAACAAAGAATCCCCAACTGCAGAATGATCATTAAAGGTAATGAACACACAAGTATTTTTCAGCGTTTTAATTACATTTCATGATATGAATAATGATAAATTTTCATTATAAAATGTTAATCAAGCAAATAAGTTTGCATTCCCTCTTTCATCAGTTTCTGTAATTAGTGGTTTATGTTTACTAAATTATTTTAATTTTTGTCGCATTACAAGGACGATGTACTATATGTTTTAGACTAATTAGCACTTTGCTTATCGTAAGAATTCCATTAATTCAGCAGTTACTTTTTAAATACAGCAGACTGGGAAAAGAGGACTTCTCCTGAGTTTTGCAAATGAGAAATAAGACTTCTCTTCTAGCCCACTGGTGTATTTTGTTAGTTCTAGAACGTTATCTACCTGTACAGATCAGCTCTAGTCTTTTTTGTAAACATCTGTGTACCTTCTCTTGAATCACTGCTCATTGAGAGTCTCTTTGACTATCCTGTTCTACTCCCTTTCTTGCTAATACAAAACCCTTTATCTGAAATCAAACTTGATAATGTTACAAAATTATTTACAGAATATGTCATTTCTGAACAGTAATATAGTTTATTGTTAGGATGTCTGAAGAGAAATTGATGCTATTTTGTGTTTTGAGACAAAGAGAAAACACTTGAAAAGGAGATTGTTTTTTTGTTTATATTTAAAACTTTTTTTTTACAGTCTAGTTTGATATATATTGCAGATAGCTTATAAATTATAATTTGCCAGAATAGCAATTTGTGGGGCCAGCCATCCATGATCTTTTTTTTAGTTCACAAACAGCAGAAAATTTGACATTTTTTCCGCTTTCATCCACTGTGCTTTGAAAAGTTTGCGTTGAATTCAGTTTCTTGGACACACCAGAAAAGTTTCTTTGCAGTTCTAATATGTTCTGCATTGATACATTTCATCAGACTGCTACAGTATGATGCAACACAAAATGATACAAAGCCATGGAATTTGATTAATTTTGTTTGAGACTTCTAGGTTCGAAACTATTTTGGTACATTGAAGCAAATCAAAAATCCTTGGACGATTTGTTCTGCTTACAGGTGACTTGTAGCAGTAGATAATGTAATCACTAATGTGTATCCCAAATGTGAGTGAAAATTTGTTTTGTTATAACCAGTTGTTTGCTTACTTCTCGTGTGTTTTTCCGTTCAACCAGGAATAGTTTCTGCTCTCCTGAGCATTTGAACGTTATTTTCCTAAGTTATAGGTGCTTATAACATTTATGCAATTACATAAGTCTTCTTAATGATCTTCTACATAAATTAATCCATTTACTTATATCTTTTAATAATAAGAAAGAGAACTGTATTTTATGCTCCTTCAGTATAAGTTTTTCTTCTATATTTTTTTCCCTATGTTTTCAGTTGAAAAGACTCTTATTGTAAGAGTCTTTTCCTAGCCAGAGGGTTAATTTCGCAGTTCAGAGATGCTCAACCCACTCTAATCACTGGTTAACCTTGAAATAACTTCAGGCTTACAGACTTCTCTTTCCATCTGGATGTGCTTTGCTGCTACCAAGGGTCTTGCTGGCAGAAGGCATATTGCACCCAGGCTGTTCTGTGATCTGCTAGCGCAAGTTTTCTTTGTAGATTGAATGGTAGCTTACACTTAGAAATTTGTGTCTTTTGAGAAAAAGATGCTATGCAAAGCTGTTCCAAAATCTTCAGCTGAAATAAAAAAAAATGATATCAAGAAAATTGGGACTTTAAAGAAAATGAAAGACATTTGCAGTTAATGTCTTCTTTCCTTGATATTTATTTTTATGGAGCAAAAGAAATCTTAATATATTTCATTAGAAAAAGCTTTTTTAATTCTAAAATTTCATCCAAGTAGTTTTCTTTCCCCTCCTAGCTTTGCCAAAATTGTTACACTCTCTCCTCCAAAAAGGTCTTTTTCATCCTTTTTAGTGTTTCTCTTCATTGAAACCAAGATTTTTAAGTTTGCTTTCCTGTGAATCTACTCTGATTTAATAATCAGTGCTTAGATTAAGTCTTCAGAATCTACTTATTTTAGTCTAAGCAGCAGACATTATAGGCTTTGCAGCTTTATCGGGAAAAGAAAAATCCCATTCTTTTTAGTTGCAAACTAAAAGAACGGGAAAAATGGAAAAAAAGAGTAGTGAGTTTTGTGGGGCTAAACAGTGTCCACTGAGCCTATAAATTGCAGTATCTGAATGCTAACATAACTTGGCTCCAACTTGTCTAGCCTGCTTAACAGGAATAAGATTCCTCTGAGTTAAACTGGCTTGTTAGAGCAAAGTCTAATTTTCACTCTCTGACCTCTAAAGAGAGAGAAAATGAAAAGGTAAATATTCTCCTTTGTGAGGACTAAAAGAAAGTACTGGATAGATCTTTTAAACCAAATGCTGACTATAGTTTAAAAAGAAAAGTCAAAGGAGTTAAGCAATACTAAAACCTGAATGACGTAAGAATCGGTACTTTAGATTTACTTTGAAATTTAGCCTGTAATCATATCATATTTTTTCAGGGAATACCAGTCATTGTATTCAGGAAACATTAGGCAAGTATGTGAAAATGTTTTAAAATCTAGTACATCACATTTTATCATTAATAAAGACAGAAATACATTTGTGATCATTTATTTTTAAATCTAAGCAATATGTTTTATGTAGTCATGGAGAATTTTGGAAATGTACTTTTCAGATACATACAGGTTTTGACACACTTGGTTGTTTTAAAACAACAGAAGAAAAAGAAAACAACGCTTGACTTAGATTTGCAAGATTGGGTTGCAAAAATTGCATCATTAGCCATGTTATTTTACAAGAGGAGAAACACTTAAAACATTTTAGTCATATGCATATTAGATGGCCTCATTGTGAAGTTTAATTGTGGCTGCACATTTCTATGTCCCTGTGAACTAGAAAATACTTTTGTATTATTGATTACAGCTTTATTCTTTTCATCAATTTTGAATCTCCTCAACAGAGTTTAAACAGCTATGTGAGTGCCCAGGATTTGTTTGTTTTTTTCATATTAGTTGGACAAAGGTAGATAATAAGTCTTATCCTGAAATTATAATTATATGCTTGGTAAATGAGGAAAAAAAAATATTAAAAGGCTAAGGTTTACCAATTCAGAAAAGTGAGTATGCAGTCCAGAAAAACATTTACATTGTTATAGATATTCATGTCTGTAAAATATCTGTACAATTTTGGCATATTGAAGACTCAAGTTGATATATGCACCACAACAACAAATCTTTGGAGCTAATTGATTAAATGAAACAATGCAGTTAGGCCTGGACTGTAGTCAGTACACTCATTTTGTTATTAGTAATTTATAGAGTGTTAAAGATACCATATAAATTGCAGGAATAGGAAAAGTAAATGTCTCCTTTTTCTGTTCAAATATTTTAAATAAATATATCCTATAATAGAAATAGACCTGTAAAAGTGTTTTGCACTTAGCCTATTCCTAATGCCATTTTTCAGACATGAATTTATAAAACAGAAAATATTTGAAGAATACGTTGCAGTACACAAAATGGATAACATCTCCTTGGGTAACTGCTGTGCAAAAGAGAAGTTTGAAATTTTGCAGGACAGATTGCTGCCTCGAGTAAGTTCACATAGTTTTTTTCTCATGTCATTGGAGACAACTGGCGTAGTGTATTTTTACACTGAATATCATGGTATGCAACAAGTTCTGTTTACTCTTGTCATGATCCAAAGGCAGGGGAAGTTACCTGGCCTATGGATACATATATATAGCAACAATGAGGTCACAGGATTTCATAATGCACAAAAGACACAGAAGTTTTATTTCTAAAGATTTTGATTTACAGCAGATCACCACAAAGCAGCATCGGCAAACATACTATGATTAATAAGGCAAGCATGTGTACAGATAACAAGCTATTACAGGAAGCAAATCTATCTGACATAGATATTGAGGGAATAGTGCTAATCAGTAGTAGCAATGATTAGAAATAGTAGGAAGACAATTAGATGTAGTAAAATTTGTAATACAGCAGCAAATACAGATCAGTATTTTAGGTTCAACAAACCTATCAAAATACTATGGCACTGAATATACTTACAGATTGCAAACTTATTAGATGCTATAACAGCAAATATACATATGATAGGTTATACTTATCTATATTATACGTATTATATGCATACATACATATTCATAAAACCACTGGTACCAAACTTATCAGACTGATCCCAGAAGGGAGGTCTAGCCCATTCCAACCTCACAGGGATCTAGTTGTGAAAGCTGATCTCAGAGGGTTTTAGACCCTCCCAGGGTCTAAAACCAATCTCAGAGGAGACCGTCCACCCTCAGAAATGGGCCCCGAAGGGGACCAGAGTAAGGGACAGAGTCTCATTTCAAAGTTGGTTTGCCTCATGGGGTGTGGAGCACTGCAGAGTTGACACTGAAGCATCAGATAGTTAACTCAATGTTCCAGCAAATCTTCAGCCTGTTTAAGGAGGAGGAAAAAAGAAAAAAAAAAAAAGACGACAAAAAAAACCCACAACACAGTAAAGAGAAAGGAATACATGCAGCACAGGAAGTTTCTCAGAGAGGGAGTCTCCGTTTTTGGTAAAAATCAGGCCCTTTTTGTATCACTGAGATGTAAGAGGGTGTAGGACATCATCACTTCAGGTAACTAATAGATGCTGTTAATGTTGGTCTTTATCCTAAGACAGCCAATAGATGACAATGTTTGATATTTTCATTTTTGTAAACAAAAACTTCTCGTGTTGATACCTACTTTTTCAGGTCACCTTCCTCTTTCCCAGGCTATTTTTTACCATCTCAGGTGATATATTCCTTTGTTTCTTGTTTCGTCTTTATTAATGGTACGTTCAGGATGCCTCTGGTTCTCTGGTGTCCAGCTGCACTTCAAGGATGGCCCTGGTTCCTCAACTGAGTCACTAGGCCAAAGGCTGAGTTCCTAGGCCTGCAGTTTCCAGGCTGTCAGACTTTACTCTTGTCAGTGTTCAGCAACCATTTAATATCAGTACTTTCTCATTATAGTCATGTTACCTCCTCCTATAATGCAGGTAACCACTCCCATCAGCTGTGTTTTTTCTCCTGCAGGTAACTTGAGGGTGTTCAGTGAGTACGTGCAGTTACACGCAGGTGCACTACTAAAGAAAATTTCTCATGTTAACTTGAAAATATGAAATATGGATACAAAGCTTCAGCATTTCTGAAGAAATAACTTGTCGGTCATAACATAAAATACTCCTAAGTTAGATTAGGAGCACATGATATGGTAGCAGTTACCAGTTGAATGAGGAAAAAGTCTTTGCTGGTTGCCAGGAAACCAATGGGATGTGTGTCAAATAGTGAAATAAAATCAAAACAAATGAACAAAAGAGCTGTCAACTTGGCTTGTGGTTTCAGAGTATTCAGAGCGAGTCTTTTAGTAAATGAAATTACTGACTCTTTGAAAGTTTCTTTTTTTTTTCTCAATGTGTGTTTTAGTTGTTTCTTTGTTTCTTATGGATGAGTTTTTACTAATAATACTAAGAAAGGAACTTGGGTTCTTCAGCAAGACATGGTCATGCTGTTAGAGGTATGGAAAGTAGAGCATTTAATAAGCATACCAGTTAAAGTTTCTATTTAAATATACCAGTAATTTTCAAATGGAATTTAATTCCATATTTTAGTATGTGAAAAAAGTAATATAACTGGAAAATATGGCTTAATAAATGTGTGATCATATAAAAAAATAAATTCCTTCAGCAACAGTGGGGCTTCATTATTCAGAAACTTGTTTAAGAATTGTTGTGCAATTAAATTATGAAAGCTTAGAAGTTTTTGGTAAAAATACCAGAATGTATATGTGTAGGAAGTACAAGGCTGGAAATGCTTGTGTGTTTTGAACAAAATATTACCTAGACCTCCTTTTTGGTTTAAAATAGTAAAATGATAAATTTCAGCCATTTAAAACTTTTATTTTATGCTAATAAGTTTGAAACAAATGTCTTTTAGGTATTTTCGATGCAATTTTGCTAACAAAGCATGGTGGAAATAAGTCAACACATTTCACATGGTTAAAGCCACGTTAATAATTCTTTATTAACATATTTATTCTATAAATATTCACCATCTTTGAGACTAAAATCCTGGTAACATGTTTAAGGTTGATAGGAAAATCTATTTTCTTACACTCATAGGGGAGGGTTTCAAAGGTTTGTGGGGTAAGGAAGCAGAGCTAGAATTCACTTAGGTAAGCCAAATATTCTGACCTGAACTAGAGACAAGTGGGTCAGCCTGAGAGGTAGTGCTGATATCTTTAAGATTAAAACCAGCATCATCCAGGTAGGAGCATCCAGTGCTGTAGGAGACAATTGGTAGGTTACATAGGGGATCATAGTGAACTAAGGGGATCATAGTGAAAAACTTGCTATGAATCAGATGTGGCATACTCTTCTTGGAAGGGAAATGTTATTTTGAAATATGTCAGTATATGTTACATGTTGCTGATGCAGTTACAGAGATTATGTAATTTAAAAAGTCCTTGGTTTTAGAAAGGTCTAAATTGGAATATTGGAATCCTTTAGACAACACATTTTAAAATGTTAAAAAATAGGAAGAGAAAACTCGGAAGACAACTGAACCAAGAGAGGACTACTTCTGTTTGCTGTAAAGATGAAATGTATTCTATGTTCCCTGGGTTGCAAGCAAGCAGGGAAAAACAGGAGAAGGGGTGGAAGAGGGGGAGAGAAATTTATTTGTACTTGTATTCAGTCTGTTTCATCTGGGATGAAATTTCCTAATTTTGAAGAGAGTTAAGCTCTGATCCAGGGATTGCAAGGTTCTGGTCCTCCCTCTTTGTCTCATGGAAGTCTTGTACTTTAGGCTGGTGGTCACCTTGATGGTTACCTAGTCCAGTTGATTAAAGCTGATCTAATTTCAAAGTAACATCATGCTGTAGAGAGTTTTGGTCAGTTGAATTTTGAACATCTACCAAGATAGACATAAGGTGGCAGAGATTGCATGACCTCTTCTGGGTCATATTGTGGTGCTTAATCACTGTCATTGTGGAAAAGAAGTGTGAAAAATTCAAGGGGACTTTAAAAACAGGAGGTATAGGAAACTTTATGCAGCATAACTGACTTCATCTCAGAACAGGAAGGAGGAGGAACTAGACTAAGCTTCTTTTTAATCTGTGTGTCTATGATTTATGTGGTAATTAATACTGAAAATAATACGTATTTCTACTTTTAATTGCAGCAGGAAAAGAATCAGGACGGCTCAAGAAGTAAAGGTAAGTACTAATTATTTTCAAAATGTGTTATTTCTAACATTCATTGTTAGTAAAAATTTATTTATATATCTGGACAGATGTACAGATTGTTCGCTGAGTATTTGGTATTTGAAATGACAAAAATATATCCAGGAAAGGGGGATAAAATGTACATATCTAAGCTACTTTTTTTTTGAAGTCTTTGCTTGAGATGAGCAAGACTGACTGCTGTACTCTGTATGGGGTGAACTGCATCTTCTCACTAAGTTTGTGAACTAGACTACAGAATATTATTATACTTTAATGAAACATCAATACAATCACTTTATCTTGCTATGCAGTAAATTTGTAATTGGATGTGATTACAATTTACTCGTAAATTAATCACCTCCTTAGCAGGATACCTTGCAAAAGTACTGTCATCTATGTTTTTTGCATACAATTGTTTATACTTTCACTGCACCTTTTTCTGTGCCACTGGTTGAAAAGTATGTGAAATAGAATATCCAGGTTATAGAGCCTTGTGTCAAGAAAATAGAGAGTTCCAAAACACAAATTGTGTATTTCATGCTTTTTTTCTAGTGTAAAACTTTTATGAGAGAGAACACCCAAATCTTTTTATTTAAAGTTTATTAAGCAAGCAGTGAAAGGAGAAATTGCCATTACAGGCAGAGATAGTGGTCTTAATGCAGTAGGTGCAGGCAATTGTAGGTACTTTGCAAAGAAAAGCAATGGAAGGTAGAAGAGGAAAGAATAATGTTTAACGGTTACTTAGAGAGGATGGAGTTAAGTGACAAACCTACATCTTTTGTATTACCTAAGGAAGCAATGCTTAATCTTATCACCTGTGTTAGCTGTTCTTAATTCACTTATTTATTAGCCACAGTACTCATTAATCTCAATTTCCTTGCTCTCCCTCAAACTAAGGCTATACACAGGCATCTAAAGGCAAGCTAAATCTGTTGGTTCTATGGAGTTGTCAGTATAATTGCATTGTTCATGATGATATAATTTACATAATATGAAGGACAATACAGAAATGAGAGATTTATGAATACTTAATTTTAGAGAGGTAGTAAACTTTTAAGTCTTCACTTACAAAGATACCAAAATCAGGCATGTATGCTTTCAAAGTTGTGTTATGCTTTTAGATCCTTTTTTTCCCCCACTGTAGCTAAGCATGCAGTCATTATGCAGGGAAGAACAATTAAAAGTAGGAAAAAGCTAGTAAGCTGGTTAGGAGTGTTCATCATACGCATAGCTGTTAGTTTAGTTAACTAACCAAATAAACAGTTATCAAAGGCTTATCAAATATTGCTGGCAACTACAGCCAAAGCAAATCATTGAACTACTTAAAGGGAGATTTCCATTATCTCTAAACAGGCAGTGAAATTGGTACTCAGATGCACAAAATTGTTGTGATTATATCTGTAACATCTCTTGAGGAAATTTTTAATCTACTGAACTTCCTGCATGCTGTGCATACCTAAGCTGAGAATTCAACTTAGAAGATTTAAGTGGTTTAGGAAAAAAATATTCCACTGTTCCACACATACGTGTATGTTTATGGTATGTTTTATTTATTTGTTTATTTTTCCTTTTTTGGCCTTCTCTTCTTATATTCTTTAAATTTCGTATGTGTTTCCATGTGTTTTTTTCCATGTCATTTGCAAATTTTCAAAAAAGTATTCTTATTTTACTTGTCAATTATGGTATGTAAGATTTTTTTCTTTCTTACTTAAAATACTAGTTTGTTTGGATAAAATAGGGCTAAAATAATATTTTTTTCATAAATATTCCTGTATTGTCAATGACCACCTGTCTTTCCTTCACTACTGTACTACCTGTGCAGTACCTGAATATGTTGTGTTGTGTTTTGCATTTGTTCTTGTGAGACAGGTAAATTTTCCCCTGATTCACAGGACAGAGTTGCAACTGTATTACTTACACTCTCTGCATTTTGCAGCTACCATATACGATAAAGGGACAAAACGTTTTCTGCAGATCTTTAAATCGTTTGAAACTTTCAAACCCGATGTCATCATCTTGATTCAGAGGACAATTACAAACTCATGTTAAACAGGCCAGCCAAATGAAACCCTGGAGGCTCTGGAGTGCCTCATAACTTCCACTGATATTAGTGTTTCAGTATCTAATTTTTATTTAGTACTTCTTTAGGATTGTATTTTTATAAGATGAGAACATTGCAGTAGAATTAAGACATTAGTAACTGGCTCCATTCCTTAGCTTTTCACATATTATAAATGCCTAATAATTTGTCATGTTACTTCATATATTGCTATAAAATGAATCTGATTCCTATTTATATTTTACTGATGATACTGTTATTGTTTTGCAGTGTTTGGATTTTGTCCTGACATTTTTCTGACCCACTTGTTTTTCCCATCTGTTACTTCTGCTGTGAAACCACTAAGTCAATCACACCAAAATAGAAGCCAGTACTCAAACATGCTCTGTTCTGACACTAATCCCATCTCTCTGATCTGTGATATTTTTCTGCTTGTTTCCTTTAATGTATAATAGAAATTTCTGTACACTTTTTAAGAAAAAAAGAAACACCACTTTTACATAAAATAATACAGTGCTACTATGTTACAATTTCACTCTATGATGGCAAAATTTCTTATACTTTTGAGTGTTTTTCTGTTTGAAAATGGTTATAACCAGTGTAGAATACAAAATGAGTTTTGTAACACAGGCTTTCTGTTTAATTAGGTACATGTTTAAAAATAACAATAGTGTGAAAAAGGTTGGTGCTAAAACATAACAAAAGGTTCTCTGCCTGTGCATTTAATATGAACATAAAATATACTGTTTTAAAGTATATAAATTTACATGTTTAGATACAACAAAAGTGCAATCTTAAAATGTGTTTACGTACTTAACACACGGGGTGTAGATATAAAAAGAATGTGGTCTGTATAACCTGTTTAACCATTCAAATCTTAAATCATGCATTCAACACTTAAATCATGCTTTCTTATTTAGCATATATTAATAACACCCCCACCAAAACAAACAAACAAACCCCCCCCCCCACCAACAAAAACAGGTTTGGAATTAGGCTGACAGTGAGAGTAAGGCCATAATTTTTCTGATAAAGAACAGTGATAACGATACTTGACACAACTTCTCTAGCTTTGCCTATTTATTTTAGCAACTTTTTTTGGAACTTTTTTTTTTTTTTTAGAACTGTTACTGAAAGGTATATAAAATGTTTCAGCAAAGATCTGGAAAACACTTTTCCTAACATTTCCAAAAGATCGTGGTAAGGGGATTGAAAACAGAAAAACCTTTAAGGTCCTATCCAACCCAAACCATTCTATCATTCTATGATATATGCAAGTAAATAATTTGTATGATATTTACTTGTATGGCTGTAGTTTATTTTAGTGACACTTTAGAGTCTGACTGCATAGAATACTGTTCACATTTTTGCAAGCTACTATTGATCTGAGTTTTGAACATCATTAAAATCCAAAACTAAACAGGAGAACGTTGACTGACCACGTTTTAATTGCAACCCAAGTTTCTAGTTGTATTCAATCCTTCTAACTTTATGCTAACCTTAGTAGTAGGAATGTGAATTGTTGACTCACAGATTGATTTCAAAAATATAATTATTATTATGAACATATTGCCAGGCTTTTCTGATATCATTAACAAACATCTGTTCCTTTTATCATCTTAAGCTACCAAAAATAAAGACCATGCAAGCATCACTTGCCCATCTTACTTGCCTTTTGCTCCTTAAAAAGGCAACACACCTGCACGCTTGTGGGTTTCCGGATCGGTATAATAGTCACCCAGATAAAAGTTAGATAAGGAGTGAGAAAAAGCTTAATACTGTCCAAAAGTGAAATAATTTAAGGGACAAAATTGGTAAGACCTTAATTAAATCAATAGCTTTTAAAAGTGACAAATTATCTCAAGATGCTTTCAAATGCCAGCGGGTGAGCAAACTGTTATGTCTGTCCTGCAATATGGCTGTCTGATATTGCTTTTGATACCGAAGAGAGCTGTGTATGTTCTGATGAGAATATATGGCATCAGCATCTTGTGTCATGTTAAACCAATTAACTACAGCAAAAAATCCACTTCATTACTTTCTCTAATGTATCCAGTGACTCATTATGCCTGCTTGATCACACTATCCTAAATTCATATTTCAACAGACTTGTGTTATGTGAGTATGGTGAGAATCTGATCTGCAGTCCTCCTGGACTGAATTGATTCATGTTTTCATTTGTTACACTGGAGCAATCCTTCTCTGGTAGACCAGAATGCATCATAAAAATTTATAGTATTTTAGAGAGTATGTGTAACAGGAGGCAAGTTAGTAAATATATGTCTAAGACTGTTCTTTCCATTGGAATGCAGCTGCTAAATATTTTTTCTAATATTTTATCGTTATGTTCCAACTTACCTGAATGAATAAACTTTTAAGAGGTGGTCTGAGGATTCTTTGAACTCAGTATAGCCAATACTGTCCCACTTATCCTATTCCATTCTCCTCCAGTGCCTAATCAGCTCAAACACAAATCTCTGTTGACTCTTAAGAATTGCCATAAGAAAGGCAGCTTCATTTTCCGTTCAGAAAATTTTCCATTCCTCTCTTACACGACAGACTCAGTGCTATTGACTGATTTAAAATATATATGTATATATTTCTTTATTATGGAATGGCTTTGCGTGATTAATCTTTGTAATAGCACTCTTCATAATGGTCTGAATAAGTTCAGTTGGGCTATGAAACACATTGAAAAGAAACAAAATTCTACCTGTGAAAATAATTTTAATGCAACAATTAATCCAACTATTTTATTTTTCTAACAGTCCTGAAGCTCATTTTGAGGAAGTAAAAAGTGTGGGTCAGGTCTAAGTTCACTATGTTCTTTGACAACAGAATTCGATTAGTTTCAGTAAAATTATGCAATCATAAAACTTCATGAAGTGCTGATTTTCTTGTACTTTTCAACTTTTACTGTCTTCTCATCTGACTCTGGATAAATCCAGATATCTTTGAAAACACCATAATTAGTTAGATTTTGAAAGTATACATTAACAGCAAGGTCTGTGCTTTATTATACAACTTTGTTAGGTTTTCCTATTTATGTTAAATGATTAATTGATGAAGCTTAATTCCAGTTTTGCACTAATGCAATATTCTTGTCTTTTTTTTTTTTGTTGTTCATCTATGTCCTTAAATTTAGGATACATTCTGTTAATTTTTAAAATCTATTTCAGAGTAGACATTCAGCACATGACTGGAGGAAACATGCTCATCAGTAGTCATTAAGTTTCTTTCTATAGTGCACAAACCATTCGTTTGAACAGATAGAGCAGGAAAAAGATTGAACACCAGGAAGGAAAAAAGTCTTGAATACTCAATGGAACATAGATTCATCCTTATTAAGGATCTACTAGTTTTAGAGAAGTTACTCAAACATAGAGGTGTGCAGTTTGATGAACAATGATTTCATGTAATTTTTGTTCAGATGCTTCCATGTAAAAGTAGTTACTGATTAATTTTAACAGTATTGAAAATGTTTTGGAGAGTTTCTTGTGCTGTTTCTGGTAGGCCAAGGAGAGAAAATGAACAACAAAACAGTATTTTCTTTATATTAGTCTATCCTTTCATTATTATTGATATTGATTTTGTAAACTTAAAATTTCTGCTAAAAGCTTTGCAACTTCATATATTAAGATTCTTTTATGTGCTTAATCCCAGTCTGTATTTCCCTTTAAGGAAGAAATGGTCTGAAGTATATTTATTTTCAAAAAACAGTATCTTTACTTTTCCTTTTTCTCCTTGAAAGAGGTATACAAACCACAATTGGCTTCTGAAGGATTTTGAAGAAGCTCTTGAGCACGAAGACCTGTACTAAATTTAGAGAGAATGCAGTGCAATGAGAAAGTATTCTTGGATTCTGTACTATTCATTTAGGAGAGATCCTTTTAAAAATCCACCTGCATCTTTAAAGGCTGTATGAGCATGCATTTTTAGATGTAGACTTAGAAAACAATATTGACAATAGTCCTATTAGACTGTTCATACTGGAGTGTTTAAAAGAGAGGGATGGTTGTCCTTACAGAAAAAGTCCAAGAGGAGAACGTAATATTCAAAAGTAACATACTGTTATTACGGAAATGTTTTTAATTTACATTGTTCTACATTGTGTACACACCTGTAAATAGCTGTTTGTTTTTCTTTTTAATTCAAGTACCATGCCGCTTTTTTATTGTATACTTATAACACAAGTTTAATAGCTATCAACATAACTTGCAGATTGTTTTTCTGTGCTGTTTATAGACCATAAAACTCCTCTTATAAGAACAGTTGTGCAGGAAAAAAAACCAACAGATTTATATTAAACAGGAGAAGTTTCCTTACTCATATCATCTAAAAAAAAAAAGGAATTTTTGTTTTCACCATGAATTCTTTAGAATGCTATCAATTATATTGGGAGCGTTATTTTTTTTATATCGTCTATCTCTTGCAGTCAATTTAAAGGACAATCAGGACTCAAGTAACCTTGAAATGGGAGTGTGGTGAATATGATTTCCTCCCCCCGCACCCCCCCCCTTGAGGCCTACCCCATGACTGCCGCACTGTATATTACTCAGATGACAGCTGAAACAATTACAGAATTCATTTTTTGTTTTATTCTTTGCATAGCAAGGGTTAATGCATTTCATTATCCATTAAGGTCATGTTCCAGTTTACCCCAAGCACACTCTTTTGCCACTTCTTCAGACACCAGAACACGATTAACAGTGTCAGATCCTGTTAACGTTTACATCATAACTGGAAGCAGATATTAAAGTGAAGTGCAAATTAAAGACTTCTAAAATGCCTGCCACTAACAATTATGGTGGGGCAGTATTAAATTTCTCATTTGTTTTCAAAGGTCAGATTAATAAAGCTGCATGGCACATTATCATAAAGGGTGGACCCAGCTGCCTGTTTTGATTATGCTTGAAAGTCTAGTGTTTCTAAGGAGACTTTGCAAGGAATGAATGCATCTATTTTAGCTAGTGGTTTACATGTGGGTAAATATTAGACCATTTTCTGAAAAGATCCAAACCAGAGGTTGCTGTTGATCAAATGTCTTTCTACTTTTCAATTTACAAAGGTAAAAATAGTAGAAAAAGATGGAGCACCTCTGATTATGCAGTTGCATACATATTTAATAAATCAATCTATCCTTTTCTCCTTTCTGTCCGTCTTCCTATCCTAATCATCAGAATTCTGGGCATTTTTGAAAATATCTTTTTAAAAGTTTGTTAAAATGTAAATATGAGTTAGATATTGTCAAAAAAAAAAAAGGAAAAATAGTATTTGTTGTTGTTTTAAATCCACATTTAAAAAAATCACAGCATAGTTTGAAGGAAAGCAATGCTTTGACAAGAAGTGGCTAGTGGAAGTACTAAGTTATAGATCTGTATATATTGTGGAAATAATTGAATGGTTTTCAGGTTTATATTGAAGATAAGATGAGACAAATTTCAAGGAACTAGAGTAACTTTCAGAGACAGAAGAATAATAGAATGTATTTTATATGACAGTATTTAAACGTCAGTTAACATACTGTATCCATGTCTGAACGTTCACATTTCAGGCTAAATTTAATCTTGAATAGATACAGAGAAGGGCTACTTCAGTGATCAGTGTTTTGTATGTGAAAACTTAGCTTGTTTTGCCTAAGAGAATGGAAGACAAAGTTACATGTTTCTTTCCCACCTCTGCTCTCTTTTGTACAAGCAAATTTGCCATTTTTTCATACCAGCCATTCATATTTTTGATGATTATACAGAAAGTAAGCTCTATTCTCAGGAGAGAACAGGCTATTTCGGCTATTTTGTTTTCTCATGTGTAGAGCTTCAAAACACAACCTACCCCAAGAGTAGGATATGCCTTTGAACCTCCAAAGCTTTTAGAGATCAAGTATTTGAAATCACTTCTAGCTTTTATTTTAGTCATAGGACACACAGTCTTCAGTTTTAGAGTCCAAGGAGGAATGGGCTTTATAGGATAAGAGGAAGTCAAGAACAAGCCTTATCAAATTTTATTTTGCTCAAATAGTGAAAGAAGAGCCATGTATTATGTGAATGGCAATAAATTATCACTTTTGACCTGCAGAGCTACAAGTGGAGTCATTTGGCAGTTTAGGCATCAGTTATTGATCAAAAACTTTATCAGCATTGCCAGCCTAGGACAGATTTTTGTCCATACACTTCTTAGAATTGTCTTGCATGGGGATGAGTTAAAAAGCAAACCCATGACTGACAAAGTCCTGGTTGGTCCTTGGTTAAATAAGCTAACACATTTGACAAAAATGATTACACATCTAAATACAATGCTATAAGCAATGGTTTTTGTATTCAAAAGTAGTATGAGGCTTTCTTCTCTTCATGCTTGCTGGACTTTGTAGCATATAGAATCTAGTTACCCATGCTGTCCACTGGCTAAAATCTCTTATTTTTCTAACACTTGGCTTCCTGTCTAGACTTAGTTTAAGTATAGGCTTAGATCACCATACTGGCAGAGTCTCAATGCAAAAGCTTGCAGTAAGGTTCAAATTACTTTCAATTCAAATTATACACAAAGAACACAGATACAATTGTGAATACTGGCCTACTAGCAATAATCAGTCAAATCTTGATGTTGTTATTCTCTTTAAACACCATAAAAATCAGTGATGGCGTTGCTTGAATAGAAATTTATGAAAAAGTTTTATTACAGTTCTAAAATAAATTAATCTCAGAATATTCAGGCAAGCATTTTCCTTAGCTTTATAAAATCCTGCATAGAACTGATTGAATGAAGGCTCTCGGGAGGAAGGGACAAATAAAGAATTTTAGCAAATAGAAAGACATACAAAAATCCCATTTGTATGGCACAGAGGTTCCAATTAGCACACATTGATTCTTCCTCATAAAATGTGAAAGCCATGTTTTTGTAGCTTTAAGGATAATTGCACACTAAAAATACACTACAAATGGGGGGAAAAAAAACACAAAATAATATTCTGTTATCATAATTTCTATGCCCAAAGGATCATTTATGCAGCTTGCACTCTGACCTAATTAGCAGTAACCTGACCTTCTTCCCTCAGAAACACTGAAAAATCTTGTTACTATTTATAATTGTCGTTGATGTCTCAAAACAAAAGCAGCATGCAGAGCTGTAAGTATGATTAGTGAAATTAGATTTGCAGAAGTCGTACAGCATCATAAAATCTAAAGAGAATGTATTTATGTTCCTTAAACAGTCTTTCTAGGGCTGTTCAATGTGTTTCTTTATAAATAGATATAAACAAATTTATAGAAGAAGTATGTGTGTATACGTTCATTGACATCAACACACAATGTCAGAACTAAACCATAAATAGATGGTGGTTTGGGTTTTAGGTTTTTAGCTTTGCTGTTTTTTTGCAAATTTAGCAGGGAATTAGCATGAAGAGTGAATTTAGACTCCCACTTGTTCACAATAAGGACGGGTACAATTACTGCGCTTTTGAAGGTATTATGACATTTACTGCAAGCGTAATAAAAATAGCAGAAAATCTTGAGGCTTTTACCATCCATTTCTTTATTTCTGCTTCAATTTGAAGTGTTGGATTAGGAAAGATTTGGAAATGTAAATTAGTTCAAGATTAAAACATATTAGCTAAAGTATCTGGTAGTATCGAGGTTTCTCATTTAAAGCTTTGTTTGTTAATTTTTTTTTTCTAGTTTTGGTAAAGTGTGTCACTCAGAAAGTGACTATCCACATGGCTGTGTACACTCAGTCTGGATCAGTGCTCTTTAAAACATTAACATTTCTAATGTGTCTGCAGATTCTAACATACGTGGTAGTTATATTGATTGCTGAGCATGCAGGTGTGTGACCTCTTACGACACTCTTTTCTTGCTTATTAAGAAAAAAAGAGTCTTTTTATGTGCTCACATATCTTTATAAGCAGTCAATTGCAAATGGCATTTCTTCCTTTCCATGCATCTCTAGAGAGATATTATGAGACATGAAGCCTGTTTACTTTCTTTCAAGCTTTTTGTACTGACTCAGACTGCCCTTTTCCACACATCTGCTTTATTCTTCCAATTGTGGAAAATGCTTAGAGGATAGGGGAATCATAAATGCAAGTAAGCTACACGCTAACCATACAGAGCATGAAGGTCAGTACTGTTTCTCACGCTGGGATTACAGGGTCCCATCAGACACTTTAGCAATCTGATCTAGTTGCTATCAGAAAAGTCAATATTTGCATTTTGTTGAATATGCATGCCCACTAGTGTTTGGAAAAAGGGCTATTTGGTATCTGTGCTTGTATGATTATCTTGTTTGGATTCACAAGATACTATCTGTAAATCCTCTAATGATTCAAAGACAACACTGTATGGAGTTATTTCATTATTAGGTTTAATTTTTTGCTATTCTAAGTTAAACAGGCTTAGAATTTGATGTTCTTTAATTTCAGCTAGGGCACTGGAAGGACAAGTTGAAGGAAAATATGGAAAAACACATTCATAGAATGTTAAATGTACACAGAGCAGATATTATTTTAGTTCATGGCATAGTATGTTTATTGCTTTACTAAGAACTCTTGAATCACACTGGTTATTAAGAAACATTGGTTTGCCTGCAGATAGTAGTGTGACAGATTGTTGATTTTTAGGTGGTCTAACAGTTATCTAATCAACGTAATTATAATAACAAAACTACTTTGAGAAATTTTTAATGTTGTGTAATTTTGTTTTGCAGGTCATAGAGTGAAAATGTTTTCAGTTTGGGCAGAGTCTTGCACATATATATTGAGCCTGACTGACTGTAGTGTAGATTCTGAAGGTGTGCAGGATTTTGGCTGCAGACAGGGACTTAAGTCAGACCATGTCATTCTGAAAGCTTTTATAAAACAGAAAAAAAATAAAATCATTTTCAAAGATCCATGAAAGTATCAAGGCAACTCATTTACCAAATTGCTCCCTTATGCTTTGGAAAATAATGGATAGAGATCAGTCACTTAAAAATTTGCAGCTCTGTTCAGACTGTTTCAGTTCACAGACCTGCTCTTGCTTTCCAAATGCCAGTAACACAGACGGCCGTATGACCTTATGAAGCCACTTGCCAGTAGGGTGCCTTTGCATAAAAATGTTCTGAAGTCGTCGATTAAGCCGAGACAGGAAAGTTGGGTTTTAATTAGCACAAAAATGGGGGCTAATGGTATCCTGTCATCTTCTAGCAAAGCAAGGAAACAACATTTTCAAGTTGTTTTTGAAATGACTATCTGTCTGCTAAATATCATTTTGACCGGCCAGTTTGAGTTCACCTCTGTCATCCAAGATGATGTGTAGAACAAGGAGCTGGAGGTCAGAGCAACCAGAGAAGGGTTTTGAGATACTGAGAAAGAGATCTGCAAGGGTAACATTAAAACTGCCTATAGGATCTGTGTCTTCTAATTTGAGGGAGTGCTCACATTATGAGGTAGTGGAGATACAACAGTTATGTTAATATCCCGTGTTGTCACATGAAGCATACACATAATCCAGCAAGCTACTGGAAATGACCTGTAAAATGACCTGTATATGGTGTATCTGTGTGTCCTCAATTATTGGTTGTACTTTTGCTCCCCAGGGCTCTGTGAGATAGGGTTGGACTTTCAGAATTGGGAACAGAAACCCACATCACATTATGGGAGTTTCTTTGAGCCACATCTTGCCTTTGCTGAAATGACTAATAGGCAGGCACCTGCCTACTGAGTCTGTGAACAAGAGCTTGAGATAGATCTTGTATTCATTTCAGTGCCAATGCTTATGTATGGATTTCTGAAACTTGTTCATGTCATGTGTAAAACAGAAACTGAAAGCCAATTTCAGAATGGAAAAATCATAAATATTTTACAAGTGTAGAATTCTCCCACTCAGCTTTTCAACGTGCACAGAGATGCCTTAGTCAGAGTATATTTCTTGTCATCATTGTTTTCTTACTGCTAGATATTCCATAGTTTCACCCTTTTTGTTTCTGTGAGTTTTTTGTTTTGTTTTGTTTACCTGAGTGAAAGATAATAGACAATGCTTTGCTTCTTTTTTGTTCACCTTTTATAGTTCAACATCATGTTATTCTCGAATTTTAAAGAATGTCGGCGTCCCTTGCAGAATGTTAAACTGACTTTTTGGCTGTTGGGCCAAAATGTTTGGCTAGCCATATACTAAATAAATAAGCAGAAAATGATAAATAATGGAGTAGTCATTTCCTTCTACTAAATAATGAAATTCATATAATGAAAAAATAAACCATTCCATTTTATGCTATCTGAAAAATTGATAACTAGTTTGTGGTTTTTACATTATTCAGATAACAGAAAATGTACCATGCATTTGGATTTTATCTGCTTTTTCCCTCATCAATACAGCCACGAGGGTTAGAAGAACATGCATTATCTGCTCTCTGATGACAGAAATATTTATGTTGCAAATAGATATTTGAAAAATTAAAGTATATTATACTGGCCCTCGGTAGAGTAAAAGTCTTTGATTATAGTCCAAATGACAGTCTAAATAGTCACTGGAAGTTCTTCCAAGTATGTACTAGCTTGTTGCTTGGTACTAAAACTTTATTAGCTGTTTCAATTTTAATGAGAGAGCTGTAGTTAACAGGTAATGTAATATTTCCTGCTTTTTCAGTAATTATTAATGTCTACAAAATTAGTGTTACCTTTGATTCCAGTTCACACACATTGCCAACAGAGAGTCTTGTGCTTGACATGCAGATTTACGCTGAGATGTCTTAAGGGGATGTCAAATGCTAGACTTTCTCTTTTATAGTAATTATATTTAAGATAATGCATTTGCTTTAGCTGTGCATTTCAAGATGTGATGGAATTTTGACTGAACTGTGCAGTGTGTTATACTGAACAACTTAGGTAAAAGATACACGGTACAGCAAAGATAAGTAGGTACTTCTATTGTTTGCATTTAATACTTAAAAAAATATTTCAAAAGTAAGATTATTATCAAAATGGTTTAAAGTTTAGTCCACATGACCGTCCCTTCCCTTCCCTTCCCTTCCCTTCCCTTCCCTTCCCCTTTCATATCTTTAATTGTGAGCAGTACTGTGAAGTATCTGGTAAAAATAATTTAATAAAATCTAGCATATCCAAGTAACCATTTGCTTTTGAATACCAGAAAATAAAGCTAGAAAACTGTTTTTCCTCACAATTTTATTATTATTTTTTTAAAAAATTGATATTAACAATATGAATATTTGGAAAAATGCTGAAGTTAAGCTATTTTTTATTTTTTTTAAATTATTATTTGGTATTTCCAGTTTTTTTTTTGGAGGCAGATAACTACTTCATTTCACCATTAAAGAAATGGGAAACTTTTGAAAAGAAATGAGAAGATAAAAAGTGACCTTGTGTGCTCCTGTTGAGATTGCTGGAAAAGCAGTTGTGCACTATCTAATGTTTTTAGTACAATACGACAAAGAAAAAGCTACTAGATGACCTAGAAACACTTTTTTCACTCCAGACAATATTATGATTTTTAATAGAAAAGGCTGAGGTTACAGGTTTGCATTCTTTAAAGGATTTTTCAAATGCATATATTCTCTGTATGTAAATCTTATGCAGAATAGGAAAGTAACATTCTATGCTTTCTAATTCAAAAGCAGAACTGAAGATCTAGATAGAGGAAAACAATACATTCAAGATACTGCCATATATTTCTCATTAGGTCATTACTTGAATGCAATTTTCAATATTGTATATGTAAGTACTTGATGAAATATCATTCTGAAATGATTTTCCACAGATACTTTCAAGACAAGTTTTAGTTTTGATGAAAAAAATAAACTTATCAGTTACGCTCAATTAATTCTTTTTCTGTAATGCTCAATTTTTTAACCTTGTAACAGTGCTGAGCAAATAATCTGGTATAGATATATTTTTCTACCTTGTGTAGCATCATTTTTCAATGGTTTATAGAAAAACTCTATGAACCCAAAAGCTTTATTGTCCAGGAGCTTTTAATATGCATGTGTATGTACACATTATGGTACATAAAAGTAGAAAAGTATAATATGCACTACAGATTTATTTATTTTTCCTAAAATAAAACTTGACTTGCAATATACTGAAAATTACAGTATGAGGGCAAGTAGTCTCTACAACTATTTTTGGGGAGCTGAAAAAACTATTCATCTTGTTTCATTACGTGAGTGTTTGAATTACAGTCTTTTATGGCAGGATGAACAAAGATAACAGCCAGTTTTGAAACAACAGTGGGAGACCAACAGATAGAATGATCTGTTTTATCTGAAAGGATAACATGTCAGTGAGATAGAGGAAAACCTGTGAAATGCTAAACCATTCACTGACAAAATCTAAATTTGAGTTCATATCAAAGTAGAAATGCATTGTAAAAAGGTTGATTTTTATGGTTCTAATTAAATACTAGATGAAGATATGTTTGTAGTGACCTAGTTATATATTCTGGCAAGAAATACATAAACTAGAACCTACAAAATTTGTCTGATGGCAGATGTCAGAAAGATGGCAACTCTAACCTTCAATGCAAAAACAGTCCAAATAGTGTTATAAAGTATGCTTTTTTGTTTGTTTTCCTTTTTAATTGGGTGGAATTAATTCATTTGTTAATCTTGTCTCAAAGAAATGGAGCTTCTGCCAGCACAGAATCTAGAAGATAAAGTATGTTGAATAAGAAACTGCTTTAAGTCTGTTAGCACAGTGTAATGCAGCTGCAACATTTGAAGGGAAGATTCAGAAAACGGGTACAAACCTTTTAATGTTCATTTTTTATTAGCTTATTCAGAGTGACTTGTCGCCCTGGACACTTAATTTTCCTTTTTTTTTTTCCTTCTAAAAGTGTGTTAAGAGTCATTTTCTGAAATAGAGATTATGTTCGCTTTTTGCCTCCAGGATGTGATGACCTGAATCTGAGTCAGGTCCTCAGGTCTTACCAATTTTGCTGTTGAAATTACACCATACTATAGCCCAGAAAGATGGGCAAGACATTAAGTGAGAGAATTTTACCCTATAGGTTAGCAGGTATTTTGTTTCTTTTAATTCAACTTTAGGTGACTATTATTTGTCAATAAGTCAACAAGTTATTTTGAAGATTATGGTAGAAAGTTCATGAGGTAGAGGAGGCTCAGGGGAGACCTTATTGCGCTCTCTACAACTACCTGAAAGGAACATGTGGGGAGGTGGCGTTTGGCCTTTTCTTGCAGATAACTAGTGGTAGGACTAGAGGGAATGACCTCAAGTTGCGACAGGGGAGGCTTAGGTTGGAAATGAGGAGACATTTATTCTCAGGAAGAGTATTCAGGCATTGGAAAGGGCTGCACAGGGAAGTGGTGGTGTCACCGTCCCTGGGGGTGTTCAAGAAAAGGTTGGACATGGTTTAGTGAGTGACACTGGTAGTAGGGTGATGGTTGGACCAGATGATCTTGAGGGTCTTTTCCAACCTTAATGATTCTGTGATTCTATGATTCTAGGTAGCTGCGGGTATTTCATGTTTTAGTGGTGGTCATCCTGTAGTATTAAACAAACAAACAAAAAAAACAATGAAAAGCAAAGCAAAATATTTTAGGCAGCAGAACAACCACTGTTTCTGACTGCCCTGAGCTCCATCCCTCTATAAGAAGTCTGTAATTCACAAACTCCATAACTCGTGCTGAAACTTCTGGTCTGGTATGCTACTGAATTCTCATTTGGCTGATGTAGGTACTCTGGCTGTAATCTCTGGCTATAGGACTCCACCAATATTTCTTTTGAAGATTCCTGCATATATGTGTTATTCAACCACAGATACTAGTCTAGTAGTCTAAAATGTGGAAGATAGTGCTAGACCACACAGTACTCCTGGGTAGCTAGTACATAATACTTGCCGGCTTCTACTAACGTTACAGACTCTGTCTTTATTTTTTCCACTGATCAATGGTACCTATTGTAGAGCAAATCAGCCCTGATTGGATGCTTTATTCATGGAGAAATCATCTGAAAAAAATAATATACCTGCACAGGCCTTGCTTGTCTTTAATGTCCTGAAGAGTTTTAATCTAAGAGTTAATTTCTTCTATATTTTATTCTGTCAGCCTTTCTCATGGTACCTACTTGCCCTGCAATACAAAAGACCCTCCTGGAGGTTTGTTAACACTTAGGATCACAAGTTATAGCCTTGTGTGCATAATAGATATTTCGCTGATTGGGAACACAATTTTGAACTGAAGAGCTAGTCCCAGTATGAGATTATGTTTGTAATCCTTCCTTGTATTAAAATAGTACAGACTTTTCTCTCTGAGGAAACCATTAAAATATTTGCAAACCACTAATCTCCCCGGGGATTTTCTGTTGTTTATCTAGGGCAAGTCTACAGGCTAGTGACTCTTTAATATTTCCTTATTTGGAGGAAACACTATCAAGATGAACTGGACAATGGTTGGGCAAGGAAAACAATAGTATGCAAGATAGAAAGGAGTCACAAATAAAAAATCAGTGTCACAAGTGAACCCACAAAGATTCTAAATTTGATGTGGTCATGTTTATCATTCAAAAGTAAAACAAATACCAAAAAGAAATAATAATAATAATAATAAAATGTATCTGAATTTGATCTTGGAGAACACATCTTCAGTTTCATAAAAAATCCCACTTACTTGATTCATTTAGAAGTGGTTGAAATGTCTAATTACATGAATGGATATTGAAATATCTAAAAGAAAATGACTGTGCCATTGTTGAACATTCATATTACTTTTTAAGATGACTAAATGAAGAAAGTTTAAATTATAGGGTGATACTATTTTAAGTTTAATTAGGAATCACTAATTTTAATTTTCAATTGAGATAATTGTTGGAAATTTACAAGAATGGAAAATAGACATTAAAAACCTCAGGTAATCAAGACTACATTCTTAAGGTATGTTTTCACTGAATCAAGTGTGTAATCTCCAAGAGAATTCACAAAAGAAAAACTAGATTTATGTCAGTGTGCAGGAAGGTGGTTCTGTTCATATTAAGATTGCTTAACATGACAATCTTCAACTTGAATAACTGAATCTCTTATTTATTTTTCATTTCACTTGCAGAAATGTACTTTAATTGTTTTGTTCTGCTGCTTTGTGACACTCTATCACAGAGAAGAGAGGCTGTTTTTGTTTCCATAAAACACTCTAAGGTTAAAATTGGAATTTTACCTGGAAGTTAATAGAACGCACACAGATCACAGTTCAGTTTATGATGTTCCCTAAGACCTTCTCTATTAATAACTGGGCAAAAACAGTTAATACCAGACTCTCTTTTGGGTTTTATTCCTGTATATAAAGTGCATTTATATACCAAATGCAACAAAAAACAAACAAACAAACAAACAAAAAACTTTGGTAACTGCAACATAAAACACATGTAAGATTGAGGAGAAGATTAAAAGACTGCTCTTAGCAACAGCCTTGATACATACCCAAAGCAATGCTAAGAATCAAATAATAAGGAACTTCTTACATGTCAAATGTGTTCCTTCTCAGGATCTGTAGAATGTTACTGCATCCCTAACACTTTGTCATTATGTTCTTGGCTTTAGGGAGACAGCTACAAGAATTAAAAAGTACTTACTGCCCAAAAAGATGTTTGTAGCGTATGTTGGAGTAGTGAATATGGAGGATAGTACAATGGAGCATATGTTCCTGTTGGATTCATTACGGTCAACATTATCTGTATACTTGGACTGTATTCCTACACAGTTAAAAAAAACAAAAAACCACAAAGCAACAACAACAGCAAAAAACAAAGCTAAAGTAAACTAAAAACAACACCATATACACAAAAAAAGTTTGAAATAACTATATTTAGAGACAATGGCAGAAATGCAACAGAAGTCACCAGACTTCAAGCCCACTGTATCATACCCTAGACAACATGCTTGCCAAAACACATCTATAGGTATCAGACTTTTAAGTAGCATGAAAAACAGTGCAAAACTGTGAAGAACTGAAAGTGGTTTCCTTTTTATTTCCACATCTCATTTTTCATCATTAAAGTATTTATCATTAGTATATTTAATTTTACTTTTCAGTGTTTGCTTATATAATACTCATGTGGCACTAATTTTTTCTGGGAGCTGGTCACATTATCCACCATAATAGGAAATACATTTTCTGTACCACGTTTTGTAGTTAATAGGAATTTTATGCTATATTTGCTATGCTATCCGTCTATTTCACTTCCATCCTCCATCCATCTGTACTGTCCATAAAAAAAAACAAAACAAACAGAATTGTGATAGGTTTATTCTTTGAATATATAAGCTGTTTTAATTTTAAAGAAAGTTTCTCTTTCATTTTTTTCCTGAGTGAAACATGATGAAAGTGCAAGTAAACTGTATCGTGAAAAGTATATATGTTTAAAATTAAATGAGATAAAGCCACCGAAGCAATCAAATTGCATGTTCACGCTCTCTCTTCACTGCGTGAAAAAGTTACGTTGTTGGAAAAATCCAAAAAGCTTGAAAACTTTAGCTTGCCTAATATGTACTGGGATTTCTGTAGGTGAGTCTTCAATATTTAGAGTGAGTTCAGTATTCCTAGTTAATGCATTTTTCATCAGAAAGTTCATGCATTCCTCTCCTAAGACAGGAACATTTTGATTTCTGAAATCCATTGAGCCTTTCTCAGTAATAGGTACAAGGTACCATGCAGCGAGCATGCATGATTATTAGGAATAGTGCCCATACTCCTCAGTAACACCATTATTGTAGCGTTGATGATGTGCAAAGTATGCAATGCACTCTTATGCATCCCACATCTATAGGCAGCAGTCTGAAAAACCCAGGTGGTACCAAAACCTCTGGCCCTACAACAAAGAATATGAAAAAAGTCAAATGAATCATGGAAGAACTCCTCCTTTCACCTCTCTGAAACAGCACTGTAGCTGTAACCTTCCTATGTTCTGTCACCTACCCTGATAACACTAGATTTGCTTCTGTGGTCTATAAATAAGTAGGATGGCCATCCCTCTGTGATTAGAGCAGAGATACACTCCTAAGCCTGGCCATGATGGGATCAAAGAGAAAAAAGAAAGATTCTAACCCTGAGGAGAAATTACAAAGATTGGGAGGATTTTATGTTGCTGTGCTGAGAAAGCTAAAAATCAGATGGAGGAGCTTTCAGACTTTTAGTTCAGCTTTCAACTGATTTCACAAGTGATTTATTTATTTATTTATTTTTAAAGTGATCAACCTTAAATGCTGAAGGATAAATTCAGCCTACCTGCAATGCCAGGTTTCAAAAGTTTGATGTGAATGTTTAGAACATGAACCATTTGTGTTCTTCTGCTGCATTGCTCAGAAAAGAGGCCCCTCGGGCCTCTTTCCACCATCTCCTTCTGAAAAACAAGATGTATTTTGTGCATTTTCAAGTGATCAGCAATCATACTCAAGCTGCATTAGTTTTAAGTAGCATCAGGCTTAAGAAGTGTTATTTCTGTTGCAGATAAGATTTAAATATTACTTCATGCCTATTGGAAAAAAAAAATAGTGGAAAATGGTTACACATTTCTACCTATTAACATATATGACATAAACATTGCCCACAGAAGCCACCTATGATTCAAGTACAAGTTACAGAGAAAAGTCAATTTTAAGAGGATTGCATGTGTTTTTATGATTGTAGTGGTGAACTTCCCACTCTTTTAATGAGTCATAGCTAAAATAATTTTACACATTTTTAGAAAAAGTAAGAATTTGTTTTTCGATGGGGAATTTAGAGCTAGCTGAAAGATGCTCCAGGTGATAAATCTTTAAAGGAAACTATAAGCAAAATTATGCACTAGTGATTATAGGTAGCAATGAAATATGCATAAAAAAATCAAGTGACAGTGAACTCATCTTGCATTCACAAGATGACGACTGCCCTTGCTGAGTATAGTGAAACTACTTGCTGGCATTAGGAGTGTGTTTACCTATGAGAGGTCTTATAGACCTAGCATAAGAAATGTAACCGCTGAATCAATTTTAGGTAGCATTTAAAATTTTGTGAAATCATTCATCTCTTTAGTAGAGCTCCTGGTGGTTATTTTACATCATAGCATATTTTTTTAATAAGAGTTGGCTGTGTCCAAAAGTAAAATATTGCTTCCTAGTCAGCACATCATTAACTGCTGACTAGGTACCTGAGGATTCCTTACAATTTTATTTTTCTTCTTTTATAGTCTGATTTCTTTAGAAAACAAAGCTTATGCAGTCACCTTTTTTTTGTCAGTTCTCTCATAGTAACGTTTTATGTCTATTGATCAGATTGAGTCAACTTTGAAAGAGCAATAGGAGTCTCAGAAATACCTAATCAGCATCTGGAAAAAAATACTTAATGTCTCACAGAGAGGAAAGGACATGGCAGGCCAGTCACCATATGCATGCTGGCATGTCATCTGGTTTACATATTTGGTCCAGTGACCACATGCTCTGCCTGTTCTGGTGGTATGTTATGGGACACATGGGTTTACTGTCAAAGAGGAGAATATTTGGGGGCAAGGAAAGTAAAGGGGAAAGGCAAAGCTAGGAGATAAAAGATAAAAATCTGTGAGTAACCAATGAGCTGATGGCTCGCAGAACAATCTATATCCTTTATTTTTAACTACCAAACATCTCCTAATGATGTCATTTTCTCAATAAGGAAGTAGTGCAAGTTCATAAAAGAGAAAAGAGGAACAGGATCCTGAACTTCACTTTTTCTGTAAAGGGAGGAGTACAGCTCAGATGCAGTGTAGGGTAGCATTCAGGATTTAAAAGAAAATTCTCTGAAACATCTAATCTTAATCCTTACACAAGCTGATATGTGGAATTTCATGTTCATTTCTGTCCAATTATCTTAGGACTCAATCACGTGGGCTTTGATTAGCTACTTCAAATTATTCACTAGCCAGCAGGCTAATCTACATCATGCCAGTCTTCCTTCCCTGGCTTCCACATCTTCAGTGGAGAAATGAAAGACCTACATGGACAGTTTGCTACTGATGCACAGATTATTTTGAACTGCTTTGTTTTACTGTAATGACCAAGAGAGTGCCTAGTGTGCAAAGAACTAAGTATTAACATGGCTTAAATCCTCCTTCTGACTGTAGTGAATTAAATGAAGCTCAGCTATCTTAAATTTTATACAAAGTCATCCAGTGTCAGGTTGAATACAGTGTAATAGCGCTTCATTATTTATAAAGTATCAGTGTTACTGTGGTTTTAATATGTTGTTTATGGCAGCATTGCTGTATAAGAACAGCTATAGTGGTACAATATTTTGTAGGCAAACGAAGTTATTAAGATTATTTCTTGTTAACTTTACTAAGGTTCAGCAAACGTGTAGGAAAATTATCAGGGTAGTTTGCGTTTTTTTTTTTTGTGTGTTTTTCAGCTTAACTTATAAGGAATAGTGGGAAGCATTCAGGAAATGTGATTGAGTGAAGGTGGAGTAGTGGAAATGGGGAAAAATTAAAAGAAAGAAGAGCTATGTTCTGTACTTCAGGGCTATATAAGACAAAATTCTGTTCCAAAGTGTTGCAAATGATGGAAGGTATGAGAGATGTGCATGTGTGTTAGTACAGGATGAGCTGTATTAATCATTTCCCATTTCTGAAATGATACTAAAAAGAATACTCATTTCACTGCAAGATGGTGGAAAAATGAGGACTCTGAACAGACTAGAGGACTCCTGTACTGTCATCTTGCTGCCAGCTTTTTCAGGTAGTTAAAATGTAACCCTAAGTGTGCCCTCTATAAAGAAGCTTTATACTACTGAGTATCTTTATTGCAAATAATATTAATGGAAAGCAAGCTGTGAAGGGAATGGGAATTGCTTTGTAGTACAGAAGAAGCAGTGTTATTCCAGAGATAACATGAAGAAAAATGCTTCAATATGGGGAAAGCTGGAAGTATTCTCAAGCTTGGATTAACTTTAGACTGAAGTTGCTTGTACTCTTTAGTTTCAGAAATAGATCAAAATTCCATGGTGACAGTGAATTGAGACTTATCAGAATATACTTGAAATTTGTTCAGGTCTGAGGGGCTTTTTTTTACCAACAATAAACCTTATTGCCTTCAAGTATTTCAGTTCTGAGTTGGTTTAGTATCGTGTACCCTCAGCAAAGATCAGACTATCGTCTGTTACAGTCTCGACCACTTTACCTGGTCAGTCTTCTCAAATGATTATCTTCCATGGAGAATTCTTTTTCCCCAGCAAATTTATATTTTCTAATAGAAATCTATGTAGCTAAAAAAACATGCAACCACGGGTCTGTTAGGAACAGCATTTTCCACTCAACTTCATTCAAGATGATTGCTATTCACTCCGTATCCCTTGCTTCAAAATGCTTACTAATATGTGCATTTTAAACTCTTATGTGACACTGAAGTGTGTTGAATAGTAAATAAAGCTAGCCTTCTTTTAAACAGTCCTAAGAATCCTACTTTGTATATTCCCCTTTATATAAATCAACACTATTTAGTTTTTAAAGTTATATTCTATTTCTCCTAGCTGTATAAATCTTATGTATTTGGTGTATATGCATTTCTTGCATAGTGGCAATGCAAGAGATTTCACAGTGGCAATACAAAAGGCTTCCTTATACATTACCAGAAATTCAAGAAGAGATGAAAAGAAAATAACTGAACTGCATACCAACGCTTTTTGTGCTAAGGAAGTTAGCAGTCGTAACTGCTTTCTTAGGGAGGTGGGGAATGGACCCCAAAACAACAAGCACAAAACCATTTTTTTTCACCCTGCTGTTCTTTAATTTTAGTTATACCAGAAATGGTAGTCATATTAAGAAAAGCAATCAAAGAGTTTTGGGAAAACACCTCTCTTTTTTTTAAAATGCAGGGAAGAATGTAGGTGTCATTTGCTCTTCCTTTTTACACAGAAGCTTTGTGAATTATCTTATCCAATCCTGGAGAAGTAGTTGTCCATAACAGCTTCTTTCACCTCACATTTTATTTTCATTGATTGTTTTCCCTTCTTTAGAATTACATACTTTGCTATAATTTTTGCACTTAAAGCTTGGTAGTATATGCCAGTATTACATACAACCATTCAGTTGTGTAATAGCTTGGAATTAACTGTTTATAAAATAGTTGGATATTTATACTACTATCTGGCTATAGAATTATTTGCCTGGTGATAAGCAGGTGTTATCAGACTTATTCATAAAATACATTGGTTTAGGCTCAGATTGTGCAGATGTTTATTTTTGAAAGACTGTCAGCACCATAACAGCATTTTTAATGCTATTTCAGTTGTTTTTGTGAGATGCTATGTAAGAGGAATTATGCATTATTTTATGCATACTTGCAATAATGTCTTTTTAAGTATGGATTTTACTTTAGAGTATATTTCGTTTCATTTCATAGTTTCATTTAATACTTAATCATCCTAGACTTTGGGCTGTGGGTATTCTATTCTTTCCCACCTCAGTTTAGGGATTATAGACTTTGTTTTCTTCTCATTTCCTCACATGCCTTTAATATTTAGCTTTTCTTCTTTGTTTTTGCCTTGATTGTTCAGGAAAGCTACATTTTCAATTAGATTGTTTTAGAATGGTTCTAAACTAATGGAAAAATAAACAAAGAGTATTTTTGGATAGCTGCTTATTTTCTATTGTTCCTCTTAGTCTAGGGGAATGTAGAAATGAGTCTCTCCTCACATTCTACTCATTGTCACTATTTTTTTTTTTTTTTTGAAGTGCCATGGTTGAGGGAATTCATCTTGCTCACAAAATTTCATAATCTCAAGAACCAATTTCTACTCCTATCTCCAAGTCTCTTAAGATTATTTTTTTTCTACCTGAAGTAGAAACTCAGGCTATTCAAGGCATAAATTCAAGAATTTACACCTGACTGAATTAATGCAAAATTGGATTATCTTGGAAAATATTAGAAAAGTTAGGACAGGTAAGAAACATAACCATGCAAAATATGGCTCTTGTGAAGAAGCAATAAAGAACCATGTATCCATGCATTACTTTACATTGCAAAATCGAATTTCCTCTCTTGGTACTGATGAGGATAAAGCCTGTAGTTCGGTAGAAAGCTTCTGTGTTTTATTTGGTTTTGCGGTTACCTTATTATTTAATACTCTCATTTTCTTAGAGTATTCTGAAGCCAAGTTATTTTCCCTGTGATCACTGAGTGTTTTGCAGAGTTCAGTAGCTGGAACTCTGACATACAAATTTCAAATTACAATAGGCTAAAATATGGATGGTTGGAGGCCTCAATTTTCTTCTTCCTTTTTTTAGTGTACATTAGAATGGTGCTTCATATGAATAGGAGCATATTCTTACTGCTAGAAAACATCTCAACTAAACTGGTATTGAAAGCAAGTCACTGTGAATGTGTACATTATCAGCGCATCATAAGACAGACATGCCTTTTTTTCAAAATGCTTTGACTAGACCAAATAAACAGTATTAATCAAATGTTTTCCTAAGCTGTTTTCTGTGTATTTCCTTAGATGTGAATTTAGGAGCCAAAGTCACATGCTTAAGATGTTTCACTATTTTTTCTATGTTTGTATCTTCCATCAAACTGAAGTTTAGTCATGACAAATCAATTTTTAAAGCATTACACCTACTGTTTTTTCAAGCTGATAGCTACCCTGCAAGAAGCCTGAATTACAGGGAAGGTTTTTCCTCCCTCCCCCAAATCAGAATGAAGAACATAAATATAAGGTAATCAGGGTGATCTTGAGGCTGAGTTCAGAAGTGAGAAATAGGAAGATGTGCCCTTGTTGTTGATCATCAAATTCTAGGAGCCAAATTGAAAATTGAGGGAAAAAGTCATATTTTTTTCATCTGTTGCTTTTTTTTTTTTTTTTCAGGGTGTTTTATCTTAAAAAAGAGTCTGTTAGATATTGTTATGAAATTGCACAATACTTTACAGTCAGAAGCGTTAAGAAAATTCATTATAGATTTTTCCATTTTATTAGAAAACAATAATAACCAATAAGAATAGGGCTAGAAAAAAATCACTCTATCCACTAAAAACTTTTTTATAAGTTGGTTTATTCTTTTTTACTCCCATAGGAACTTAGATCTCTCTGAGTGTTGCATTTATATAAATCTGCTGTTCACCGTGCATGAATTCTATCAGGAACATAGCTAATTCTTCTTTCATGTCAGTGTATATCCAATAATGTAAAAGGGTAACTCCTCAGTTATCTGTTCTGTACTGTACTGTAAGATGATATATCCTTGACTTTTATAAACAGAAACTTATAGATTCATGAACAGCACACAGCATGATTTCTCATTATTACAATCCCAAAGTTAAACAAATGTTAAATGAATATGAGGAATAGTCCATTTGCATGAAAAACAAACAAAACAAAAAAACCACCTCAAAATAAAACAAATAAAAAACAACATCTAAGGACAACCAAACCAAACAAAACTCAGACCCTGAAAGCCTGCCAAGTTTAGTCATTAGCACTTGGTATAATTTCTGTGTTAGCTGCAGGAATCAGATCAACATAACTTCAGATGGTGCACTTAACACTTTGCTCGATTGTTTTAAATATTCTGATCTCATGTCTTTGTTCTTTGCATGCACTTTGAATATTCTGCATAACAATACAAATGCAATTTTCTTTTAGTTGCAATTGTTCTATAAAAGCCTAAGCACAAAGACATAATTTTTTTTTTTTTTTTTTGTAAATGGGCACGTAAGTGTTGAGCTTGTGCATGCAACAAATAGAAAGGCAGACTGTGTTGAGTGCCACTGTATCTGTTAACAGTAGTCCTGTTTAATATGACATCATGAAACAGTGTAAAGCAATAGTGTTTGTGTCTGCTCGTTAATGGTTAGCTCACTAACAAAAAACAACATGAATATGTTCAACTTCTCTTCATCAGGAAAACATGTAAAGATCTAAGACTTCAAAAATTAGCATGACTCATTTTCAAATACTATAAATAATTTATCTGTTTCTCATATGTTTTTACCTGGGAAAAACTTTTCGGAAGATTTTTTCTTTTTTTTCTCCAGAAGTTGTTTTTACACTTGGTTTGGTTTTGTTTAATGATTTTTAATGAGAGAGCAAATGCAGGAAAGAGAGAATATTAATTTTACGAGGTCTCAAGCTGTTGATGTTATCAAATGTCTGATTCAGTTTCTTTAAGATCACAACAAGATCAGCACAGAAAAACTGGAAAAGAAGAGGCAATCAAAGGCAGACAATGAAGCTTCTGCCTCTGGGGAGGTTTCATTTGTACCTGGTTGCTACAGAAACACAAAACACGAACATGACCTAATCTCACACCAGGCAAACTCCTGCAGCTCTTGGGGGTTGTTTAGGATAATGGTTTAGGTCACAGACCGGTAGCAGTGCTCACAGCATGTGGAGTTGTCCAGAGCAAACTAACCAGTCTCTTTCTAGATGATGGTAAGAGATTATCTTCAAGGAGAAGTGAAAAAGCAAACCAGAACAAAGTCATTATTGTGTTGATACAAAGAAGAGTATAAAATAGTCATTAATTATTTAATGTTAATACATTAGGTAAATGAAAACTGCCTCCTCAATGCTGCTCCTTGAGTTAGGAAGGACATCAGACTCCTGATGGAGATTAAGATGCTCATATTCTCCATTGTCATGGGTGGTCCCATCACCCTGGCATTCATCAGTTCAGTTGAAGGTCTCTGTGCAAATGCGATAAGTGCTATAGCCCTTGTCTGAGTACTGTTTTGCAATTTATGTAGAATATGAGCATGTTCTTTGAGTTTAGATGTTGGGACAGAATCACTGCAAAGGCTGAAATAGCAGCAAGGTTTGAATTATTTCTGCAGCAGTCCTACTTTAGATTATATTGCATGGAGCATTAGAATAATTTATTTCTCAAAGAAGAAAGCTTTCCAATTCTTGTTTTCAGGGCAAAATATGAGCTTATGAAAATAGGATGTACTGGGGAAATGTGTCAGAATTTTTACTGTGATGTTGTTGGCTCCAAAATAAACTTTTGGTCAGTATCAAAGGGAGAAAATTAGTCACTTCACAGTAACTTGCTAACAGCAGTTGAAAATGCAGGGAAGTCAAAGTCAGATTCATTATTTGATCAAAGATTTCTGCATCTTACATATCCATCAACAGAGTATTACGGTACTGACAACTTCAACAAATCAAAATCATGAGATTATACCCCAAATCTAGCTTTTAAAAGAATAAATTGATTTTATTCACATATTAATTTCCCAACACTTTTCTAACACAGTCGATTCGATCATTTTTTTAAAACATTTGTATGTTATATGCATAATCCATTAAATTATTATGGATAACCATATCTATGATTACATGTTCTTTATACTATTGTACACACACCTTCAGTAATTTTAAACAAAATATCTAGATTATAGATAACATCTCAGGCTATCTAAATATGTCTGTCAGGCTTTATCTGCACAGTACCTGACACTGTTTGCATCAATAATATTAATAGAGTTCTTCAGGTGCTACAGAAAGAAAATTTGTACTTCAGAGTAATAAACTGATCAATTAAGAGTGAGTCAAGCCACAAGGCAAGCACTTCGCAGTTTCAGATGGTGTCACTGTTTTAAAAGCTTCAGTGGATGTTTTTACTGTAGTGCACGGGTAATAAATTAAGGGAGAGTGTGCCCTCCATGTGTCTCTGAAAAAAAAAAAAAACAAATCAGCTTGGCTTGATTATGTTGCAGCATCAACAGAACTTTGATAATTTTTACTTGCAGTTAATCTGTGATGTTCCGGGAATGGACTCTCATGGTTAAGACAGTTGTTCTCCAGAAATGTTCCCTCAAGAAGGGAAAGACGTGATGTAAAAACATGATTCTTGTGGGGTGAGGAAGAGGGAGGATGATAAAACTTGAGATAAACACTTGCTTGTTGGCATAGCATATATATTCAGACAAAAGCACTTCACTCTGATACAGTTAAGATATGTTGAAAAAAATTAAGCAATATAAATATTCTTTACACCAACTATCAAATTCAGGTAGAAAATTTAGAATAAATATAAAGGAAGGAAATACTTTTTTTTTTTTTTTTCCTAGGTGATAGGCTTTCCAATTATTTTTTGTGAGAACTGCATATGAGCTCCAGAGAGCTTTACACACAAATAAATAATGGATTGTTTTGCTGTTTCCTAGATGTTGTAATGCTAAGAGAACTCTGTGAAAATCCTTTCTGAATCCATGTATAGTAATACTAATGAACCTGCTATTTACCTTTTGTTGGACATTGAAGAAATGGTACAGATTGAATTCTGTACAAAAAAAAAAAATGTGTTTAAGGGCAAATTTTGCTAACCAACGTGATTGAAGTACATTGACATCCAATTCATCAGAAATAACTGTACCAGTTTATGGATTAAGCTGCTTAATGTATATATATATATTGGCTTTTGGAAAACTTCAGCAAGTTAGCTGGGTCATTCAAGTAATTTTAAACTAATTAGTGAAGTCGAACAGGTATCATATTTCTTTGTCTGTTTTCAAACTATTGTAAATTGAAAGATCAGCTGGTGACCCTTACGCTCTGAGAAAATATATTCAGCATTATAATTTCAGTCATTGAACTAAACTTTGTGAGGAAAACAATTGTAAAAATTTAGTTACAAAGACATTGCAACTTAAAAAACATTTGCACTCATATGCTTATATCATTTTAGAGTTGTCAAGCATAAATAAGGTTTGTTGACCTGTAATAATTTTTAATTCGGTGTAACACAAAATAAATCTAGTATTCTTGCTTCTTGTTGCCCAAAATACTTTTTCTCACAACAGTGTTTATTTCTCCATTTATAAAAAGCAAATTTGTCTAATTTCATAAATTTCTTGAAATCACTAAAGAAAGCAGGATGTATAACATATTATTTAACTTCATTGACATGTATCAGAATTAGTTTTCATTTTGGAAATTACATGTAAAAGAAAATATAACTGGATTTTCATTATATTAGAAAAGTTTCAGCAATTCACTAGCTAAACCATTGAAAGAATTGACAGTGATTCAGTGTCTGAGTTTACCATAATTTACAGGTTAACCTTTCTCCATTTTACAGTGGGATGAAATGCAGCAACCGAAGTGGAAGTGCAGCAGTTATGAATCACTATTGATGTTCCTGTAGCCAGTCCTTCCTTGAATAGTAGATTAGAATGATAGTCTGCTCTTTATGGTTTTCTACAACTAATTCTGTAGGTTGGATTTCTGAAATTCTTAATGATTCTGTTGCTGTAACCCTAAATTAATTCATGTGTAGCAATGCTTAGAAGGTTTTGTCAACTTTTAATATTATTTAAAAACAAAAAAGTATTTTTTCCATTTCTGGAATATGTTCAATTTGTCACTAGTTAGAAGTTATATCAACTATTATAAGAAGCATGACAATTGGAATACCTGACTGGAACTTTTATTTCTATTGAAAGCTAAATGTTTTCTTGTTCATAAAGATGTATATGCGTTTTCTTATAAGTTTTGATATTCCATGATGTAGGAGAAAGGAACTCTGTATTTTTAGTTCAACTTGCTTTGACATATTATTAAAAGGCCTAAAAGAGTAAAACATGATTCTATAATGAACTATATCTGCAAAGAACACCAGAGTTACAAAATGTAAACTGTCTTACAATGGTTTAGCAGTAAAACCTGATTATCTTTTTTTTTTTTTTTAAATATATTTTTTAGGAATTATGTCAAAAAATATATCATTAGTTTAAGTGTGGAATTAGAAAATATGTCACATTGCTCAAATAAGTCATTCTACTGTTGAATTATATTTTGTTAGTGGAAGAAATTGCTTTTTTATTTGAACAGACAGCTCTCTTTTGTTTAGCAGGTAATTTTAAATATTTAAGCAGTACAAAGATCCATATATAGATATAGAAATAGTTTTAAGTAGACTGCTTATGTAGGATATTGCTTTTATAATTTCTACAAAAAGGAATATTCTCATATAGATTATTTTTAATAAAGTCAAGATTATTTTTAGTCAAGATTTAAATTTAGTCAAGATTATTTTTAATAATTCTTCATTTATTTTTCCTTTTCATGGAGCAATAGTCTCTCCAACTAGAGAGCTGGGAAAGCATTTTACTATTCCACTTTAGTACAGTCTAGCATTTATTTATTTATTTATTTAGGTAAATGTAGATAATTAGGTTCACTCTAACTCCTTCATAAACAAAAACAAAAACAAAACTTTTGCTGATTATATAAGAATGTGTTAAGGAGATAGGATCAGTCCTGCTCAGAATATAAGGGGAGTACACAAACTTCATTTTGATATGCATCACTTCCTAAGTTACTTAAAAAGGCAGAATTGTCCTAAATGTTCAAGCTTACTTGATATGTTGATTTTCATTTAATAAACTCCAGAGACAAATGGTGTTGCTTCACCATGTAAATGTCTATTCTTAGTAAAGACATTATTTTTGAGACTCATTTTTGCTGTCTTCAAAGCTTCATTTTCAGATACTGTATGCCATTTGGAACGATATTTTTTCTTGGTTTTCAGAAGTCCAGAGTTACATGGTGTCAAAGTTTGTTAGCTGAGTTGTGTCTTCGTGAGATAAAATAAAATAGTAGATCCAGTCTTCTGTGTAACACTGAAGTTATTTTTTCTTGCTCCTGTCAGGAAGAGGGCAACAAAGAAACAGCGTCCTTTGCTGAACAATGCACAGCAATATTTTTTCCTTATGTATTTTGTCCTAATCTGTTGCTAGAAATACTTAATGACTAGAAATACATCCTAGCAGACAAAATTTAATGTGTCCTTTGCATTTACCCTTATACCATATGTGAGAAAATTTACAAGTTTTTTTTACAGTAAAAGAAACCAACACACTAATTCACAGACAGATGCTACTGTTTCGCAATATCCTGAAAGTAACAGCTAAAGATGAATGGAAAATACTGATTATCCACTGCCCTGATTATCTTTGTTGGGATTTTCAAACCTTGCATAATGCTATCAGGAACAATTTCCAAGTGCTTCCTAAATGATGAGCAGTTCCATAAATGAATAATAATTTTCACTGTAGCAGCTTCAAGCTCATATATACTTTTCTGTGATAGATGTTAGTCTTCTGCAGAAATCTGGAGACATTTTTAAATAGAACTATATACTTCTGATACTGATAGTTGATATGGATGCAGATGAAATTTTAAAAAAGATCTTGCCTACTCTGTGTCTAATACAAAGATGTACACAGTCTACAAACTGAGATATAAGTATGCAATTTTCTGCTGTTTTTTTCTCTCTGAAGGGCTTGTAAAATCATAGTCCACCTTAATAACCGTTACACTGTTAAATTAATGTTTATGTTTCACACAAATAAAGATACTATATTAGTCTCATTACTTTTGTCAGAAAAAACTGAATTAGAAATTCTGTATATAAAAATTATTCTCACGTTCTTCTATATTCTAAACATCAAGTTTACTGGGAGGAAATGTTTTTAATCAGTAAAACTGAAAATGTTTGACATTTCCATTTTAGGTTTCCCTGAACAGCAATGATCCTGCTCTTGAACCATATGGTTTCAATGCAGCTCAATCTTTATGCTGCCTTTTCTAGTAGAGATCCCTGAGGAAGGTAGCAGAAAGCTATCAAGCTCTGTTCTGAAGGGAAGACTTTGTAGTAAAAAACAAAAACCAAAACCCACAACTAAAAAAAAAGAAAAACACCAAAAAACCCCCACACCCAACAACAACAAAAACACAACCACCACCACCAACAAAACAGCTTTAATGTAATACATGGGAATTGTGTAATATCTGCAGTATGTTATACTAGTTGCACTATGGATAGTTGAAGGGCCTCTTTGGTGCTAGCTACCTAATCAGAGGATAAGTTAAATTTGCTGTTTATAGTGTTATTTGATATGTAAGCATATTTAATCATAGGGAAAGCCTATTGGGGAAACAGTAGTCCTTTGAGTACATACTGTTAACTGAAAATTGTCAAATCTATTCTTCATATGAAAAGTTACCATAGAGGCAGAGTTAATATTGCTGTGTGCTACAATAGTTTGAAGTTCAGCTTTTGAGCACAAATTTTACCAGCTTTTCCATTTTTTAATTAAGCCCTCAGTAAAAGGGAAATTCCAGTCAATAATTTAACTGAGTTTTGTTTATTTTGATCGTTGCTCCTAAAGCTGGTTTTTTTTTTGTTTGTTTTGTTTTTTTAATAACAAGTGAACACGACTTAGGCTGTTTTGTCTGGATTAAGCCAAGTCTTTGTGATTCTCAACAGGCCGTATTTCAAATAGATGTTGAAATGTGTGAAGGCTTCTTCGAGCGGTGACCTTCTCAGGCCTACAGTAGCTGCAATGCCCCTATTGCCTGCTTCTGTGCGGCTGGCAGAACTGAGGGCTGCCTGCTCTAACATAGCGGTCACTGGTCAAATGTAAGGAGGATGATCAGGGAAGGGGATCTTTACAAGGCTTAGTATGTTGCCAGGAGTTTGTCTCCTTTGGCAGCACTTTCATACTGGGTTCCCTCAAGCAAGTGAACATCTAGGACCATAATTTCACCTGAGGGAACCCACATACCCCTGTGCTCTGAGGTTGCACGCAAAGACCCTGCTGTCTGGGCCCTGGGCACAAGGCTGGAGCATGGCCACACAGCCCTCAGGTGGCAAAACAGGCTTTGGTTCAGGGAAAAATGGGAACCGGGCACTGCTCTGGAGAAAAGGCTGGGGATGGTGTCTGCAGTTGCTGGTGGCGAGGGGCAGGAGCCAGAGGGCCACGTGGCTACATCCTACTTGGCACTGGGGCCGGGAGGAGGCCATGCATGGTGGCAGCTGACAGGGACAGGGAGGAGCAGGTGGAGACTGAGCCTCAGGAAGGCGGGAAACGTTTCCATCTACCATGTAGATGGCAGGCGTTTTATGTTTTTGTGTTGGTTGGGGTTGTGTTTTCAGTTCTTTTTTCTGGCCAGGCTGGAAATGGCTCTGGGCAGCCTGCTCTAGTGGTTGGCAGCCCTGCCCAGAGCAGGGTGTTGAGACTCGTTAAGGTCCTTTTCAACCCAGGCCATTCCATGATTCTTTTATATTATTTTTTCACATGGTGTTTTGTGCCGTCTTCTCTTTGGTTCAAGCTGAGGAAGTATAGTTTTATTTTTCCTGCTTTCTGGGAATGCTAAATCCTGTAAAGATTGCTCAAGAGAGTTGCGAAGTGCTGGTAAGGGAGAAGAGGTTTCAAATGGGAAAAGTTGCCAAGCTGACTGGTTCTGACCAACAGTTAAATATTTTCAGGAAGGTTAAGTATTTCAGGTTAATACTAGGGTATGCAACACTTAAAAATCTTCTTGATCTTACAGTTGTTGTTGTTTGTTTTTTTGTTTCTCCTTTTACTCGCTGTTGTTTTCTATATTTATTCATTTATGCACACAAGTGTGGAATTTTCTCCCAGTTTGGTCCTCATCTGTCTTTGCAGGAGAATAAGAAAGTCACTTGATTTGAATACTCAAGGCAAGCATTCTCCTAAGAATTTGGCATGACTTTCAAAGAAAAAAAATCCATGTGCAGCCATGGAGGCTTTGTCTCTATCTGTTCAGCCAGTCCCCACCAATAAACGTTGAGCACACCAGAATATTTCAGTCAGAGAGCAAGGAGGTGTAAGTCCTCACAGTACTTCCAGTCCTAAAAAGGGTGGTTTTGGGGTGATGAGACGGGGGGGATGCACAGGGATGAATGGAATATAGGACAGGACTCAGCCAAAAATGGATTGTAGGCACAGGCAAAGTGAACTGTTGCATAAAGTACTCTAGCTTAGTTGCTGCAGAAACCCATGGCCCAGAAAGCTATTGGCCAGCTAAGCGTGCAGTTTACTGTTGCTCCTACAGGTGGGAGCAGGACTCCGAGATATGAGAAATCCAAACGGCTACCCTGAGGGCAGGGGGCTTGCCCTGCCCCTTCAAGGCCATGCTGCTTGCTTTTTAAAATTAATTTATCATTCGTTAAAGCACTGGTGCTGCCACCATATAAGCCTTTATTTTGCCCTTCTCTCTCTCTCTGAGAAATTTTGAAGAGATCCACTGCTTTCAGTGACAGCTAAGGCTGGTGAGGCTCCTTTGCCACCACAGGTAAAGCGCTGCACTCTGTAGCAGTGCTTGTCTGACCAGTGCATCGTGTAAGTCAGAGATAGCTACAGGCTGTTGTTATCCCTGTTGCCTGGTAGGGTAGTCATAGAAAACACAGTGAGCAAAGAAGGGGAGGGGAAACAACACAAAAAGAAACAAAAAACAAGGGAAGCTATGGCACAGTTTTGCAACAAAATCAAACTTATTTCTGTGAATGTATATAGTTATTTAAAAATAGAGATTTTAAGTTTCTTAGCTTACTTCTGCTCTGTATGAAGGGCTTGATATTGATATGGCAAAGGATAAGCTATTGAAAGGAATGCTCAAGAAGGAATTGCTTGGGCTATCTGTTACGAGAAGCACTTTCTGGTGTAGAAATGGGATAGTTTATTATTACTATTATTATTATTATTTATTTTTGAGAGTCCTGCTGCACAAATATTTTGGTTTTCTAAACCACTTAGTAGAAAATATTTCAGTAAAACTTGCATTGTTGTATATCAGTGTAACTGTTGTCTTGAACTCCATATTTTAAATTCCACTTTGCGTTTTAAAACTGTCCCTCATGTTTCATCCATTCATTTTCATAACTGAATACTTGCAGGCATTTTGTTGTGGTTAATTAGAGTGAGGTAGCATACTTTTATATTGGTAATTTTTAAAAGTTCTTTTAGCTGCTGTCTCATTACCATAACCTTACAAGGTTATGCCTTAACGGTATGAATCTAAGTCCCATTTATATTTGTGTGCTGTTGAACTCCTTACTGAAAAGGTCGTCATGTGATTTTGTCCACAAAGCCTCTTGTGGACAGTCTTATACCTTTATGAAGGGGAGTCTTTCAAGTGGCATTTCTCTGTTTTATTTGTAATTATTGTATTCAAACTCTCCCTCTGACTGTGTTTGAATTGCTACTATAGCTATTGTCCTTGTGGTGAAAGGTAAGTGTAGTTTTAAGATTATCTTGTCTTCTATGAGCATTTTTTCCCTCATCATACCTGTGACATAACAAATGTTATTCCTTTCTCTTCTACAAAATTTAATTATACAAACAAGTGTTTTTTTGTTTCTGTTAAGAATAATGAACTTTGAACTTGACTGTTGTACCCTGGGTTTTTTATTCTCAACTTTCCTCTCCTGCAGTCAGGAAAAAGGTAGTATTTAACTTCAGAATGTATGGACAATTGAGTTTTTATTTTTCTTCCCATGCTTAAACTTAAGCCTCTAGACAATTAAAAAAAATCAAATGTGAAGAGACAAGTAATTCCTTATAAGTAGAAATGCAAGAGAGACCTCTAAATTTAATCTTTCTTTGATTGAAAAGAATGGATTATTTTTCAGGCTCAATCTCACAATCTGTAAAATCTTCATTATCAAGGGTGATTTTTTGGAGCTTTTGGGGGTATGTTTGCTTCTACTTTTATGAGCCTTATTTTGTTAAGTAGTTCATAGTATGAAAGACTATTTAAATTGAAGCTGCCCTGTAATTGTTAAAAATAAGTCTGTTGCAAGATAAAAAGTGAATAAGCATGGAACATAAACCTATATTTTTGTTACTTTAAGGATTTGGAAGAAATGCTTATGTGTTTGCCTATATTTTATAGAAGACATGCGTTAGTTTAACATTAATTTGCATGCAAATCTGTGAACATGACCACAAGTGATATTTCTCTCCACATCCACCTTGAGGTGACTGTATTCTGGAGGTCCTGTATCTTCAGAAAAATGTATAAGATGCGAATTGCTAGTAGTGTGTCCAGAAGCTTGACTAAGATGGTCAGAGTTTGGAATGCAGACAGCTTTAACAACTGACTACTAAATTGTATTGCCAGTTAAAACATACTAAACAAAACCAAAAATATCTTTTTTTTCTTTTTCTTTTCTTTTCTTTTTTTTTTTTTTTTTCCTTTGTCTTAAAATCAGAGGTGTGTGTGTTTTCTTTGGTGTGTTTTTTGTCCTCCTCTGAGTGTGAAGTCTGACTTGGGTAGGGTGAAGATGCTACAGAATAAAAGCTCTGTGTTATGGCACTTTAATATCATGTTTAGAGAATACTTTGGTAATTGCCCCAAATCCTCTCTCTCTTTATTTTATTAGTTAGTCATATAGGGGAATTTCTTTATCACAGGCGTTATACTTACAAATTATTGACTATCTTCATTTACTCTGAGATTCTCTTTTTTTTTTTTTTTCCCTCAAATTTGTGCCTACACAAAATGTTCCCGATCAAAATCAAAAACACTGAAGTATTGAAGAAGTTTGTATGCCAGGAGTGCTGGATAATGAGTAATGCAAATTCAGTTTCTTGTTCAGTCAGTACAATTACAAGCTGTTCTTGCTAGAAATATTTTAAAAAGTCTAGATGTTTTTAAAAAATATTTACGAACAGATACAGTTCATGCTGAGGTCATGTTCAGTGTTACTGCCCTATTAGTGTTAATGGTAGGCGGCGATCAATCTGCTGCTCTACCCTTGACCTTCTCCCCTTCATTCCCCACCTCATCTCTTCCAGGATATTCCTGTTTCATGTGAAACTTTAGGCTGTTACTGAGTACTTACCAAGACTGTAATCCTGATGTTCCATAGGCCTTTCATAGATGATATGATGAAAAATGCAGCTGTAGAGTTGGTATGGTTATTGACAAAATCCTCTTAAATAAAGAGGTGGGGGGACAGATGGACTGTTGACCCCAGAAATCAGTGTCATTTATTTATATGCAAGGTATTAACTTATTGTCTCCCAAACTAGCTGCCACTTTGTTTTAGATGTCATGTAGAGAATACTGTAAGTTATGATACAAGCCATGAATACAAACTCTATTGCTGAGAGGAGACTCTGTGTTTGGGAGTGAGGACTCAATATACAAAACCCCTTTGTGCCTTCCAGCCTCAAGCCAACTAGAGAATGGGGTGAATCACATGTTCATGAATTTTTTAAGTCTACAAGTATGATGCTTCTATAACTGATTCATTAGAAGAAAAGTGGATATTCTTGCCAGCCTTTTTCATACTAAAACACTCATTTAATTCCCAGGTATAAATAAGACACGTGTCCTGAAACTTGATCAGTTCTGGGTTCTGTTCCTTCAGCTGGGAATGTATGGATGTATGAGGAATGCTAAGTGAAAGCCTGAAGCTCTATTTATGATGACTTGTCTTAAAAGAGAAGTCAAAAACATTTTGCTTTCTCAAATTCTTAAAATAAAAATCATTTTCTATTTATTTGTTCTTTCCTTTTATGTTTGTCTAGAGTTTAATCCAAAAAAACATTGTGACTGCTTTGCTTGCCTTAGGTGTAATATATTTTTAATGATATTTATTCAATTGTGGCTTTTTAAACTTATGGCTATGATAATTTAAATGTTTCCTGACTTGCAGAGTATGCATTTGCAAATTGAACGAGGGACGTTTTGTTTTCCATAGTACTGTAGACCCTCTATGAATGCGTAGATATTATTATACTCAGGTGAAAATGCAGAGTATGCTAACTTGGCTGTATTGGTACACACTTTCCTATAATCACGTTGTGCTACTTGTCAAATGTGGACTCCTCTATTGCCACATAAGCAATTCCAATTAAATTGCTGAGAAAAGATGAGCATTCATGGGCAGATCATTTGTCCTCTTGATTTACTTGTTCTCTGTCTCTCTTAATATAGAATATGCGGGGCTGCTTATCTTCTGCACTAAATTATATGTCCAAATATAAGAACCTAAATTCATCTTGGACTAGTTTACTGTCTAAATGTAAATGCTTAGATGGAAGAAAAACCTGTTGTTTTTTGTTTTTGTGACATGTCTGTCCTGTGAATGGGTTAGAAGGTATGCAAGTCCATAAATTAAAATAGAGCAGCACTTGTTAACATTCAGTAACAGCTGAACTGAGGGTAAAAACTATGTCTGGAGAAGGAACACTACCTGTGTCGATGTCAATTGGAATTTTACAGTTGACTTGGATAGAAGGAGTTGTGTATGAAATGATACATGTAAATTCATGTGTTGTTTTGGATTAGTTAATGGTATACAATGGAGACATTTAAAGAACTTTTCATTAGGGCAGAAAGCTTGCTTATTTATTGATATGATTGGTATATGCTGACATACACCAATATTACTATCAATTTATATTATGAAAATCATTCTCTCTCATCTGAAAGTAGTTGTTTTTCATTCCAACATCATATTCAATTATAGTACTAAAACGAAGTCCCAAGTGAAGTCTCAAATCAGTTTCTACTTTCACAACAATATACGGCTCTGTATGTTGTTCAAGTACCACACACCTCAATAATTCAGAGCAGTTGTCAGTTTGAGAACTTTATCTTCCAATTCAGAAAGCAGAAACAATAACGATTTATGGACTTTGGCCTCAAACTGCAGCAGTTCTATCACTCCAAAGTCCTATAATTCTGCGGTGTGTGTACATGACCGGTGCTGTGAAGTGTGCTTGGATATTACAAGACTTAACTTTATTTGATGTTAGCAGTAGGGGAAAGAAATTGGATTTACATTAGTTTTTGTTAATTAATCTCTGTTGCCTCTTTATAGTTATGATGTGTTAGTACAAGGAGTAATATTTTCAAAAATTATTTGGAAATAGCAATTTTTTGATTAAGGTTGCACATTTCAAGTCTGTTTGGTGCTTTTGAAAGTTATGCTTACCAATACCAGCCTGGCCTAAACTGTTTCATACGTGTGTATAAAAATGGCTATAATATAGTTAGATAAAGTATGTCAGAGGTGAGTATGTAGTCTTCTCAGTGTTGTGCTCAAGTTGTTGTAAAATAACATAGCAAAAGGATTTGTCATATCAAAGCCAACTTTCATGGCTGCATGCTTTTTGTACTGTATTGGTCTCTGGAATAAAGTGGGATCTTTGCTGTACAAGAAAGGAAAGAACCAATGCATTTCTGCCTTGGGTCTAATAATCCTATATGCTTAAGCAGAAAAAGTGGTGAGAATTGACTTTTGCCACTGAAGTGAAGAACATAGATTTTCAGTGGTTAGGAGGAATGTGTGCCAAGCTGGCGTATTTACTCATTTGGCTCATTAGCTCTTCACTAAAGAAAATAAATCTAAAACTACTGAATTATGCATTGCCATTTGTTTGTTCATTTTTTTTTTTTTTTTTTTTTTTTAATGGGGCAGCCAAGTACTTTTCAGCTTGGCTGTGAGATTAGGGAAGGAATCACAAGGAGTGAGATTACGAGGAGTATATTGTATTTGGGGATTGATTTTTAGGAGTTGTTGATTTGACTAGGAGTGTACAGCAAGAGAATAAAATGAGGTAACTGTGAAGGGCTATGTCTATTCCCACGTTTGGTGATTTTTTAGTATTTTATCCATATTTGATGATACAATTATGGTCTTAGGCCTCCTGAATGATTGAAGCATTAGTAACTGCAAGTGGGAATTTCATTTGATTTTTTCATTGAACCTCCTCTTCTTGTTATTAGATGATGCTTTTAATTACAGTTAATTGAACACATGAAAATGACTAAAAGTATACCTAGTCATGATACCAAGATTAAATTTGTTTAATTCCAGACTAATTTATGCTAAGCATTAGTCAGGGTGGTTAAAAAAAAAAATAATAAAATAAAATAAAGAGGATGTTCTCACTTTACCTAATACAAGAATCTTATTGGATCTTGCATACAATTAAAATACACAGATTCTACATAGTTCTGAGATATTAGTTACATTTTTCTGTATTTGCAAATGACCTAAAGCAGGCCATTAATTACTAGAAAAAGGATAATTTTCTAATTAATCCTAGAAGAAGCAATAACTTCACAAATCCAAAATGCAGTTCTGTATTGTAGATGGTCACTGTATCAGTGAACCCAGCTTCTTGAAAAAAATGTAGTACCAGAATTGAGAATTACTGCAGGCAGACTTGATGGTCAAAGTATGCTTAAAAGCACTCTTTGCTTCACTGATACCGTTTTTTCTTCTTACACTGCAGTGCTGCATTGTCATTGGCCCTCCAGTACAGTTAAATTACCTGTGTTCATGTGACTTTTTGATTTAAGCAAGCCTTCCTCTATTAGGAATCCTCTATAGCTAGAGGAGAGGTTTTGGTAGACTTTTCGTTAATAATAATGACTTGTCTTATTTCACTGCTACTCATGTCTGTGTATGTTTTTGTTTATCTCTGTGTGTGTCTGTGTGTTTATTTATTTATGTTTTCTCCCTGCATCTGTGTGGTTTTTGGTTTGTGGGGTTTTTTGTTTGTTTGTTTTGTTGCTTTTTGTCTTACACTCATCTGTCCATGTACTGAAGAGTATATGCTGAATCCCACCAATAATTATTTTGGTTTTAGAACAAGAACTTTGCTTAATAAGTACTTTCTTAAAAGATTCAGAAAACACTCTGTTGGTAAAATTCAGGCAGCTTAATAAAACAGCACTGTTATGACACAGTACAACTTGTTGTATGGATTGAAGAGTTATTATTTTTTTGCATTGCATTTTTCTGACCTGTAAGGTTCATAAAACAATTCTTACTGTGAGGACTTGTAAATATTAATAAGAGCCTTAAAGTGCTTAAAAAGAAAGCCTGTGGGCAAAATATGTATTTGAATTGTCAGATTCTTTGCATGTGATTTGATAGATCTTCTATTACGATTTGCTTTTTCAGGGTACGTGGGTCAAGATGGGCACTTGGGATCGTGCGAAAACAAGTACTGCGGTCTGGGTAGACACTGCGTTGTGAGCGGGGAGAGCGGCCAGGCTGAGTGCGTCTGCATGGAGCGCTGCAAGCCGCATTACAAGCCAGTGTGCGGCTCTGATGGAGAGTTCTACGAAAATCATTGTGAAGTGCATCGCGCTGCCTGCCTGAAAAAGCAAAAGGTCACCATTGTCCACAATGAAGATTGCTTTTTTAAAGGTAAGTGTGGCTGTACAAAACACTGCTTACAGTGTTACGTGTTTTCAAGCAGTTCATTTAAAGCATTATAGAGGCTGCATTTAATGTACAACAATTACCTCAGGAAGGTAATACCATACGTATGTCACTCCAGAGATATCTTATGGATTTTTTTTCTTTGTATTTATACTTAGTGCTATCTATGAATACCCTTTTTAATCCAAATAAACCAGATTTCTCTTTGGGATCAATCCACAGCAGTTTCTTACAGATGTGGCAGTTGACCACATTCGTCTGAATGTACTTAAACATTCCTAAATCCCAAAGTACATTAATCTCTCTTGCAGCAAAAACAGAATCTAAGCTTCAGAGGTGTTTGGTAAAGCTGGAGGACCTGTATTTGGTGTTGAAGTTGATGAATAGGTAGACTGGCAGCTAATTCATGGCTAAATGGGTCTTGCTCACTTTGAATTTGGAGAATCAAGTTTACTTGTGTATTTACCAAAGCATGCAAGTTAAGCTGCCTTTTCATCTACTGAATTCTGAGAGATGCCAGCCTGAACGCTGAGAGATGTACCTTTATATGAAGCAGCTTATCATACTGAATTGCAACTTGCTGTTTTTATGTATTTTGAGCACACCTTGTGGTTTCCTGGAACTCTGCCAATATTGACCTTGATTAAGTATGTTTGAGTTTTGGGGCAGATTTGTAGTGTGCTGTTACTGGTTAAAACAGACAGATGGCTTTTGGAAAAAAACAGTTTTGAATAATGCCATTTTTAATGAGTCTACCTAAGGGTTGAATTAATTTCTGATCTTTTTAAAGACTGTCCTATTTTCTTAACGTTTTTATAAGTTGAGGAAATAGTTGCATTCTCAGTAATAGAAAGCCTGAACTACTCTGTAGGACAAAAATTTGCATGAGCATTAGCTAGCTTCACCACAGAAAGAAGTCTGCTGAAAACATTTCAATTAAATGAAGTTAATCTTTCTTAGTTAACATTCACTTACATTGTTGTAGTCCACTTAAATTTTAATCAGAATTTTCAAGGATTTATTCTGGTCTAAGATTGTTCAAATGGAACCAGTTTTAAAATTTTCAGAGATGATCTTTTTTAACACTACATTTGTCCTCAAGGAATTGGCATTTAAATGAAATGTTGGAACTCTTTACTAAATCCAAGCATCCCAGGTTATGCACACATCTTAATACGTTGTTATAATAAAGGGTTTTGTAGTAGAACTGAATTTAAAAAAAAAAAAAAAAAAGAAAAAAAAAAAAAAAACGCAACAACTTAATGTGGACACTGTAGAAAAATGATGCATTGTCACAATATATAGATTTGAGTAGCCTACATCCTGAGGTAGCAGAAAATTAAAATTTAATTTTAGGATCATAGCATGTGTTGCTTGTAGGAAGTGATTTGTGCAATAATAAAACATGGATGTTTCTGTCTCATGTCTCAAAAATCAGCCTTTTTTTTTAAAAAAAAAAAAAAACAAACTAAGAATTATGTTTTCCTAAGTAGATTAAAAAAAAATAAAAGAAAAAAAATTCAACAATTTTATTTTAGATGGTACAATATTGAGAGAATAAATGACAGTAACAAACACAGAAGTGTTTAAATTTATGTGGCTAATTTCAGTTCTTCAGTATGTGATATACACTACAAATAAATTCAGAGCATGTTTGTGAAAAATCAGTGTTGCCTTTTCTGAGGGGGAAAATGTGGCAAGATTTATTTACTGAAATAGAAATTGAGGAAGTGCCTTAGCTAGAAACATCATCCAAGTGCTGCCTAAAGTTCTGTTAGCTGACATTTACATTTTAAATTCATCACATTAGTTTCATGTGTACTGTAGTGGAAAATGGAGTATCTGAATGATGTTCAACTTCAGGCACCAAATTTAGACAGTGTATTGAAAAAGTGGGTTTCTCCTTTTAATCAGTGACAATCCTCAGAAAAGGACTAGGGCACCCAACTGCCTTCCTTAGAATTCTCTTCTGAATGCTATTACTTATCAAAGTGCTAAAATCTTGTAATTTGGATGCTATATTGAAATACTTAAAATTAGCATAAAATATTTCATTTTATCTCCTTTTTCTCATTTTTTGGTGCTTTCAGTGGTGTTAAGCAAATGTGACTAGGGGCAAGTTTTTTACTTTGTTTGTTGTATATGGACCTTATCAATGTCAATTTTTCTCTTAGTAACTATAGATTATTTGTTGCTGTAGTACAGCATGGTAATGGCAGCAGTATTGTCATTTATGACTGCTCAATATGTTCTCTGTCATTCAGTACAAATCAATTTAAAGTGTGACTCAAGTTACTTCTTTTTCAAAATATTATTTCCTTCAGCCTTAATTTTCGTTAATGTTTAAGCTCTTGAGGACTGAGTTTAAAAAAGAATGAGCCACCCTGACTTGGTGGTGCAAGAAGGTGAATAGGTTCAGTATGTACACAGTGTGCCATTACGGTATCAGTGGTCTCTGACAGCAGTGACTCCACACATATTTGTGTGTATATATGCACAATTCCATGACTACAGGTAAAAGGTTAGGCTTTCTATGCTATTGCTAATCAGTTGACTTCAGATCATACAAACATGCACTTGGTAACTTGATTTTTAGTTTTAAAATTTCATCTAGCCTAAACCTTATATTTAACATTTCACTCACATTTTGGGTTTCAAATCCTCATACTAGGCTGATTTTCTTGACAGAAAAATATTTCTTCAGGAAATAAATTTGAAATTTTAGACTGGGCATTGAGCTCAAATCAGAAAAGATGAGAAATGCAACATATTAAAGTAGTAAGCTCTTATTAAACATTTTAGTATTCTGTGATTGAAAAATAGTATTTTATAAACAAATGTTCTGCCTACCTGATTAAAATCACAACAGTTAAAATCTATGAATACTGAAACAAAGTTCTATAACTGAATGATTTACAGTACTGGGGTTGTTTACACTGCAGGAAATGGGGTTGAGGGGAGACCTCATTTCTCTACAGCAACCTGAAAGGAGGCTGCAGCAAGAAGGTTGTTTTTCTTTTCTGAAGTGACAAGTGATAGGACATGAAGAAGCAACCTTGGAAAGTAGCAACCTACATGTGTTGGGTGGTTTGGCATTGAAACAGGCTTCCCAGGGAAGTGGTGGAGTCACCTTCCCTGGAGGTATTTAAGCGACGTGTGGTTGTGGCACTTAGGGACATGGTTTAGCGGTGGATTTACTAGTATTTGGTTGATGGTTGGACTTAATAAAGTCATATAATGAAACAATAGCCTGCAGAAGAGATCTAGAACTTCTTGGAAGAAAAGGAAACTTGAATGATGAGCTACAGCAAATCTAGTATTGACAGTGTGAGCTGGGAAGTCGGATATGCTGATACCATCCTAATTTGGCACTGCCTTCATTGGCTTGCTGACTGTAGTTCTGTGGCTGGGTGGTTTCCACATGTTCTGCTTTCAGTGTCTTGTCTGTTCTTGAGCCATGCACTTCGTGTTTCAGAGCAGCTTAACGTTTTGTTAGGAGAAAAGAAATTAGACCATCTGGCTCACACTGCACTTCATACTAAGAACCCCTTCCTGGCCATCACCAAGCATAGCTTTAACAAGCCCCAGTGGGTAGCAATTCAAGTGGACCAGAACTGCTTTACTTGGTGCCTCTGCCACTGCTCCATGAAGCCACAGCATGAAATAATGGGTTTGTGCCAAACTTAGAAGGCTGGAGCCATTACTTCTCTTCCTGCAAGTGTGTTCCCAAGAGGGACAGCTGCAGCTCCAAGCTTCTAAAAAGTTTTGTTGAACTACCAGGGACTGAATGGCCCACATTGGTTGTCCAATAGGCTTCAGTTATATCTGCTTTTTGTGTTAACTTTAGTGATTTGATTTTCCTAAATTCAGGCCAGTAAATCTAAACAGGAGACTAAAAATTCCTCATGACATAATGAAATTTATATTTTCGTTGCACCATGAGCTTCTAAGAGTTATTCATATAAAGTTTATTTCTATATATTTCTATACACAGCAATACACTCAGCCATTTTGACAAATTGCAATTTAATAGTTCTCAGGAATGTAACACATACTCCTGTGTACTATGACTTTTATATGACTTTTATGGAATATTGCTAGAATAAAAGTTATTTCATACATAAACTTCAAAGTAACTTCTATATCTTTCTTCTGATATTAACACATTTTCCTTTTTTTCCTTTTTTTTTTTTTTGTCTCACTTTTCATTTGGTGGGATTTATAATCTGTTAAGTTGTCTGCAAGTTTAAGATTTCTTTGTCCCACTACTAAAATGGCTAGGTTTCTGAGGACTGTTACAATAGAAACTTTGGTAAGAAAGTCTGCTGCTGTTACTGAGTTGTGCAGAGCAATGAGGATAAGAGCAGACTATGCCCCTACCCCTGTTAGATTTGTTCAAACTGGAAAAAGTTCACAATAAGTATGACTGAAAGTATAAAATGTCTTATGGGGGATATGAATGAGGCTTACAAAATCATCAGGGCATGCTGAGGGTAGGTATGAGGAAACTTTGCCTTCTATTCTAATAAAAGAACAAAAATGAAGAAAACACAAGCACATTCAAAACAAACTATTTAAAAATTTGCACAGCAGGTGTCATGGGTAAAAGCAACATAGGAGTTCACAACCAGACATCACAGCTACTAGGGAAAAGGATGTGGGTTTATTTTGTGAATTTTCTGATCTTCTCGTGATTAAGGGAGGGGAAAACCATTTAACCATTCTGTGATTCAGTGAAAGTGAGTTGAAGTGAACTAGATCCCAGCAGTAGCTTTCAGAAGAGATCTAAAACTCCGATCTAGCCTTCCCAGTGGTTGCAACAGGATTTGTCCAAAGATAACTTTCTTGTGATCTGTGTGCTAGGTAAGTGTGGTCCTAAAATATTGGTTCCTAAAATTCTGACATATTCATTTAGAAGCACTGACACTTATTTAGTCTAATTTGATGTTTATGTACTCTAAAAGCAAACATTAATCTCTGCCATTTTATCAATCTCACTTTAGGAAATATTTAATCTTTAACCTTGACTATCCACACTTATTATTTAATGGTAATCTGTTATCACTTTCAAAAGAGATTTAGGATATGTTGATAAGAGTAAGATTCTGTTGCAGTATTTTCATTGAGAAATTCTTTCGAAGGTGTTTCTTTTGTTCTGTGGCTGTCAGCTGGCTTCTCTGCTGAAGTTCTCAAAACATCATTATTACAGTCTTTCTGAAAGCTTGAATTCCTGCAAATAGCATACAGCCTTAAGTTTGCTGCTGATAAACCGTTAAGCTTCAACTATCACTCCAAAAGTATATTCCTCATAAACTGGATTATAATATGAAACATGAAAAATCTTTCAGAACTCTGTCAGCAGACTAGGGAATGAAGAAAGATTGGGCTTGATCTTAAACTATAAAGTTTGACAGAGCATAGCAAGTCTTTGACTTGCATTGGGAATTCGGCCCATGATCTGCATACATTTACATTAGTGCAACAATGTTACAATTTAACTGGATGTAACAAATTTAATGAATTTCTGAAGTATGTCATGCAGGGAATTGCATGTGTTCTTAACTATTCACAGCAGTAATAAATCATTCACCAAGTGGGAAGAAAAAAATCACTGTTTTATTAATGGCAGGTAGTATTTAGTTTCTTTCAGTATTTCCCGTTGAAGAGGAATGCTGTAGCCAATGGAAAAGTGCTTCTTTTTTATTGTTCTATGAAACTATAAACTAAGTTTTAGTACTGTTCCTCTAGTCTGCTGTCCCCACTTGCTTTATTTTCCTCAGTTCCATTGGTCATGAAATTTGGAAGATTGTCATTGTTTTTCCTCTCTGTTCAAGATTTGTAACAAAAATCTCTTAAATTGCTCCAAATTGTCTTAAATTATTTAAATTGTTTAAACTAGCAGAAAGGCAAGGCCTACATACAGAAGCATATCTGCTACTGGATCTGCAGAGTGAAATAAGGTGAAAGATACTTGAGTACATGCTTAATTTAAAAACTAAACGTTCAGCACATCCTGTGTTCATTGTTGGGAATACTGTACCACTTTACAGCTAAACCCCAAACTCTGCTCTCTTTTTTTCCTTCCGTTTGGATTAAATACAATGTAGGATGGGACAATGACTAGCCTCGAGAACTTCATAATTTTTTGACTGGCCAAGGACATACTGCAAAGACACCTGTTATTTTCAGCAGCTTGGAACAGCCTCAGTCCACGTGTTTTCATTCCTTCACTACTGGTATAAATGTGTTAGTTGGTTGAAGAATGCTTTAATATTTTTTTTTTCTGATTTTAGTAATGAAGTTGAACCTATTCAAAGAAACCTATGTTGAAAGCTGCATTCTGAAGCCTCTACTGAATCAGCCTAGCAATATTTTAAATGATGCAGATTGTCTATTTTCTTAGTGTCTGTAGCAACTTATTTATGATGATATACTTAGAGTGTAGGAGCATGAGGAATTTCAATAAAACTACACTTAGTGTTTGTTGTTTTTTTTTTCACAAGTAAATGGGGGAGAGAACTCAGGAAAGAAAAAAAGTAGTTTTAGTGAATTTTGGCTTGAAATGGAAATGCTGTGTTTGCATGAGCAGTTTTACAAGTGATTACAACTCCTACATACATATCAAATGTAGTGCAGTAGTTCTCCCAGTTTAGTGTACATGGATAATATTTACTAGAAAAGGACGGAACCTTGAAATCTCTCTCATTAGAAGTGCATATATTGTTCGTACTTTTTCTAAATTAAGTTATTTTTAGATTTTTAATGCATTGAAGTTCTTCATTCACGGTCTTTTGCAGTACTAAATACTGTGCAAAGCTCAGGTTTGCAGTTCAACTTGCATTTGGTTGACTAGTGCAGCAATAGCTATCTCTAAGTGTCCTTTATGGGGCAGGACATGTGCAACTATCTGTTTTGTCGTTCCTTCCACACAGGGGACATTGAAGGGGGAGAGACTCTTTAGTACTAACAGGAGAATGTAAAGGCATGAGCCAACAACATTCCCTTGATGCAAAAAAAAAGCTAGTGGTATTAAGGGCTGTGTTAGGCAGAGCCTTGCCATCAGGTGGTGGAGAGAGGTGCTCCTTCCCTTCTGCCCAGCACTGTTGAGATCTCCAGTACAATGCATGGACTTAGTGGAGTACGCCCAGCAAATGGCCACAGAGGTGTTCAAAGGATTGGAGCATCTCTCGTATGAAAAGAGGATGAGAGATCTGGGGCTGTTCAGCCTGGAGAAGGCTTAGGGGAGATCCTACCAATGGTTATAAATACCTGAAGGGAGGGTATAAAGAGGATGGGGCAAGGCTCTTCCCAGGCTCTTTCTCTTGGTGTCCAGAGACAGGACAAGAGGCAGTAGGCACAAACTGGAAGATGAGGGGTTACATCCAAACATCAGGAGACCCTTCTTTACTGTGCGTGTGTCTGAGCACTGGCACGGGCTGCCTACGAAGGTCACAGAGTCTCCTCCTTGGAGATCTTCAGAAGCTGCCTGGACATGGGTCTGGGCAGCCTGCTCTGGGTGGCCCTGCTTGAGCAGGGGTTGGACCAGATAGACCCTGAGGTCCCCTGCCAGCCTCAGCCATCCTGTGGTTCTGTGAATGAGCATATCTGAAAAAACACCCTCACTTGGACATGTTCTACGTGGTTTTGGGGGGTCAGCAAGTGGCACACTGTGATCTGTATCAGCCAGTGGTTTCCACTGCTGTCAAGGGAGTGACTGTTTGTTCCCCAAACTTAAAACTTCTTGCTGCCAGCTATAATTCTCTGTAATTGTTCTTATCTGATTAGGTTATTATTAGAGGGACTATGGTATAATGACGATTGTTACACAATAAATCAAACAATTCAAACTTTAGTAATAATTTTATTATAAACAGAGGAAGCCTAGTCTTCAGGCAGGCATTTAAGTGAGGGTTGTTTTTTTTGTTGTTGTTTTGTTTTGTTTTTCATACAACAACAAAGCATAAAGTTAAGGCACACTGATCTGTGTAATGAACACTTCTTAAAGTTTTAATTAAAATCATACCCGAATTGTTGCTAGGTCTTGAGGAAAATTTGATGGAACGTATTGCTAGCCTTTAAAAATCATTAGCAATTGAATACATATACTAGGCATTGGCATAATAGAATTCAAGGTGGCTAATATATGGTATACCAATTGAAAAAAAGCAACAGATTTTTTCCATGAATTCTGGAGAAAATTGGGTATGCAAAAACGTTCATAAACATCCATTTCTTAATCCAGCAGCTTATAACTGATGGGAGAAGTAAATCTTCAGTGGATAAAATCTACCTGTTAAAAGCTGCTGCTTGTTTGCCATTTGTTTCTCCTTTTTCGTAGTATAATGGAAATATTTATGGATCATAGTAAACAAAAAGCTATGAAATGAATGTTCTTCTATTTTTTTTAAATGTATAGCATCTTAGTGGAACCTGAAAAATGGGATGTGATTGAAAGTAGCAATCAACATAGTTGGCAATTCCTAATTCAGGCATCCTTCCATCAGTTTGTGCTGGAGTTGTAGATTTTTTTTAATACTTTTTGGAATCTACAGGAAAGAGCAGAACATAATTAATGAATTGCAAGAGACTTTCAAATTCTTGCCTAGTGGTAACTTAAAATTTTGCCTTTGCTCCTCCTCATTTGATGTTGAGAACACACTGTGGCGCAAAGATGATGACCATTCATGCTTGCGATGACGTGAGAAATGACCAGAAAATAATTAGCTTTAAGCTGTTTATAATAGGGTAAGACTTGGGCAGTATACTCCGCTAGTTATATGCTAATACTCGTCCCAGATTGGGAACTAGAATAACTAAGGCAGCACTGTTTTAATGAACATTGTAGCATATATATTCTCTGTATTGTCAGGACTTGCCACTTTTTAGATTGAAATCACAAAGATTTGCTACTGATATAAAAATACTAATATTTACAATATATTTGAATGTTTTTACTTTTCATGGAGAAACTAAATTGTTTAAAGTTATGAGATTAGAACATGTTTTAACTGTCAGTGGATTTAGCAAATGCACTTCTAATGCTCAGGCATAGAATAAATTAAATTTGATAAATCGGGCAATGAAATCTAATTAAATCCTTTAGTTTTCTGTTTATATTGAATAACACTGATATATTTCAAAATTGTTGAAAGCAAACAACATAAGTAAAGGAAAACCTATTACAACAAAAACAGGTTAAAATGTAGCCCCAAGAAATAAGCTAAAGTAAAATTATACAAAACATCCACTTGCTATGAATGATGTTTAATGTTTTTGTATTTTTGTTTTGTGCTTGTGTTGGCTTTGGGTGCAATTAAATTCTGAACTATATACTGCCAGGAAAGTTTGTCTCCCTCAGGGCTGGAGCAGATGGTGGATGTATTTTTTTCTTCTTCTTTTCACCATTTAGAGACCAAGACTGCTGAATCTCTAGAAGAAAGTGTTTTTGCCAAAGAAAACTGCTGATGTTGGCCTTAAACCAGTTCTAAGGGTTCTTAGCTGTATTCTTGACAGGGTTACTACTAAAGCTCCAGGTAAAAGTGAAGTTTTATTGAAGTTTTGCTAGTAGCAGTATTTTAAGGCAGATTTCATCTGGTTAATAATGTTAGGTGTGTAGAATCGAAAAAGTTCTACTGATTATTTACTAGCAAGTTTTAATTTTTATTCAGCCTTTGCATGTCAGGAAATTTCACTTGTGTGAGGAAGCTATCAATTTAGTGTTTCCAAGTAATCACTTTCACTTTGGTTAAAAGAATAATAATCTTCTAAATCCATAGGGAATCTTAACTTTTGTCAAAAATACAGAATTTACTTGTGTTCATATGATTAATATCCCCTGGAAAATGAAAGAAAAGTAATCTTGAAGTTTAGTAAAAGAGTAAGTCTTATATATTGTGGGGAAAAAAATTAAAAAAAAAAAACAACTGCAAGTGAGAAAATACCTTTTCAGTGTTAAATACTAATTACGGTCAAGAAGTTGTTTCATTAGTGTTCCTAAATTTAAGCCAACTGCTGAATGGACCATTTCTTTGTTATTTTCCCATTTCAGCTTCCCTTTGAAAAAGGTCCTTGCCATTCAAATGGAACATAAAGACGTTTATTGGTCCCTAATGATGCAAACTATAGTTGTACAATCATCATTTTAGAATATGAGATCTGTGTGCTCTTAGATTTGTTGTCATTTTATCACAATTGTAGAAGCATCTTTAAGTGTATTTGCTTTAGCAGATGGTGAATGGCCACACTGGGAATATATCCATCTTTTTTACTGTATGATGAAGTTTTAAAACAGATCTTTTAGCTATGGTAGCTAGAAAAAACATACTTTTGTAATAAACATTGTAGGGCAGGAAAAAAAGGTCTAATTTTGAAGTCCTTTATGCTGGACATAGGAAATCAGTATACACTAGATACATGAGAATACATGACATGCTATAAATATGGAAAAATGCTAATGCTTTCTTTAATCATTACAATATTTTAAAATTAAATACATTTTTTTTAAAAGAAATTTGAAATCACGTGTTTCATCTCTGTATAACAAACAAACAAAAAAACAGAGTGCTCTGGGGGATGGGGGGAAAACCCTTGCAGTCCATATGGAGTTTCCTCTGACACTATCATTGCTGTGAATTCCAGGCCTGATGCAGGCCTTACTGCTGAAGCTAATGAAAAGATTGCCACTGACTTCAGATTCATTAAAGTCAGACGCTGGAAGAATAAGCTAGCTATCTATTACAAGCATGAAAGATATGAAAGGGAGTCCAAAGGAGGAAATACTGGGTTTTAAGTCTGAAAGGAATGAACCTTTAAAACAAAATAGAATGAGAGAGTAAATTGAAAAACGTAGTTCTACTGAAGCCATGCTCTTTGTGCAAAGAATGTGATGTTCTTTCTTCTACAATTTGCAATTTAGGATCAAGTTGATGCTGTGAAGTGTGGTTTGTAGATCATTAACTAAAGTCTTGAGTTACCCATGTGTCTTTCTTCGCAATTGTAGTATTCACATGGAAAGTGTAGAAGAACAGTAAAGAATAACAGTAATGGGATACATAATTTCAAGCAGTTTTCCAGGTCACATGGCTTGAGCGTCAGCTTTAAAGGTGAGAAGAAATATGGCAAAATGCCTCTTCTAAATGGTTTTAAAAAAACAACAACAAAACAATAAACAACTACACTGTAGGCGTTTAATAAAGGTGGCTAATACGTAGCCATTCCTATGACATTAGGATCCCTGAACCTTTTCCAGAGGTTTTGGGTTTGCCTCAAATTTTTATTTATTTATTTATTTATTTATTTATTTATTTATTGGTGTGTGTGTGTGTATGGAAAGTTACTTTTAGGTAGCTCATTAATGAGGAATAGCAGAAAGCCAACAATAATGGTCATAAGGCATAGAGTGCCTGTGTGCTGAGCTGGAGGGCTTCCTGCCAGTATACGTGGGGATCTTCATCCCCTACCATGCAGGAATCTTGCCCTGATTTCTCCCTTTCCTGCTTAACACTTGTTCCACAGAAGGTAATGATGAAGTAAAAGGATCCAAGTTAGCCAAATTGAACCTTGTTGTGAAACAATTCATCTTTGATTGTGCCGGAAATGTAAATCCTGACACGGAAGTGAGGAAGAATTCCTGACTCTCCTTTTCTAGTCATAGGCATCGTCCCACTGTGAAATTGTCCATCCTTTTGTGAAACTGTTTCTGAAGGGCTGAGAAGTTAAACTGCCCTTTTTAAAGGATTTGGTAAACATCACAACTGATGGCAGCTTCTCGTTTACTATGGATATGGTTCACGTACTTTGTAGGCTTTAGAAATTAACTTCACAGTTTAATTTTTTTAAAGTTTTTTTGGGATGGCCTTTTAAAAGTATTCTTAAATACTTTAAATTGTTAACATATTTTTAAATACTTTGCATACTTCAGTTTTAATTATTCAGGAAATTCTGCTGCTTTGAAAAGTAAACAGACTTGCTTTGTTTATCTTCAGTGTTTGTAGAGAATATGTACTTAAAAAAAAGGGAACTCATTACTTCTTTATCTCTTGGTGATTCTTTTCGTGGCTTTACTTAATGCTGTTTATATTAGACTAACAAGTAGTGCTGGAAAAATAATAATTAAAAAATGCATTTCCATTAATATTTTGTTCTGTGTGGGCTTATGATAGCATACTGTCCTGTTCCTAGGCAGCAGAAAGTCTGGGTAGACCAAGGAAAGAAAGACATTACTAGGGTAAGTCTTGAGTTAACAGCAGTTGAGGTGGAAGCCCAGGAGAAGTAGGGAGAACTTCATAGTCCATGTTTTGTTCTGCTCAACTGAAACACATAGCAATAACAGCTTTAAAACCTGTAATTCGGAGGTAAATGAGCACAGCATGTATAACCATTGTTATCTCGCTGTTGTCTTGCTATCTTCTCCTTAACACCTATGTGTACATACATATGTAATTTTTATGTACGTGACTAACTTTAATGTCAGTCAGTGCTTTCCTTCCCCCCAAAACAGTGGTTAAAAAGACGAAAAATATAGATCATTGCTTCATTATTTTTTTTTCCCTGTATTCGCAAATAGTTGTGGTGGCAGTGTGGACATTTTCAAGTGTCATGGGTTTTGAGGTGTGCACCTTCCTGTTTCATACTGTGAAAGATCTGTGGATGGGGCCAGCCCGTGGTGTCCTTTTGGTATACTAATTTCTGGAAGACAAAGATCTGTTGATGTGGACTGAAAAAAGTTGTTTCCCTGAACGGTGCTCTTGTACAGACAGTCAAAAGATTGGGACTTAGGGCTGCCTCATGGCTCTATTTTCAAACTATGTCTATTAAGAATATTTTTGTGAATTGTATGTAAATGCTTTACCAATCATTCTGGACCTTTAAGTGAAAATAAATTTTACAAAATGAACTGCAAAGTGAATGGTGACACACAAATTTCTAATTTTGCACTTGTTTGTGTTAAACTTCAGATGGTGTTTTACTCTTATTTTGACATAGAATGGGGCTCTGAAATGATAATTTGATTGCAAAGAAAATATATTCAGTGTTCACCTGACGAATGGTTCAATATTTGTGGTATTTAAATGATCTTTGGTAATGCATTATTTAAGGACTCCTACTTTCAGTGCAGAAGGCTGAATGGGATATTGTTATTTCTAAAAGCCAGAAGAGAAGTCCAATAATAAAGGATCTTAATTCCCTGCATTTTGTGTGAGAGAGAAAGTGAGCATACATAATCACCCAAGGGATGTGGTGGATTCCCCATCAGTGGAGTACAATGTGTTACTGGAGTGCCAAGATGTGACTAGACAGGGAGCTAGATAATCCTATTTGGGCTCCCTTTACCATGAAATGTTGGACCAGGTGCTTTTCTGCATTCCCTTCCAACCTGGGCTGTTCTGTGATTCTGTGTTCTATAATACTATTAGTAAAAGTTAAATACCTTAGTTTTATTTGCTAATTGGACTAGCAGTTCACAAGAATTTGAATGTAATTTTATAGTAATAAGTTACGTAAATAATTTACAGGATTGTTCACTCTCAAAATTTATCCATTATCACTTTGAAAATATCCATTTAGAAACAGTATTATATATTATTATATATATAATATATATTATTATTATATATAGTAAAATATACACTGTACATAAATTATTATATACAGTATTACATATAATAACATTATATTATATTTATTAAAATTATATATTTTAAAAATTAATATTTGCAAAAAAAAACCCAACAACCAATAATAGAGCTTGTCTTTGTATAGAGCTGAATAAATGTGATACTACAAAGCTGGGGTGATCAATCTATACAGCATGAGTAGTAAAGCCCAATAACTCTCCAGAAATGACATGAACTTAAATTTCTTCCTTTATAGGTACATAAAAAAGGGAAAAAAAAGTTTGTTCACAAAAAAGCTCCAAAGAAGAGTTACATATTTAGAGCTAAAAATCCATCTTTTCGCCCCTAAGCACAGACTGTTATTAAGCAGACAGTATAACGAAGCCACATTTTTGAGCAATTAAAAAGGGAGTTCTTTTCATATAATTAGGTTCACAAGTTTAGGTTGAAAGAGAACAGAAGGAATGGCTGGTCTTTTGTCTACTAATTTTAACTTGATATTTTACTTTTTGCTTTGCAGTACACTACTGCATTGCCTGGTTATTGGGAATGTAATATGGAATTTTTTTCTTGTATTCCAAATGATTTGCATTAATTCTTTTATTCTAATTAATTTTTGGCCTATTGTTTAAGGCTTGCTGTGCAGCCCTTAATTCTGCTTCTTTGAAGAATGATGTTGTTTTTACACATTTTCTTTCAGCTTTGTTGTTTTTCCTTTACCTGTGTCTTAAAGTCTGCACCTTATTAGAGATACAGAATGAATACACTTTCAAAAATTCTGTGTATTTGCAACTTGGGTTGAAGTGAATGGAGCAGTAAGTGCTTGGTTACTTTAGACATCTTATCTTGAATATTCAGTTTGTATAACAATGTCAGTGAGTGACTATGTTTTGGTTTTAAGCTTATTTATTCATCTGTTAGACTGGGAATATCATTGAGTGTTCTAGACTCTTATTTGTTAATGAGTATTAAATGCATGTAATTTTCTTATCAGATTTGCATGCGTGTTATGCCTTCAGCTTTAACTCGGACATTTCTTAACTTCAAATAATTTACTCTTCAGCCACAGTATTTGTCCTGTTTCTTTGATTCAGTAGGTGAGGTAAAGGGAGGTAAATGGGGAACACCTCAGAAGCTCTCCATTGCAGGTGCCTGTAGAGAGCTTGACTGGGTACTGGCCTGTGTGGTCCCAGGACCCAGTTTTTGCTAATTAACAGATACACTATCTTCTCTAATACTTCTAATAGGGAAGAAGAATCACTTTTATTAAAAAAAGAAAAAAGAGAAAAAAGAAAAAAAGATCAACCAAAAACAAAACCCCCAAACCTGTCAGGCTGGAATTCCTGTCAAGTCAAATCTGATACAGTTGATATTTGGGCATTTTGCTGTTTGCCTTGGCATAAAAACCTTGGCTGCTCCAGACTGTGACTTGGCTGCCTGCCTTCTGCCCTTGTTCTCCCAAGTCTCCATCACACTCATGAGATCAGCAGTATTCAGTCATGCCAGAAAGTATTGTGAACTGGTGATACTGGTTTAAAGATGATTTCTCTCAATACCAGATTACGAGGTTAAAAAGCATCCTAGAATCAGAGGCCTTGCAATAACGCAGGTATTCATAGGCTGCAATCATTATCACTTATTATTGCTTCTTTAATTTTGATATATGAAAATTGAGCTACTTAACGATGATCTGTGAGGGCTTAAAATGGGCAGCTGCTCCTTGATTATTTTATTTATTCCCAGTACCTTTTCACAGGAGCAGTGTAAGAGCCATGGGTGGCTTTGAGTAATAGTTTCTCTTCTAATCAGAGCTGTAGAAAAAAAAAAAAAATTAAAAAAAAAGAAGTGATCTGTGGGCAGTATAGTCTGTAAAATTATCTAACAGCAATTTTCTTCATTTCTCACTTACAGCTGTCCTAGCTTAAAGTGTGGAGGAAGGTTCCCTTAACTTGATGAAATGTACTTCGCCTAACTGTCTTTCATAGGTTATTAACCATTTCAGAATGAGCTGGGGTCTCAAAAGTATTCCTGAATGCAGAGGGGGTGCTGTACACAGTTTGGTCTGCTTGTTTCAGCAAATCACTGTGTATTGATGTTCAAATTAATACATTCTTAACATTGAATTTTTAATGTATGCACAGTTTAAATACTTTTTAATTGTTACTCTTGGAAGGAAAATATTTATTGCCTCAGGTCTCTGAAATGTAGCCTCTGTTACAATTGCCAGGGGAGTGAATTGTGTTCTGTCCTTTGAATTCATGTGCTTGTTGGTAATTGAGGAATACTAATGTTCGCTAGAGCATAAGGGTCTTCTAAGGATCAGGTAGAACTAACACTCGTTTGTGATGAAACAGGACAGGGATGGTGATTTGCTGAGGAATGCCATTTCCTTTTGACAGACTTCATAGGTTTCAATCTAGAAAAAAATCAAGTATACTGACATGTCTTGCAGGTTTTCCTCCCCGAGAGATTGTCCTAGATTGATTTTTTTTTTTTTTCCTTGAATTGCTTAAGGGATCTGTTTTCTGTCCTGACGGGGATACAGTTCCATTGTGTGGAACTACCTTTATGTTTTGGGGAATAATACCCTGCAGAGATACTTCACTGAATCTGGGAATTTTATTGTTCTGCTTTGTTTGCATTTTGAAAACTGCATCAGTGAGTTATTTCCCTCTTTGACATGGCATGTGTGACAGCTGAGACAAATTACTGTAGCCTTGGTATTCTGTCGTTAGTATTCAGGATCTGCTTGGTCTTCCTTGAAGTCACCTTGGTCAAGGCTTTACCTAAGGTTCAGCCAGCATATTTTTCTCTCATCTCCATCAGAGCCCCTATGGTTGTAGAAGGAACTGTAATGCACTGAGATTTCAACAGTGGACTCATTTTGTTGTGTATATTGGGAGTTTTCTTGTTTTGAATTGCTGTTTATAAGGCACTACTTGCTGAAGCCCAGGTTGCCTACTTTATTTCTTTGTGTCACTGTATGCAACTGCCCAATGAAGAAAATTCTTAGTTTGTAAAACAAATTAGCCCATATAGGGTATTGTTTTTATATATATTGTGTGTATACATACACAATAATAAATGAATCTAGTTTTATATTTATATATTTATTTAAAAAAAGAAAAGAAAAAGAAATATACAAGTTATATGTAGTTGCTAAAAAAGATGGGAAAAAAGGAAAATCTCACAAGTTCCTCAAGGAAATAATGAAAATTGTTTCATTCCTTCTGCCTTTTTTTATCCTCCACTATTTCATGCTCAGTGTCCAGAAGCTGCCATATCATACCACTTCCTTTTAGTAAATACCTGTTTGTTATGCACTTTCTTATATGCAAAGGAAGGATTTATTTAAAATAACCTTGACAGTTTCTCCTTCTGTTGCTGAGATTGAGTTACCAGCTCTCTGTTTTGAATCTCTGCAGGGAATGTTTTCTTCAGCATGAACACTAAATGACCAGTTCAGACTTGCCTATGGAAAAAAAAAAAAAAAACAAAAAATGTTGATGCTCATCTCTTACAGTAAAAACTGGTCTGCTCTGGGCAGCATTTTAAAATGTTTTGGAGATTTGAATTTTCTTGACTGCTAATAAGATACAGGAAGAAACATCAAATTGCTTTGGGATGTATTTCAAAGTACAGACGTTTAATAGCATTTTAACTCCATTTACAGACAATAGCACCATTTCCTTTTTTAATAGAAAGAAACCTCTTAAAGGTAGAAACCTATCAATTGAACTATTTTCAATTTCCTTCACTGACATCCAGTATCAACTCGAAAGACATCCCAATGCCATTATGACAGTCGAATCATGCCATAGCAATTTTTCCAGCCTAACAAACAGAGAATTATCCCCTCAATTCACAATAATAAAGCAATGCCTTTTAAACAGTCCTCCAGATATGCTTTTTATGTGGTAATTTCTAAAATACGTTTACATATGTATAAACCTTTTGCTGACTTATACTTTGGGAGTGTGCAATATTTTTGACTGTGGTTGCAAATGCAAAGAATGTTTCAATTGTGAGTTTATATCAAAACAAATAAAAAAACCATTATTGGTAAATCATTGTGTGTGCTAAAATGACAAAGTTTTCAGGAGCTTCGTTAAAGTAACATAAAGATTATCAACAGCTATACTGTGGATATGCATACAACATTTCTAACAATAAGGACAGGACTGTGGTATTTCTGATTCAAGGCTTAATATGAAAGCCAAGTCAGTGGCTGTCATTCAGCTGACTTCAGTAGCTACTTGAACAACTTAGCATAGTGTTCATGTTGACCAGTATAAATGACTTCTAGTGATTTATATAATCAATTAGTGAATCACTTAATGTTGTTTGGCTTCTTTTATGTGAATGTAATAAGGAAGTTGCAATTTGAAATGTTTGCAAAGTCTCAATCTAACTGATAAAGACTATTGTTATTGTCAGTTGCTATTGTTACTGTCAGTTGACAAAACACATAGCTGCCTAATTTTGGCCAGCTGTTGACATTATATAGTGTATCAAATATTTAGTTCATTTACACATAATTATTTTAAAATGATGAAAATGTTTTGTAAATTTGTAGTTATTGTTGACTGAATCATCTTATTAGAAATTACTATAATTAAAATCTTCAAACTATGAACAGGCAGCACCAGTGCAAATTTCCCATTCATGCTCTTTAGCCAACGTGCATCTCTGATGCAGAACTGACAGAAGTGTGTCCCTATGGGTTTCTTGGCCTCTTAGCTGACTCAGAGGGGAACATTAAATTTATTGACCACTTGTTGGCTGTTGTTACTGACAGTAGTGGGTAGAGCTCTTGGATAGAGCTGGACCTCATATACCAAATGTCAGATGAGGTAAGCTCTCCAGAAACCTGCTACTCCATCCTGGAAACAAAACTGCTTGCATTTACCATTGTGTAGTAACTGATGCGTTTTGTAGGAGGGCATTACAGTTCTTTGGACTGTCCATTACTTCTGGAAAATGTGAACTGTTTTGAAAGGTCTGCCTGAAACAACATCCTCAATGATTCTTTTCCACATTAGCAAAAAAGTAGAACAGAATAAAAGTTGTAGTTATCTGGAGTGGATACTGCAAGTCTTCAATAGAAAGAATAGTAACTGCATAGAAATATTGGTAGTGGTGAGTAGAGGAGGCATGTGGTGTAGCCAATTGTAGGAAAAAATTCAGAAGGAGGAGGCTTGTACTGTGCATGGTGGGGAGTGTACTGGTGTGCTTTCTTTTCCTCTCTCCCTTTCTTTTTACAGTGATGGACAGAACAGCTGTCAGATGCATGCGTGTCACTTAGGAGGTCTGCTCATGTTCTGTCACTGTGTGGATCTGTGCTTTGTTTACACACCTCTGCTGAGGATAGCCCACTTGTACGTGTTGGGCCATATAAGGTCTAACAAATCAGATACCAAACAACTCTATAAAATGAACATGAGACTACCAGTGTGTCTGATTTTACTTACATATAATTTTCTACGGTGAGATTTACGAATGCCATGCTAAAATACATACAAATAAATCAAATTCAGTATCTGAAATAGTTTGAACATGACAAATGAGTTTTGCTGTGCAGGAAAGAGAATTCTAATGTGGAGCTAGCAGAACACTTATGATTTTGGAGTAGTAAGTCACTTTTCATTTAAAAAAAAAAAGTCTGGACTACTTGGCAGTCATTAGAAAATCTGAATTAGGAAGAACCTGAGGCACTCAGCAGGGCATTGTACTTACATGTTAATAAAGGGTTAATACATTTTCTAGCCATACTGAGAGCAACGTCCAGCAGGGGGAAAGAAAGACTGAAAATAGTCTTAGAACAGATATCAATGATGGATGAGGGAAAAATTCCTTAAGAAATGTGATCAGAGCTCTATCAGGACGAATGAATGAGCTAATTGCCCGTGACTCAGGCAGTTCTAATCTGTGCATTTTCAAAATAAAGTATCTTTGTAAGCCAATATGAGGGAAAAATGCATAAGATTGAAACATAAAAAAATAGGAAGTAAGAAATCTAACAGAACATATTTTCAGATTTACTGATTGTGGTCTGCAATACAGTAAATTCTGTAAACACAAATATCATCCAAGCCTTGAGTAATGAAAGGGATTTTGAAGTCTTAGACAAATACAGCATGATTACTGTACACAGTGATTCCATATTTAAGAGAATAAAAAATCCATTTCTAAGCTCTAAATTATTCATGTTGTCTTTCAACAAGGAGAAGGAATGCTAATTTGACTAATTAGTTAAGGAAGCAATAGTCATGGAGGTGTCTAAGGTGTTCCTTGATTTTCTAGTGATATAAAACAAAGCAAAAGTTTCATGTGTGTACCTGTAATAACTTTAGAGGCATTTTTGCAATTTTGGTTGTGACTATGAAACTATTGTCAAGCTGAGATTATATATATATATATATATATAAAGTATTCAAATCCATTAAGCAATTAATGAGCTGCATTATATTTTTGGTGGTTTTAAAAATTTCTATAAATGGTGTAAAATGAAATTTAAATATGTAAGAAATGTTGAGACATTTTACAATAAATGTATTTTTTTCCAAAGACTAAGTTTAGCCTAAACAAAAACTTGCACAGAAATATGTTAATAGGAAGAAATCATATACTTGTGCCATTTCCAATGTTTTTTATTTTTAAATATAATATTTTCTTAAAAATGCACGTGCAAACGAATTGTGGGATATATGTTAACTGATTTGCTTTGACAAGATACACTATATTACACTACTGCAATTTTCTGCTTTTAGCAGAAAGCTGTTTCCATAATAAGGCCTTATAAAAATCCACAAGAAAGAAGTAAGATGGTCAGATCTATTTTGAGAATTGAGTTTCCTAACTGATGTTATATTTGTGATGTAGCTTAACTCTGTTTGTTTCCCCTAGCTTCATATGTGACACACAAAATTTGACCTGGAAGTCAGCGCAAGAATCATCTATGCTGTCCCAGATAGAATAAGAATAGTTCAGTTTGTCTCTATAAGGATACAGTTAGGATTATTTTATATATTAACTATTTATCAAAAGGTGTGTTGCCCCTGGAGCCCTAGGACTCTTCTGCCAGGAGCTGTGCTATCCTACAAAGGAAATGAAACGTGTTGTGTCTTTAACTACTACAGCTCAACATTTGTTAGTACATTTGAGTCCAGGCTTTGCGTTATATTCTTTTTGCCCCGACACAAAGAGGAGGAAAACCATTTCCACATCGTGTGTTTCTCCTTGTATAGTGTGTGGTACTGAAGGTATGTGATTTCTGGTGGTTTTAAAAATTTCTATAAATGTTATAAAATGAAGAGGTTGTAGTAAGTAGTAAGAGGTTGTCATCAGACTTCCTGCTATGTTCCTTTATCTACCAAGCTACAAGTCTGTCCTTAGGATAGCAGATTTCATTACCAAAAGTTGTACAGTTTTTTTTTTTTTTTGGTATATCTTCTGTTTCTATCTTTCATAAAGAAAAAACATTTCAAAAGTCATATCAAGTTATTTGTTTGTTGGAATTATCATCTTAGACTCAATTTTAGGATCAGAGGAGAGGAGAAAAAGCTTCCAGAGATTTTTATATTAGTTTCAAATTTCTTAACCAGATGCGCCTACTATGTAGGTCAGAAGACATTATTAATGGTGTCCCAGAACAATTTATTTTGGTCTTCCAAACTGAAACATAATTCAATTTTTTTCCTTGCATTGAACTATAACAGAGCATTAAATACTATTTTAAAGTATTGCTAAATTTGAATCTGAGCATTGAATGCTTTGATCACAGCTGAACTTGAGATACAGAAAAAAAAAAAACTCAGGCATTTCTTTGAAATCATTAGAAATTTCTGAAGTATATGTGATTACGTGTAAGGCAGAATCTCAGATGAGACTACAAAAGTCTGTCAAATGAAACATCTGTAATTTTAAACATATACTTTCATTGGTGATGTATAAATACAGTTATTAAAACAGGTTCCTCAGACTTCAAAGTGTATATATGCTCTGTAATTACTATATCAGACTTCTGATTTAGAAGAGGAAATTTTACTGGTCATGTGAGTGGTAAAGGACAGAAGGCTGAGGACTATTATGTATATTTAAGAGAACGGTTTATTCTGTATGTGACGAGACAAGGAAGATTACTGAATGTGAGATCCAAGAGGAAAAACAATTGCAGGAAAGCTACATGAGAGCTCTGAGGAACCAGTCATTTCTGGTACACTGCCACAATCTTTTAGCTGCAGTTTGTAATTTACCTAATTAATTTATTGAAAGAATCACTTGCACATAAAATACCATTGAGTTCCTGCTGTGTTTTATGTCAAGAATTTCTGAAAGCATAGTCTGTTTCTTGTGCACTGATGGTTTGAATTTGGTATTGAATGGCAAAATGGACTTTGAAAATGGAATCTAATGGGTTTTATTCTTCCAGTTGTCTTTTAGACAAATTGAAGTAGCTGTTATCACATTAAGGTTTAAATATTTTGTTAAATAATTTTTATATGGAAAAAATGCTGTCCAAACATAAAAAATACTCATCTGACCTTCATTATAAGTGTTAAGATTTTATACATAGGAAAACATTGGTAGATTTGTTTTTTAGGAAATAGACTATGGAGTGGGATAAATTTATGACAAGTATTCGACTAATAAGTGTAAGATATGCAAAGTGTTATTTTGCCAACATCTATTTCTCTTTCCATGTACATTATGCAAGGTTAAGCTGTACTAGCTTTTGGAGTTTGAGTTAATGATTCTCATTATTTTTAAATTGTTTATAAGTCCCAAATATCCATAATGAATTGGCTGAAGTTTGGTTTTAAAAATTTGAATGTAAAGCACTATTTGAAACAATGATCATGTGCTTGGATTTTGCTTGCTTAGCGTTTTATGACCTGAAGAGCGTTACGCTGATGACTTTTCCATACAGAATATACTTAATCATCATGGCAGACTTAATGAAACTGAAGACCCCTGAAAAGTGAATATGTGCATGCTTTGTGATGATGTCATGAAAAATGATTTTTAAATGTGTTTGTAGAAGGCAGTAGGATTATTATTGCATAGGAAGCTTTAATTGCACATTCCTGCTTAATGGTACAGCCTGGCTTACTGTTTCAGGTGCATTGTCTATCATTGCTGTGCTATCGAGAGAAAGATTTTTAACGTTGTGTCCCTACTTGTGAGAGGTTAACTTTGCATTTTGTATGTTTTGGCTTAGCCTATTAGTTAATTTGCAGTAGTGCGTGCACAATGACATAACTTCATTGTATACCTGTTGCCTCCCATATTGAGGACAGGCTCCCTTCTTACACCATTCCCCCCCAGCAGTCCTTTCCCACTAATTCTTCATTGAACAACTTCGCCTGGCAACCGCAAACCCCAGCAACCCCCATGCCAGAGAACAACGGCCGGAGAACAAGCAACCGAGACAGCAAGGCGTCTCCTGAATCACCTCTCTATGTTCCTGATGGCCTCATCGTTAAGAGCCCGGTGTTATCACCAGCCATGGGGCTTGTCGACCCCCACGGCCACACTCCCACACCTGTGCCTTTTTCAACGTAATTATTACAATAACGAAGAAGGAAGAATGTTGCACAGCCTTTGTCAGTGATGTTTTGTCACCTTCACTAGGAGAAATATTTGTCTTCAGCAACATCTATGGTCACTTGATCACCCCTCACCCTGCAATCCCTTTTGGATGAGCATGGTTACTTTGGTTGTGCATTCCTAGGCCTTCAATACTTTCTGCTTTTTCCATTCTGTGCTTTGGTGGCCTTGACTAGTAACTCCCCAGGCTGCAGTAAATATCCTTGTTTCACTTGAACTGCAGCTGCAACTCTTCCAGATCAAAAGAGGGGATTGCCTCTAGTGGACAGGGAGTGAAAGTTTACTTCACGTGTTCTGAAGCATGGTGAAGAAACCTTTTCTATGCTGCAGGGACAGAAATTTCAGTAATCAGTTAGTATTTCCTGTGAATCTGCTCTAGACCATGCCAGAGAGGAATGACCCAGGCTTGAGTGCTATCAGTTGCACAGAGCACTCCATGAGGAAAAAAGAAAATCAGCGTAGTAAATGGGAAAGTATACATGGCTGTGGACTTTTATAGATCATGAGGATCACTTGTGTATCTCCCAGCAACTCTGGAGAGTTCAGGGTCATGTGATGGTGCACATAAGTGGTTGATAAATCAGGATCTCGTGGAGGTGCATCCACACTTTGTCTACAAAAGTAGTGACCCTTTCAACCGTTGAGCACAGCTGAAAGGGACCTGCTAGTTTAGTTTCCTCTGAAAGGAATCTACTTTGCACACAGCAAAGTTGACTCAGCTGAAGTCACTCAGCATTTTCTCATTTGCTTTGTTATGGCCAGTAAATCTCATCACAGAGAAGAAAAAAAAAAGATTCAAGGAGGCAAAAGTAATACTATGTTAAGCATCACATAACTTGTTTCAATGTTCATTGGCATCACTGTGAAAAGTATTTTGTGTGTGCTATGCCCTTACTTACATATCCAGTTTGTAGGAATTAGATTGAAGTTATAGTAACTTAACTTCTATACACTTGTTAGAAGAAACGCATTTCAAATTTATTAGGGGTTGTCTGGACAGCGCTGTGGTTTTGGTGACAAGAGGTTATGCTACTATATAGAAATATATTATTTACTAACATTTTAATTGGTGTTTGCATAGAAGTCTCTGATACTTTGGTACAATAGCCATGTAAAATGTGCAAAAGAGTTGCCATTGGGTTAACTTCTATATGGTTTTGAATTTATTTCAGTTATTTTTTGTTTAGAATTTTTGTCAAAATATATTAATTGGCTGAAGCACTGAGCATATAAAAACTTGTATCTTGCCTTATAAATTGTAAGATACTCTGGGAAATGGTTCTCTTGGAATGTAGCTTTTTGAAATCTATTTTGCTTATCCTGCTGTTGTTATTCTCCTTTATTTTTTTATTAATGATACAAGATTAAATCTATTCATTTGCTTTAGCATATCAAAATCTATAGGACTCAGACACCATATTGGTAATTCTCAAGTAAATGTCCTAGTTGTCTTTCATTAGAAAACTAGAACAACTTGTTACTAAAGCAACATTTTGAACTTCTGTAAGATGGAACTTACTATGGTAGAAAAATGAACAGATATTGGAAAGATTCATTTAAACAAAAATGGGAAGGGGTGTTCAAGTTGGTAAGGCACGGCACTCAGAAAATAAATGCACAAGCTAAATTACAGTCTTTTTTCTTGTTAGACTACCTTCACAAAAACAATGGAAAGGTTCATTTAGACAAACACACAGTAATTCTCATTGGAAACAGAGATTTTTAGATAAAGACCCAAGAGGTTGTTACTGCCAAAGTAGGAAACTACTGAACTGTGTCCTGAGTCAGATTGCCTGGAATCTCTCTCATAGAGATGGAGTCAGAATTGAGAGGTTCTACTCTGTGTATTTCACCTGGAGGACTCAGTTTGTGAGTTGTACTCAAGCTCTGTTGAACCACTTGTAAAGCTCATTGAAATGGAGGTGTTGGTGTCCCTCTTGCACTCATCACAGTGATGTGGGAAACAAGAACCAGGTGTCCCTTCTGCCTCATTTGGGGTGGAAGCTTCAACTCAAGAATTGCACCTGACAATGCTTATAATTAAGTTCTGAGGCTTGACTTCTTCTGGTTGAAAAGAGTCTTAAAAAGTCATTGTGCCAGCCAACAGGTGGGGAGGATATTCTCCAGTTTGTTAGTTAGAGCAGTTGTGGAAGAATCAAGTCTTAGTACTTGCTCCAGCAACAGAAGGAAGGAATTTCAATGGGAGAGATTAAAAGGTAACTTTTTTTTTTTAATATCTTTAATCTCATAGCTAAAGAATCTTCCCGGGGATGTGATATTTGAGAAGGAATAATTTGTCTAAAGTATGTTTCCAGTTTTTTTTTTTTTTCCTGTGAAAAAAAATTCTCTGAATTGTGAGAAATATTCCCTGCTGCTTTAGTTATTAAAGCCACATTCTTTTCTCTGATTGCTTTGTGAGTCTGAAGGCTTCTGTAAACAGAATCCAAGTTAATTTAGAGAGTTTAATACTGATTTGAAACTATATAACCAAGGGCACAACTTGTTCCCAAATGGCACTTAGATATGAATGTGGTGGTTATAATAGTCATAGTTACAGAATTTTGAATGATTCTATTACAGGCAAAAACTTTAGGGATACTGTTAGCTGGCTTGCCATAATTAAAACAATTTCTTATAATCTGACTTTAGTCAGGCATACCTGACAGTGCAAATTAACCTTTTAAAAATTTCTGTCTTTCATGCCTGAGATGTCTTTGAAGTGCGAGTATATTAGAATGAATTTTTGCTTATTTTATCCTGCCATACAGATTTGTGTGTGTGTGTGGCAAGCTTTGAGAGCTCTCTCTGATGCAAGTCTTTTACATCTGTTTGTTCATTTGAATTCAGATGAGCCAACTATTTGCAGAGTAAGATAGACTCAGTTTGTAAGAAAGTTAGGCTTTGATTTTGATATGGTATATCTTACCTGGTTCAGTTTTCATTTACACTGCAATAAATGATATGCCATAACTGATGGCAGAATTTCTGTTCTAAATAGCCTGCAAATATATATCCACTATGGAAAAACATATATTTTGTAGGACTGGATGCTACAGATGGAAACTACTAATTGTGGTTTAATCAGCAAATATCTTGATATCTGAAGTGAGGTCCTGAGAAATGGTGTCTTTCTTTAGAAGCTTCTGGCATATTTGGGCTCTCTCGGCTCTTGCTTTTGTCCTGTTTTCCTTTTCTAAGGTATGAAATCTTTGCCATGTTATGTAATATCCTAATGTTGTTGCTACCCTGTCTGTCTCTGCCTGGCTTATAGTCTGTAAAGTTCTGGACTGTTCTAGTTATAAATTTGCCAGAGCAGATTTTACTAGTTTCACAGAGAGAAAATTGCAATGAGTACTTTGATTTTATTCTTGAAGTATTTATCTGGCAAAATATTTGATTTCTTGGTTTAAATATCATTACTTTTATTTGTTTCCCATGCCACTTAACTCCTCTGCAGCCATATTGTTTAACCTTATCAAGATAGTTGGATTGTTTCTGTTCTCTCTTTTTGGTTCTCACTGAGGAGAGCAATTTGTGTTTAGTTCACCTAAATCTTACCATATAAAACTCCCTCAGGCATTTAATCCCTTTTCTGTTCTTCAAGTCTGTTCTAATTTGGCAATAATTTTCTGGTAATATGCCCAGAACTGAACACGCTGTTCCAGAGGCAGCTGTGGAAATGCAGTATACTAAGTACCCAAACACTGTCATATTTAGCTTTTGATATATACATCCTAGCACTGCAACGGCTTTCTTGCTACCAGTTCACACCTAAGTAATAAAATATCTTATTTTCTCTCTTAACTCACCTGATTTTTTTGTTGCTCTGAAAATTTCCACTTGTTCAACAGCTCTTCCCGTTCTTCTTCCCAATCTAATCCAATTTAATTATTTTCAGATTATGATTTGAAAATATTCATTTAATTGGTATTGCTTTATATTTCAACTGGTATAATTTATTTCTTCAGCATATTATTTATTGAATCTGCCAGGTCATTGCTGAGGATGTTGAGTTCTAGTCCTAATAAAGAATTGTATATCACCCAAGAAGGAACGTTTCACTGTGCAGTACACACTGTGTCTTAAAACTTCATTGAAAGTAGATTATCATGAATTCAAATAAGCTTGAATTAATTTTGTGACTGTATTAAATCACTCATGAAAATAGGAGTAGTTTTAATTCATTAGGTGGTTTTGTTTTCCCTGTGCTCTTCTGAATAACTATGGAATTCAATCAGAAATCACATGACAAAACTGAATGACTTTTTTCTTCCCTGTGGATTGGTACTTTTTATTTTTAAATTAACTTTTGATGTCGTTTACTTGCATGCAGGCTAATAGTCTGGTTTAGATACAAATAACCCTACATATTTTATAGGCCTAATTCTATAAAATGAACAAGCATATCCTTCCGTTAGTTCTATAAAGAAAACATGAAAATTCTCCCTCTCAATCCAGTCCTCTCTTACAAGTAGAACATAGTTTTCAGGGCCCAAAGTATCCCTGTATTCAACATATTGTTTCAGTTTTCATTGTTGAAGGTACATATGTGAATAAAACTTTTCAAGACAAGACCTTTAGGTATGGGTAGTAAGTCATGGTAATTATGAGTAATATACCATCCAAGTTTCTACTTGGACACTTTCTGGCTCTTGTGAGAATAATAAGCTCTGTTCTTACCCTTCACACGCTCTCTTAGCACTAATCTTCAGCCTTTCATGAGCCTAGGTGGAAATGTAAGCAGCACTAAAATGAAAAATCGGTGCAGGAAAGGAACATACCTTATAAAATGCCTTCCAAATACAATGTTTTGATTTTTTTATCTGAACATATGAAACTGTTTAGTGTATTATTACTGAGGCAGAGATGATGACCTTTTCTTTGATGAGCCCAAATAGTTTTTTCTGAGCACTGTGCTGTGCACTTAATGACACAAATTGACATTTGTCCCTTTAATTAATGCTATATTTGAGGAAGTATGTTTAATGAAGTCAAACTGTTTGAACCAAATAATGTTAATCTAGACTTTCCTAAACTTAGCGGAGACCTTTATAATTTTTATTTTTCTTTAATACTCTTAACACTTTAATTGCTTTTAATAAATAAGCCAGAACAAGTTGATGTGGTATCACGTTACTCCCCGCTAGCTGGGCTGGAGTTCTCAGGTGCAAAAAGGGCGTTTCTTCTGCATGCTTAAATAGAGCAACAGGCAGCAACAGTGGAATATAAACCCGGACAGGCTCTTGCTTAGGATGTATATACTTGCTCACAAGCTTGGTAGTTGTTTCCTAGAGTGTCAACAGAAGAAACATGAACTCAAGGGCTGTGTTTGGTTATAGGCTCTAATTTTGAGCTCCTTCTGACCCATCGTCAGTCATTCAGTTAGGCCCTTCCCACCTGAGTGCAATTGTTCCTTTCTGTTCGTTCTTTAGCTTACCCCTCTGCTTTCACTGTCCTTATTTTTCCATTAGTAGTTCCTTATCCTTTTGTATGCCTATTAGGATATTTTCTCCTTTGCCTCTTCTTGGCCAGGCATAATACTGAGAGGACAGCTGCAGTAGAATTGATGCTTGCTTTCCGTTCCTAGTCTCTTCCCATAGCTTCCTTTGACTTCTAGCAAATGCAGTTTGAGGAAAAAAAACACAACACCTTTGTGGTCTGCAGTGGATGTGAGGCATGCTTGTTGAATCTGCTTATGATTTAACCACGACTCGATAAAATTTTTGTTGAAGATGTGATGATTTGTGTGTGTGTGTGTATTTATATGTCAGGTCAAGCTGGAGGAATTATTGGAAGAATTGTAAAATATATCTGTCGTCACAGAAGAAATCCTCCATTCCCAGTCTAGTTTTGAGTGAGTGGAGACACTTTGTGTTTATTGAAACTAAGCACCTTAGAAACTGTAGGAGAACTGTAAATGTGAAAACAGTAGTTTTTGTGTATACTATTTAAAACATCTAGTGGTCATTGTTCAGTTTCTAAAAGCAGGAAAATGATTTTGCAGACATTGCACAGCCCAAATGGTTAAATTTTGGCTCAGAATAATATAAAACAGGGCATGTAATGGAAAATATTAAATTAATAATTGTACAAAGAAGGACTTTAATAGCAGCTGTCCCCTGGCAACAAAGTGATGACAATAATATTTAGCTCTTATATGCCAATTTCCATTTTCAGAGTGCTGCACTTAGTTAATAGAATTGGTAGAAAGGAAAATGACTCTCGTCTAAAGCTCTCCCATTACTTTACATCTTGTTTTAGGATTGCATGGGGAATCCTTCATGGGGGAGAAGAGCTTTGAGCAATAAAGAACTGCTTTGTTCCTGTAGAAAGAGCTGACTGATCTCCCTTTGTGTATTCCAAATATAAAAAGTTTACAACCAAAACTTAGAAATGTTTGCAGAAACATGGAAACTGAAAAATACCAAGTGTTTCTACCGTTGTCTCCTTCTCACCAGCAGGACAGCTATTTCATAGTACAGATTTTATATAATAAAGCTATCATCTGGGGTTCTACAAACTACAGGTAATTGTAATTTGCATCTCCTCTCACAGTGGATGTGTCTTACAAATTGCTTATCTGACCGCTCAGTCATCACACTCTGAAACATCTTTTGGAAATAGGTCTTTATATGACTGATGAAAAAATGGGGAGAGAGACCCTTATGAGATCTCCACTGACCTTTAGAGAGAGTCCCTACAGAAGAGCTAGCCGTTTCGCTGCTTCTTGTAATTTTGTAGTTTAGTAGCAAGGGATTCTTTCAGAAACTTTCTTCATTACTGCTCAAGAATTTCAGTAATTAAGAAAGAATGGGATTAAATGCATGTGCAGCAAAGGACTGTAAACATGTTTACGCATTTTGATAAATGTTCCTGCAATTTTTTCTTTTGTAGCATTGATTCATTTGCATCATATACTAAGTGGAAATGAGCAAGATGTAAAATTAATCCACCCTTGTAACTATCTGAAGAGAGTAATTATCTGATGCTTACAAGCTGTTTTTGGAATAGATCCTTCCTAAGCTACATTAAATTTCATTGTATCTGTATTTGAGTCTCAAATTAGAGTGGATCACATCCTCTAACAATGTAAACAGTACAGCTCCACTCAAATCAGTGGAGCTATACAAATTTTCTCTTATGGGAGCAGTACCCAGAAGTATGCAAGTCTCTACTGCAAATTTGATGTTATGAAAATTAATAATGATATCTGTGTGTCTATTCTGAAAAATCAGTGCATGGAAAATTTGCTATGCTTGTTCAATTGTATTCAGTTCCCATATCAGATGTGCTCAGACTTTGGAGCCGTGGAGCAAATCCCCTTACAAACATTACTCCAAACAAGCGGAAGCTTAAGAACAGGCAGAAGAAATTCAGATTTGACAGCCAACCGTGTAAGTGTGCATAAATCAACATACTGTCTCCTGAAGCCAGAGTTTAAGACTTCTGGGGAATAGAGAACGGAAAATTGGTGAATTAAAGGTTAAACAGAGCTGAAAGAGGCAAAGGAGATGATTTGCCTCTCTTTGGTTGTTACTGTTTTCTTCTGTGTGGTCCTTTGTGTTAGGCGATGTGGTGTTTGGTGGTTTGTATTTTTCCCCTCTTCTCTTCCAGCGGTGTTAAAGTCTTTGTGATTAGAAGAGCAGCCCCGGGCATGCCAGCCTCTGTAGTTCCTCACTGATCTGAATGCAGCTTGTTTCCACCGTTACCTCCTCCTCTTGGCTCTTCTCACACCTGAAACAAAACCACTGATAGCAGAACAGACAGGTGTACAGCAGAGGGCTATGCGATGGGAGGCAAGGCCTGAGGCAGCGCAGCCACCCCCCTCCCCAGGGGGCAGGGGGTAGGAAGGAGGATGGGGAGGGATGGGACAACGGGCTGGGTGACCCGACCTGTCAGCTGGGTCTTGTACTGAGGAGCTGTACGTTGAACAGGATCAAACCTAGAAGGAACTTTTGTCCATCTTCTTTGGCTTAAAGATGTAATGTAACTTTAAGGTAGCTGGGAGAGTACTTTTAATAAAAGATGACTGCTGATGAGCATGTGTATAAGTATAGTTTCAGGTACCTGTGGCAAATTCTAGCCAAGTCAGGCAAACGCTGATGGAAACCTTGTAAGTGGAAAATAAATTTTCATTTGAGAGTCAACAATTTAAACTTTTAAATATAGATTAATTTTCTGATTTGTCTGCAGGGCTTGTGAAATGTAGTGCTGACAAGTGCGGAGGAAGCACGCAGACTGGGTGGGTGGAACAGGATTATCTCTTTTTGGCAGCGTCTTGGATTTAGATTGACATAAGTAGCTCATGGAACTTTTTTTAGCCCTTCCTTGTACTGCAGTGCTGTAGTCACTTCGTTACATTACTCATGGGAGGGGAATCCCTTCCAAGTGCCCCCCCCCCCTCTTTTTTTTTTTAATGCTTCTGTATAGCTAGGGTGCTGTAGAAGTAATAGCCAGAACCTTGATTTGCCCTATGTAAGGCTTGGATTTGAGAGCAATTTCACAGTCTCTGAATAATGGAGGAACTGGAGCGAATTTAAGGTTCTAATATATTCCAAAATGTCTTCCTGAAGATTCATGAAGTTTACTCTAAGTGATTTCTTTCTGAAACCTGGTGGAGAGAACTGACATAATAAACCAATATGAAGAGTTAGCAAACTTCTTGCTTAACATATTGATCTTCTGGGTTGCTATCTTGTTGGTTACTTGTAGCACATTCCAAACCTATTTTTCAGTAGCTCAGTAAGTGTTTCTAGACCTTATGAAAGCCTGAATGATGCAAATACATTATCTGTCTTTGAGCATAATTACTAATCACATTTCAGAATTGAAATGTGAATACTAACACTCTATAAATCAAATAGGGTTTTAATTAGTGAAAATCAAGTCCATTTGCGCTAGAGAAATGAGGCATAAAAAATATATGCAAATCTAAGCTTTTCTTTTTTACTTTTCTCATATTGATGCTTTCATATATTCAGTAGTGTACTTCATGGTCAAATTAATCAAAAATAGATGCATGAGCTCAACTTTCAGTAAATACCTATGATTAGATTTAGGTCACGTTAGAGTATCAAATGGAAAGATATAAAGTCCTCAGCCAAGATTTTACCAACTTTACCTGGATGTTTGGCATTGCTTACAGTGTGATGTTGATCTTAGTGATTTGCTTTTCTATATGTACATTTTTATATATATATATATGTACATATACACACACACACACACATAATTAGTCTTAAAATGCTGCAAACTGAGGTTTGAGATTAAGAAATGGAACCATGGTAAATTTACTTTGTATTGTCATAGATGATGCTGGCCAAATTTGTGGCTAGAAAACAACATGCTGGGTCTTAGCAGACTTGCCAGGAGAGGTTGGCATTTCAAGACCTGGCCTTCATTTCTGGCTTTGCTACCGCATTGCCAAATGCTGCCACAGTGCTGGGGTACAACTGAGGACAAACAGTTTCTGGGAAGCCATAATCCCAGAATCCACAGAAGAAGGTAGGAACTCTTCCATTGGTTTCCATTTATTTCAAGACAAAGTTAGTCTTCAACATCAGAACCTTGCTTGGCAATTCCTAGGTGATTCTGACTTAGAGACTCTCATTTAATAACCGTATTGTGTTTCTGTATGGTTCTCCCTCATTGAAAATTGAGAGAAATGATACACGCTTCCTCTGTGAAGTGTTATAAAATCCACTAATGAAAGGTGTTACATAAAGACTTTTCCCCAAGGCTGGAGCTGTGAAAAAACATGTTCCCAGTGAGGAAGAATATTAAGCTTAGCAGTATTCATTTACCCTGTATAAATGTGATTTCTAAAAAAAAAAATTAGAAGGAACTTGCATTGCATTTGAGCTTTTCTTAGCCTGTGAGACACTCATGGGAGGAAAAAGAAATAAATCCATTCTTTCATCTCTTAGGGACTATAACACTGTAGGCAGTGGCTTAGTACATTGCCTTCTCTAATTCTTCTATTATTGTGAATTATCTTATCTTCTGCTGACAGCTTATAACCTATTATTACAATAAAAATCATCGTTGATACTAAAATGCTTTTGCTGCATCAAATTGGTGCTCAAAGCATTATTCCTAGATGTACTCCTCTGACAGGGTAGGTTTTTTTTGTTTATTTTTTCTCCAGTTATCACTTTATTTGATATTGCAATAACCCTAATCATATAACTTATTTGGGGCATTCTGAAAGCACCAGTACTGGCAGTTCTGCAGAAACTGCAAAAGTAAGTGTGCAAAAAAATTCAAAATCGTAAATTATTTATCCTAAGCTTTTAACGCGGTTTAATCAGGAACATATTTGAGGGCAAATCAGAATTCTCTTTTCCGGTTTTGAAGTTGATATTTTTCGCTATTATACAAGCACTTGTGCATTTGTTGGAAATATATTGTTATTGAGGTCCTTCAGTTTTCCATTTTTTTAATGAAAGTTGTTGTGTATTAAAAGTTGTCATCCTCTTCATCCTCATTATATGAGTGCTTCAGTAATGCTGTTACCCACTCCTATTAGTTCGGTATTGAGGTCTGTTTTTAAAATATTTGGTAAGGATCCCTCTTTTCTTGAATTAGCACTAAAAAAACCCTCTGCTATATGTTATGATAACGGTCTGGTTCTTGCTCAGTTTGATAACAGATATAGGGGAGTCACTTTCAGTGGAAAATTATGTATTCTCTAGAAATGTGTGGAACTTTGCCTCGGTGCTACTTGTCATCTCAGCCAGGTGATGAAATCTCATAGCCTCATAATTTATTTTCCTGGATATAATGCATGACTTTGGCAAACTCTGGAATAACACTTCTTTAAAGAAGATCCCATGAACTGGAAGAAATACCATTAAATTAAATTTGAGCAGTTTACTTCATTAAGAGACACTGCATGTAGTAAATCCTAAGTATGCAGTTTTAGTACTGCTTGAAGGTTGCTGCTGAAGATGCTATGGCTTCTCTCTCTGAAATAAATGTGGGATGTCACAGAAATACACAAACTGTACCAAAAGCTCTTCTTGCAATGTTGGCTGGATCAAACTTTTAGGCTGGCGGAGTGCTGTGAGATGCCATATGCGATGTCCCAGGAGTAAGGAGGAGCGGTGACATCAAGCTGCTGTTGGGTGTGAGCCTGTTTGCACGGCTGCTTTGAGTGCAGGGCACCACCGAGGCGTGCAGGTGCTGCGCAGGGTGGCCACTTGCCCCACTTCATGGCACTGTGTGGTGAAGCTGCCCAGCAGGAGGTGCACTGCAGGCCATGTCAAACGCGGGGTGATGCGTGTTGTAGAGAAGACCCCTTAATGCAGCACCTCAGCCTCTCTTGCCCTGCTTGACCCAACAAGCAGTTGTTGGTAGGTCCCAGCTCTGAGACAGAGAGTACAGGCACAGCAGAAGGAGTGTGTGTGATGAGCGCAACCACAGGCCACATGGGTGGCCTTCTAATGTGATCTGTGATCCAGTAGTTCTGATATCTGATTATTTGTAGACAAGCTGAAACCATCTCTATCAAGACTCTGTGATGAACGAGGGAACTTTTTTGCTTGGTCTCCACTGAAGCTAACCTAGTATCAGGCTTTAAGTGCCTATTACAAGCAAGAAATTCCTTAATTTGTCTTAAAAGATCTATAAACCACGTCAGAATTGATCAGTAAGAGTTGTTAATAACTATTAACCTGATACAAAAGGACTGCAAAAGTATCTTTGTCCACCTGAACCCACTGAAGCCATCCGGTTACATCCATTTACAGCCTATTGGAAATCCAAAGCCTAACATTCATCAGCGGAGGGAAGCGGTACGTTACAAGACAAATTCAGTCCATGGTTTGTAAAGTTTTTCAACCTCTATGTACGACCAGTAGCTGGAATGGTAGGAGTTACTTCTCAAAATGTGCATGTGACATTGTGATATTCAACTATTCTATGCCTTTGCTTAAACTGGCTCAGTCTGAATATCAGTGGAAGATCAAAGGGATGATTTTTTTTTCTCTTATAAGCTGTTGAGGAGTTGCTTTGGTGGATGGAACTGTCTAGTTATGCTGCTCTGAATGGTGTGATGCAAGCTGCTTCTGGGATGTTTCTATCTGAGGACTCAGAGTCAAAGGATATGCCATCATCCAGATTGCCCCAGCTGCTCCAGCAATTAACTTGTGGTATGTGCTAGTTCGAAGTTTAGATGTCATGTTCTGGATTATGATTCTGAGTGTGAAACTGGAGTTTGTGCTGAACTCCACATCCAGGGTTTGACTTCAGTATATTCTATATCTCTAATCTATGACAGACTGCCTGATGATCTCACGTGTAGAGCACGATTAACAGTTCTCCTCCAAGCAAAAAGTAATTTAAAAAGAACAATATGGAAGTCTTTATCTGTGCAGGAAGCAGCTTTATTTGGAGGCCTGTTCAAGACTATAAATTGGACTCTGTCAGGAGCTAGGGAAACGTCACTATATTTCTGCTCTAGTACTCAGCACTTTGCTTGAACGTTGCTTTTTCTAACAGGAGATATATGTATGTACTATAGCAGACATACTTGCCTTAAAAAAAAAGCTAACGAAGTTTGTCATTCCACTTCATGCAGCTTCTGACAAGGATGTGTGCACAAAAAGATGCATGTCATGTAATTTCCATTGCTTAATGTACATCCTTAGAATTAATCTGATAGTTTTCTGATGAGCTTAGTATAAATTGATATAGAGGAAAAAAAATGATATAGAAAAAATCAGTTGAAGATGCTATAGAAACAGGTACTGTTTTCCTTAATAAGTTATCACTGATCTCCAATTATCAAGCAAATTCTTCATGCTTTTAGTGATGTAAATGTGCTAGAATTTTCAAAAAGGCATCTATGTATCTGTACCAGCAAAAGAAATTATATTCATGTTTTCCAAGTGTCCCTTTTTTCCTACATGTACTATATGATTTTAGTTATATGGCTGAATTTAAGTCTACTGTTCTGCCATCTGTCTTTCAAAACATTGTAGTGTGTTAATGATTTTTTTTTTCTCAGTCCTTCATTGTAAACAAAATCTGTTGTTGGTTCTTGCTTGAGTACTTTTTCCTAAGCCTTTAGAATATGTCTTGGCACTACAGTCAGTCTGAAATATCCTTTCACCGCATGAGAAGTTAATGATCAGAGCTGATGAAATTCAAAATGATGTTCTTATAGCACACCTGCTAATGCACAGGGACATTGACTGCAGTAGGGCTTTTGTATGCCAACTGTGTTTAGTGAACCACTATGCTAGTGTAGAGACAACATAAAGGATAACAAATTTAAAATTTAGTTTATTCTGAGGCCCTGTTTGCTTCTGGGATTTTAAGGAGAATACATTTCTATTTTGTTTTGTTGCAGTGTTAATGCTGATGGTATTATATCACTTCTTGAAGAATTGTAAAGAGAACACTTCATGTATGTGCAGAAACTATAACATAAGTATATATAATTTTAAATCAACTGTTCTGTATTCCTTCAAAGGAAGTTCCTTACAGGAACTATTGTTGCCTGTTTGTGGATGCACACAAAGTCGTCAGTAACAAAGAATATAAACATACTAGTTGTTTATCTCGGATACACTCACATATCCCTGTTACAATAACGCTAAAATGTCTTTCAAATTTTATGGAAATATCTCTTGGAAGTATAAGATTCAATTACTCATGTAAATGACAGAAAATAGTACAGTGGACATGCAACTTGAGTCTAGGAACCCATCCCATTTGAACTTAAAAGTTGTCTTCAGTTTTGAATATTTCTGCTTACAACACTGGAGTGCTAAACCCAACTTCTAGCTGGTGTTATTTGCCTGCCATAAGTCAGTGGAGCTGTAGGAAGCTTAATTCATCTCAGTAGGTCTACTGGATATCAGATACAGTAACTTGATTGTAAATCTCTTTTAGAAATGATATTTTTGCTTCCTAGGCAAGACTATTGCAATGTCAGGTGACTTTTAAAGGACAAAAATATTACAGGGGTGTCTGTGGTGGATACCTTTCAGTGAGTGAGACAGTAGACAGTGTTCCAGGGAAAGTCACATTTCTCCTAGTTGCCCCTGCCTTCATTCTGTCCTTCATTCTATTCTCAGTCTTCCTAAGAGCTTAAAAGGAAGTAAAGTCTGTGTAGGGGAAAAAGAGAACTTATAAAGTATTTTTTTTTAATATGGTACAATATGCATGTGTAATTAGCTTAACTAAAAACTGTAAATTACAGAATGATGTTAAATACATGTTTTGCAAGCAATATATGAACATTTAAAAAAATTAGCTAACTGCTTCTAATGTTTCCTTGCTTGCTGCATGCTCTGGGAACACATATTCATCTCTTATGTCACCTCTCCTGAAACACTCCTCAGAATGCATTTCCAGCTGGGCTTATCTCTAGCTGTAGTGTTTCCTCTATTTTGTCAATCTCAATTTTACTATAAATTAATCTGAAGCATTGAGAGGATAACAATTACATATGCATTACTATATGCCCAGTGAGTCCTGCCCACAGTCAGGACAGGAATGCCTATTAAGTATTTTCTAATGTGGATAAAATGATTCTTCACTGGAAACACAGAGATGTGCAAGATATGTGGGTCCTTGATATTTCTACTGCACATAACACCAATTTTGGTAATCATTTTATTCCAGCCAAACTTTGTTTAAGTGTGTTCTTGGAGGGTAACAGACAGTTAATATATGGCCATTTCACTTCCTGGTGAATGTATGGTGTCAGCATTTGTGGGATTAAAACATAGAACAAATACTTAATGACCTTTGGATTCTGTCTGTCTTAGATTTGTGGAAGTCCCAACACCAATTATGAGGAACAACCACACTTCAGTTTCCCTGGAGTGAACGCTCCTGGATCCTCCCTCCTAAAGTAATAAAATGCTCACAAATCCTACCTCATGAATTCAGCAAAGTGAAATGGCTGCTCCATATGAGGCTTCTGTGACTTTGTAATTTAAAGACTATTTGTGATGTTTAGAAAGTTTTAAAGTTAAAACTAATTTAAAACAAACGAAAAAACCATGCCAGATGTATTCATGAGTTAAAAAAAAAAATATCAAAGTTGTGGGTTCTTTTCCTTTTTAAAACTGTCTTGCTAATTAATGATTGAAGACATAAGGACGCTCATCAATATCAATATTGAAAACAGTGCTCTTCCTGTATACTTTAGCTGCTCTAAGTAGTTTGAATAACAGGCTCGTTTGTCCAAGTAAGTTTTTGGTTTGCTCTAACAATTGAGCATTGACTTGAACCATCACAACTCCACCATTCTTCAGGAGCATGGCTGCAACAGAGCTTTGAATCACCTTGTTTCACGCACAGCCTGCTACTACTTATAAAGTGATATTATGCATTAAAAAGGAAATGTTCTTTGGAGAACGGACACAAGATTTATGGTACTCCAAGGTGCAACCCCAACCACATGTAGCATCCAGTTTTAGAAAGAGGATTGTGGATTTCCTTTGTTTGTCCTTATCTGAAATCCTAGTCTTAGATTCCATTTTCTGGGAGAGCAGCTGCCCCTAGTTCTCTCCCTGCAACAGAAAGGTATACAGTCTTTCATAAAGAAGCCTTAGCTACCTGTGGTGGTGAAAAATAGATGTATATTTTTAACTGGCTTTGAAATGCTGATAGGTACAGAGATTGCCAGTGGTGGCCCTGGAACATTATTTGAGGGTTTTGAGAACAAAATCATAATACTTTAAAGACTTGTAGTCTGTAGACCTATAGCCTTAAAAAAAAGTCCCAGATGTGTAAGCTTCCTGTAATTGCTCAACTGAGATCTCCAATAATACTACATAATCACAGCTGTAAAACTACTAAATATATACGGGCAAGGAGGACCCAGTCCAGCATTTTTATTCCATCTTGCCCAGATATAAAGGCGCATTGCTGGTTATGTCCTTACCTTTCAACTAATAATGTTGACTAGTTATTGTTGGTTTATCTGTAAAACTTCATTGGGGTTTGTTTAGCTGCATATAAACACATTTCACATCAATGTTCAAAGGAAGGTGGAAAGATAGAAATGGGTAATTTTTGGCTTTCTGGTTGGATTACTTAGTGTATTGCCATGCATGTGCAGGTGGCAAAATGCGAATACAAGGCAATAACCATTATGTTCATTTACTTTGCCATTTAGCAAACACAGATGTTAACTATATAAAAACAAGGTGGTTCTTATTGTAACAGCCCTGCTGTTAGGTCCTCCTGCTATTACCGTAGCTTGCTGCTTTCGCATGTGTGAGACGTTTACTTCTGGGAGCTTCTAACTGTATTGTATTAGCTCTTCCTTTTTTTCCTGTAATACTGTTTATAAAGTTGTTACTTACCACATTAAGTGTCGGTGGATGGGTAAATTAGTTTTATTTGTTCTTTATTAGATATTTTTCATTTGAATTTCTGACACTTTATTCCTAAGGAATGTCTTCTCTCGCTGCCATGAACAGATGTACCTAATACGCACGTAGAATAATAGACAAAATATTGCTCCAACTCATTAAAGATCTTGCTTCTTCAATTATTTGTAGTTGGGCAAATTAGTTTGCTTCTTTAACTAACAAGCGCTCAGCTTGAATGTTCAAAATATCCTGGTAACGCAACTTCTTTCACTCTTGTACCCTGAATGATGTCAATATACTGATTATAGTTGGCTCTATATGTCTTTTACAACTGGAATCTCAGTGGCTAAAATATCTTGGCTTCTGGAGGACAAGCAGCAAACTGAAGCTGAACAGTGAAGCAAAGGTCAGAGCTCCAAGGGAGATTTTATATTTCTATACGTATATATGTATATATATGTGTTTCTGTAATGTTTCTGATCACTGAATACTTCCTGTCCTTGAGCTATGAGGACCTCAGGACACCTATGGAATCCTCACTGGTACTACTAACCATGTAGTAATGTCTGCTTAAAATTAAAAAGGCGGGGGGAGGAATCCATCTGAAGTTACCTGAAAGATGACACATTTTGTAAGATATGTGGCCCCAAAGTTGATAATCCATGAATGACTCAAGTTCAATTATAGATAACTGTATATAGATATAAAAGTCTCAACTCTGAGAAATGCTTCAATATGTTTAGAACTCAGCAGCCTGGTTAATGATGGCAGTCAGCACTGTAGCACCTCCCTTGCTGTAGTGTGCTCAGTATACCAGCTCACAGCTTGGATATCAATTGAAATTCAAGGTCTCAGCCATCAAAGCCATTCATCAGATTAATCCAAGCATTGAGAGACCTCGGCATCCCTTTTACTCCACGGCTGTGACCTTCCATAAGAACGGCATTCCTCAGGCATAGTGACACTGCTGGGTGCTTCACAGCCCAGAGCACAGCCTGTCAGCACAAAGCCATTCAGCCCAAAGCCATTCAGTTTGCTGCTATAAGAGAAAAGTGTAGGAGAGTAGGACACTAAGAGAGTCAACATTGTTAAAGAGAGAGGTTTCATAGTATAATTCACAAGCCATTCAGATAGCAGACTAGTTTGTATGGTGTAAGCATTTATTTGGTCTTTTGTCTAGAGCTTAAACGTACCTTTTCCATCTGCTAGTTTATTTTAGCAGTATTGTATTTCACTTTTCTGTATTATAAGTAAAAGAAAGTTACGGAGTTTGTGTCCTTGTTCCTGTTGCTGATCCAGTGGAGAGTTCCAGTTGATAGATTTCATGCTAAGACCGTTGAATGTAATGCAATACAAATATAGACTATTTGCTAAAAATCTAACTAAACTGAATAAGAATGTTGGCTTGGTCTCATCATATGTCAAAGGGATACGCGGATCTCAGAGTTGCCAGTACAGTTATTAACAGGGTGTAATTAATCCATAAGTTTTGCTGAGTCTTTATGATGGCACAGTCCATCTGGACCTAGTGAAAAATCAAACAAAACCAAATATTTTCTTGGACCTGAAAGTAAACGTTTTTCTCTTTCTGTGAAGGTGTTTCCTGTATCTTTGCAACATTCAGCTTGCTAGAGTAATTGATACAATTTTCAGAAAGAAATGGTAGTACCTAAACCCAAAATCACATATATATATATATTTTTTTTCTTTATCCCTCTACAGGCCTACAGTGACACTAGTTTGTAACAGTGCAAACATACTTCTGCTCTTTCTTGAATAAAATGTCAGCTGGTGACAATCTGTGATTCACTGGTACTATTTTGTACTTTTACAGTCCTAAGTACAGAGGAAAATGATTTTTTCTCCCTTTTGGCAGAAGTATTAAGTGGGATACTTATAGTTGAAAGTAGTCTTCGAGAGCTAGGAATGTTGAGACTTTTTTGGTAATAAACATTCTACGATCAGACATGCAATCAAGTTACCAAAATGACTGTTAGCTAAATGTGTCTTCTACTACTATACCATATTGACATTCACACACGTTTTTCAGTAACAATCATCTTACTCTTCAGTGCTTTTTGGATCTTGCACAGCTGCCCATTTGTGGTGTACCTCTTGGTACTATTGGTGTTTTTGCAAAAATACTGGCTTCCGCTCGTGAGTTTAACCTACTCACGTGTGGTATATAGATGGGTATTCATTGACTGGTGGCTTGCTGATACTCTACTTGATTACTCGTTGTAATTTCCTCTTTGTCAATAAATCTTTTCTTACCCTTTTTGTTCATGCTGAGAATACTACATTCAAGCCTTTTAACTCAGGCAAAGTGCTTTAATAGGTTGGTGCTTTTTTTTAAAAAAAAAAAAATTGATTTTTTCCCATATACCAGGTATCATCCTAGCTTGTGGCATTTGCCTGAGTAGTTCTCTGTGTTGTTCTGTGTTCTCTGACACTGAATTTTGCCTTAAGAGACTCTTCTGGGAGGCTTCTGAATTCTCTATTACAAGTCAGTTGTCTCTAGGAATACCCTGTTTTGGCAAATTCTAAATGCTAGGTAAAAGATGACATCATGCTCTTCCAAAAATCTATTTTTATCCTAGCTGTTTCAGTGTTTCTTTTGATGAAGTGTTACATCATTTCCTGCAATAATATCAAGAGCAGCCCATTAATGGGTTATTATAAGTTGCCTGTTAATGGAGACTTAATAGTTGCAAAGTGATTTTTTTTTTTTTGGTTTTGATTACTGGGTCAAGGTTTTTGTCAAAGCAGGTCATTCAAAGTCTATTTCATTTTTTTTTTGTAGTTGTGCTATTTAACTTTATAAAATCAGTAGACGCTGATTAGAACAACAAGTTCTTGTCTTCCAACTGTGTTTTAATCAAGCTGCATTCTGAAGTCTTTGTCTGGTGTCCATCCTTGCAGATTATAGAGTGCCGTTAACTAAGTCTTCTACGTTTCTTCTTCCTAGTTCCAGAGGCTTAACTCTAGAATTATATTTAGTTTTTTTTTTTTTACTGGGCAATAAAGATGATCAAAAATATGAAAATGCTTCCATGTAACTTATGCCTAGAAAGATCTTTAGCAGAATAGATGGGGTAGGAGGGAGGGGGCGACAGTAGTGGTACACAAATGTCTGAAAATTACTGTAGGCTGGGAGATACGAGGGCAAACATACATATTTTCTTCTGTCCTCTTCTGGAACTGGCAGGTAGTCACTTCTCAAGACAAAATTATAGCATGGACACACTGGTTTGAATCAAGAAGTGTTTTTCTTTTAATATTTTTATTTAGCCAGTAATATAGATAGATTAAACCCATAAGTTTCTGTAGTCATCAGATGATTTCTTTTTTTAAATGAACATTGGCTTCATCTATTTAAGAAACAACAAAATTTAGAAATGGTAAATAATTCAGATTACATTTTCCTCAACTGCAAAGATTACTGTGATGCTTGAAATAGAATTCTATCACTTCTGTAAAAAGCTTGAAAAGGAGGTATCTCTTCTCATTAAAATTTAGACTAGAAAGGAAGAGTTTTATCAGTGTTCTAGGCTATGTTCACCTGAATGCAGGAAATACTAGGTAAGTTATCTTCTGTATAGGTTCCCATTACCAAGTAAAGCAGAAGAAAATGAAAGCATTTAGCCTGCTTCTAGGATCCAAGGGGGAAAGAAGTAACTGCAACTTTCATTCTAATAACTAATTTAATCAAAGATTTATTTCATTTTTTTAGAGAATTTGATACCGAATAGCTTTAATCTTTGAAAATGACTATACCATTTTTCTTTAATATTTTAAAACTAATATGGTGGAAACTTTAAGCAATCTGTTCATAATACTTCTGGCATTTCTGGAATGCTGAAATGTTGATCTTTATGTAGAACATATTAAGGGTGACTTTCCAAAGACCCATCTAGACCTATATTTAGTTATTTGAAGGAGAGGTGGGAATAGTACAGGAACATGGCAAGCAGTCAGAAATCTCGTAGTAAAGTTGATGTCAGTACAGAGGGGAAAAAAAAAAAAAAAAGGCACCATAACCACCAATGCCTAGATCAGAGATGCAGACAAAAAGGAGCAAGGTACTGTTTTCTTTCTAACAGCATGCAATTCTCCTTCGGCAGCTGAAATACCAGAACACAGATTAATTTTTCCATCCATGTGAATTTTTGAAATAATCCATCTACTCTTGTCCTGAATTTCAAGCCAAGATTTTGACTCGGTATCGATGAATATCAAGTACATAGATTTCTCATAAGTTTAGTAAAAACTGAAAGAACTTTTGACTTTTTTTCTCCTTTTTGCAACACAAATTCCTGGGCAACGCATGATGTTCAATAAAATGGGAAGAATAAAAATAGTAGAGAGATGAGAATGGGGAGAGCAGTAAGCATTTTCAGGAGGTCAAAAAGCGCTGAAGAAAGTTTAAAGGATATTGTTGTGTGTGTAGGAATACTTAGTGAATACTTTTGTTGAGGATTCAGAGCAAGATAACCTGTTTTTTACCCAGTGTTGCTTTTCTTTCATGAAATAAAAATATGACTACCTACTGTAGTTTTTACTATCCAAGTTTCAATGAAAACAGTAGTTTGCATTAAACGTTCTGAAAATGTATTGATTTTAATTATAAATACCTTTAGCTAAACTATATTTTTAAACCAGTGTCATATAGATGCTTTGGCTGAATGGTTTCAAAAAGCAAACAAACAAACAAAATCCCTCATATCATACTCTCCTGATTAATACTTCAAACTACTTTTGGTCCCTTGTTTCATTGTTCTGTGCATCTTTTTTCCAGACTTTGTGATTATTAGCTTGTTCATAAACTAATCTGCTCCAAATAGTTAATACGGGGACTTGTTTCAACTGTAAATCATACATTTCTTCCAAGCTGTTTGTGTATAAGCATGATTGGCTTGTTACTTATATCTTTTGGTTCTCCTCATCAACAAAAATGCTACCTAAGAAAGCTAAATGCAGTGTTTTGTCTTGTTTAGACTTCACAATTTAACACACTTAACTATATGTACTACAAATCTAGTAACTAAGAAAAATCTATTTCAATTATTAGAGTAAAAAATAATTAGAATCCTACCAGTCTTCAAAAGATGAATTAGATCTATTCAAGATGAATGCTCTGTCAGAATATATTTTTAGCAACAAGCAAAAATCAGCTTTTCATCCTGCATGCACTTGTTCAAAATCTCATTTAAAGTTCATTAAGTTCAATTAAGCATTAAATATTTCAATGGCTTTACTTCCAATTTGCTTCATTTTTAAAACATTGAAGCCCATCGTAAAGACAAACTAAATGGTATAGACTTGTTTTTAGCTGTAACTGAAAAACAGTAGTCTAAATTTTTATTAAAATCTAGCATTTAAATGTATATAAATTCAATTAGACTTGTGGTAAGTAACGTATATCTTCCCACCACGTTAGTAAGAACCACAAGTTTAAATTTTCTAGCTACAGTTTTCACAAAGCCATTCTGCAGATCAGTTTTTAATACTGCTGCAGTCTTATGCAGGGGCCCATTAAGAGCTGAAAATAATTCTGTAAGCTGATTCTTCATTTGGTTTAAGCTTGTAGAAGTTTGTGGTCTCTGCCAAAGCTAAAACTTCATTGTGTCTGCAAATACCCTCATATGTTAATGATATTAAGGTTGCATTTTCTGTCAGTTTAACTGCACTGAAGTTGCTGCATTTCTGTTGACTGTGTAGACTAAACACACAAAGTAAAACTGTCGTTTGGCAGAATAAATTGCTGTAATTTTCAACTCAGTTTAATTCTGATGGATAACTTCAAAAGTGCTCTTGTTTTAAGTGACTGAGTCATTGACTGCACCCACTAATGTTACTATTTGCAGCAGAGCAGTGATATCATTATTGACTAAACTGGCTAAATGTTGTTTTTAATGGATGTATGATTGGCCAGATCCTTAAACTTACCTGTGTGTATTGCCCTTCAGTTTCTTAAAGTATCTATACTGCTTTGCTAAAGAAAAAAAAAATGAGCACACATTGCACTTGAAATTAGGGATGACTACTCTTCAAATTACACAGTGTTCATTGGGATGTTGTCTTCTGCCAGCAAATAACAAAATCCAGCTACTGTTTCTTGAATTTTTGAATGCGTTTGGGTATGATTGGTAATGCATGTATTTATTTATTTATTTTGTACAATTACATTAATAATTCAAAGTATAAGGCGTTGATTTTGGGCACAGCTTTGCTTGTTAATTTCCTGGAAATAAGTGGTATGATGAGGTAACAATTCTTAGAGGTTGTTCTAAGATTAATTTTGCAGTTGGCCCTGAGTAAAGCCAATTAAGTTTCATCTAAGGTCTAGAACATGGAAATCATTAACATGTTGAAATTGCAGTTAATATTATTATCTAGGTAAAACTCAAATTCCTCCTAGTACATTTCAACTGTTTGTGTAGTATTTTCCTCAGTGAGGAAATGTATTTCATATAGTTAGCACAAATAAATAGGCTACTATTCTGGAGACAAAAAATAAATAAATAAATCTAAAAAGTAAACCAGCACCCCAGCATCTATTAGACTTTTTCAAGGGTTCTTTTTAAAATGAAATGGGTCATAAAAACAGACAAATTTAAGAGATAATTGTTGTGGTGCAGCCCTGTCAGGCAGCTCAGCAGCCCCAGCCACTTGCCACCCTGCCCAGGTGGGATGGGGAGAGAAAGGGAGAGGTACAAGTGCGAGAGCTCAGGGCTGGGGCAAGGACAGCTCGGTGGGGAAGGCAGAAGCCGCACGAAACAAAGCCCGACCGGGCCCCACTGGCTGCTCCCACCGGCAGGCAGGTGCCAGCCGCTCCAGGCCAGCCAGGCTCGGGGAGAAATATGGCGTCGCTCCCAGCATCCCCCTTCCTCCTCCTTGGCCCCGGCTGTCATGGCTAAGCGTGAGGCCGGGCGGTGTGAGACATCCCTTTGGGCAGCCTGGGCCAGCTGCCCTGGCTGGGTCCCCTCCAGCTCCTGGGGCACCCCTGGCCCCTGGCTGGCAGGGCAGCGCAAAGAGCTGGGAAGGGCTCGCCTCTGGGCCAGCGCTGCTCTGCAACAGCTGAACGTCCGCGTGCTGTCACCACTATTTTCTTCAGAAGCCCCAAACAGCATTGTGTGATTGTTGAAGACAATCAACTCTGTCCCAGACAAAACCGTAACAGTAATTTATAATGAAATACAGGTACTGGTGCTGTCTTGACAAAAATGTATTTTAAATTGGTTGTCTTGGAATGGAGATTAATTCTCACTGTTTTTTTTTTTAAATACAGCAAGAAACAGAAGGTGTTGTTTTATTTTCTTTCTCAAGTAACATGTACATTTAATGGGATCTGTAAACAAATTATTGGTTTTAGTGTATAATATCTGACACTTCAGAGTCTATAAGTTAATATTACATTAGATTACCAAAGCCTTTGTGGATTAGGTAAAATAATTATTAGGGTATTTAATTAATGGAGATTATTTGAATTGGATATTTTGGGGCATAAATAATCTTCATCTTTGCAGAGATAATCTTTTATTTGCATGTATAATTTTTATCAAAGAAAAAAATCAAATTTTCATGTAGTAATAAAATATTATGAGAACATAAAGACTGTTTTATAATTTTAGTCTTAGTGGTTTTCAATCCAGGACTCTAGTCTTCTATTTGCCTGTATAAAATCTACATCTCGTATTTTCTTTGTCCTGTGTTCACAAACATGCATCTTCTGGAATAAGCAGCACTCAGCTGAAATATTGGGCTGAGCATCCTTTGCTAAAATAGTATCTGTCTTCTATAGAAGGTGATTTCATAACTGTTTCTTGGGAGCATGACGTGACTGCAAAGATTCCCCTATATTATGTCAGACCAGGTGAAAGCTGTGTTGATAAACTTTTGGCAGTGAGCACAATATAGGACTTAGAGCACCGCATGCTTACTAGGCTGGGTGAATTGTTTGTGGCAGTACCCTGCCATTTGTGCAGAGAGCGTTAGCCAAGAGGCAGTTTGTTTGGTGGTCTTCCATAGCCGTGCAGTTGCGTTGAAGGTTCTGGAGTAGCAATATGTACCTTTGGCAGGGACTTATATTAATCAGCTGGTATCAGAAGACATCTAAGAAAAAGGGAGGTGATGACGCTTCAGCCTTCGTTGGTAAGAAGTCATTTTTTCTTGATTTGTGAATAACAACAAAACAAGTATGGTGCGTCCTAACATGACTTCATATCTGTGGGAGCTGGAATAACACTGAAACAGAAAGCTCAACTGTTTGTGTTTCCTTCTAGCTTTATTCACCTTTACTTAGCTTATGAAGAGCACAGAACAATGGAACCTATTCGTAGACAAGGGGGAGACCATTGCTTGAGAAAAGCTAGGATTGCAGGATGCAATTTCAAGTACATACACAGGCATCTGCTATTTAAGTCTGAGCATAATGTATTTTATCATGAGTGTTTCAACTTGCTTCTAAGAACACAAATTAGATTTGCAGTATGTGTGATGATCAAGGGATGGTTGAAGTGTTAGCGTGGTTGCATCTGACTGAGTAAAAATGAAAGTATTTATTTCCTTTTAACATCTAACTGAGCAGAATGCTCATAATTTAATGCAGAACTAACCTTTTGTCCACAGCAACAGGTTGAATTTGCTTCTGTTGTAATTTACGTGAGTCACACCTCTGCAAAATCCTTCAGCCATCTGCCATCAGTCAATAAATCCTTTTATAATTTCCATTAATTCTTATTAGAAAGATTGAGCAAATCCACCCATCTGTTTGATAGAAGCATTATGTCCACAGGGAAAGCACATCAAGGCTTTTATCATTCCTCTCTTTACCAGGGGGGTGAAGGTAGATGGTGATCTAGAACAACTGCAGTCATTTGTGGAAATATTTAGTGCATTCTGGTGAGAGGATCTTTGCATGTTAATTCATTGAATAATTGAGGAACAAAATATTATGATAGTATAGCAATTCAGTGCTAACATAAGAGTGCTTTTGAAGTGATTTAATTCTACTGTGATGAGTAAAATGACTTGTATAACAAGTCAGAAACTGTCAAGGAAATCTTAGTGGTAGAGAAATGGAATAGAGCAAGGGGAAGAGGTGTACAGTCGTTCTGTGAATTTGCCTTTAGGATGTAAGTTCTTCAGAAAAGGCAAAATTCAAATTTGCAGAGGATTACTTCTTTTTAGCATTGAATAAATAATATAAATAAATTAGACCTGATTTTAGCGACACGTGGGAAAATGACAGTAATAAGAAATTATATCTATTTTGAAAGCTGGTGTTTAAATAGTCAGTTCATTTTGATGACCAAATATTTATATTCTGGCAAAATACTTGTCTTGGTATCTGACAGTATCCTAATACATACCTAGAAATGGCTGCACTGTGCCTGGCGAAATTCCACTTAGAGAACTAATTTTGCCTTGGCGTATGAGGGGAATCATCATAAGTATATTGTGGTGAAAGATGGCTTTGAAGGATTGACTACGAACTGTTCCATAAGGTAATACCATGGCAGTGTGTTGATGATAAAACATAAAGGAAGAATCAAAGAACTGCCTAAACATACATCCACTTTTGAATGTTAAATTGCAAACTTCTTTGCTGAGAAGAATGTGAGTACTCTTCAACAATTTTGCTGAGATACCACGCCATAATGGTAGTTAAGGTCCAGATAAGAGCACAGCCTCCTGTATTAGACATTTTTCAAGAAAAGAATGTTTTGCTCAGCATGAGTTGCAGCGTATACATATTTTTGAGAACAGTCCACATCCTTCATTGTGTCTTCCCATCCACAGCTCCAGAATTGCTTGGTCATTATGCACCTGGTACATACAGATTTGTAGTTTGATTCTGTCGAGGATTTTTTTAAATCTTTCTCATGATTTCTTTACAGCTGTCAGAAATTGGGAACCTAGGAGATCATGCCCAGTCAGGATATAGGTTGATTTCTGTTTATAGTTAAAATGGCTGCTCTCAGAGCCTGAAAGGAGCTCTGGGTCGTGGTTTATCACCAAAAGCTCCCGCCTGTGGACCACAGTGGGCTGGTCTGTGAATGGGTTAGATTCCTTTGGCAGCAGCAATGTCAGGAACTATGCCATGATTGTCACCTTCTGCAGGCATGTGATTTTGAAAGTCGATCCTTTTGTAAGTACTCTTTTGTGTCAGGTCTCTCACATTTAAATCCTTTTCTGAAATAGATTTTCTTGTCCAGTTCCTTTTCTTCAAGTTCTTGGTGCCCTCTGGCACCTGTTCAATATCCAAGACTGAGTTTGCCATATCTTTGAAGACTGGGCACTCATTCAGGCTCAGGAAGGATCAGCTTTATCATGGGGAGTACAGATGCTGAAAACAGACTGTAACTCTCTTCTCTCTGGCATGATAATTTACTTAACATGAGAATTAAGACCATTGAGGCTGTGTCCTCTCCTTCACGAGATCATTTCTCAATTACCTGGAGTAGGTTAGAGTTAGGAGGTACCTTTCTGTCTTTGGTGACGAATTTAAGGCATTCTTCAAGATAATTAAAAAAGTTCTGCAGACGCTATACTTTTAAGCTGAGAAGTTAACTGAAAAATTGAATGTCTGCCTAGACAAATAAGTACTTGGACATGAGTGACCTCTTTAAATCTCCACCCTTGTGATTTAGGCTATTCTTAAAGTTGAAAGGGCCTTCAAGACGAAGACCCTTCACATCTGTGTCTCTTGGGAATAAATTCAAGCATGGTATTTGGCCTAGGTAATAAGGTATTTAGTATAATAAGTACTTAGTAAGAAACTCCCACCTTCAGTAATACATTGTTTCACATTATTGGCACTTTTTTTAGGAGGATTTGCAAGTCTCTGAAGCTGGCATGTATTGAGCGTTAGATATCATGCAGTCCCAGAGTTCTTGACCATTTGTCTCAGTGGACTTGAGAGGAATAGCAGATTGCAATAAAATATCTTACAAGTCAGAAAGGAAGATTTATAACTTTCTTGGAGGTTTATAACACATTTTATCTGACCTACAAATGTAGCTAGGACATCCCTTTCTTTGAGATTTGTATCATGACTTCTTGCTGTTTTTGTTTACTTTCACCCAGCAGGACACCCTTGCTGAATTAGTGATGGTTGACAGCTTTAATGAAGATCCTTATTCAAAGGAAGGAGTTGAAGTAGTTTTGAGTGGTCATTGCATTACCTGGAACAACTGAAGTTTTGAATGGTTGTGGTGATGGTTCTTTAGAGATTTAACGAAATAATTTACCAAAAACTGAGTTTTTAATGAACTGTTGTCCACATATATACTCTCCTGCCATTCTTTTCCTATTTGGTCCAGTCCAGTGATAACATTGAATGCTGTATAGGCACAGGAACCATGTTCCAATTTACATGTTTATAGTTTGGCCCATTTATTATAAGGGCCACTTAAGTGCAGCCCATAAATGTACATGTGGACTTTGCATCTCAGATAATTCTTATTACTGGTAATTAATTGTTTTAACATTAAATAACTTTTTGAGACTCTAAGAAAATATATTTTGAATATTAGAGAGAGAATTTTGAATATAGCTTCTAACAGAAGCAATAACAGGGGGTGAAGTTATAAGGTGAAATTAGCTTATTAAATCATAAAGGTGAAAATCTGTATTCAAAAGCTGCTCATTTTATTTCCTGATTATATATCTAAGTGCTTAAGTGGGAGTTTTTATATTCCTGCTTTCTTAAAAACAAACAAACAAACAAAAAACCAGCAATGTTTAGAAACTGTCCAAGCTCATAACTCTGGAAAAAAGAAATAGAACAATAGTACCAATAACTTTTGACATCTTTATCTGAATATAAATTCTGAGTTATTTTATTCTTTTGAAAAGACAGTTTTTGTGTTCTTCCTCCTCTCAAAACCTTTATTGGCTAGGGAGGATAGAAATGAGTCATTCTCAAGATTATTTTCTGAGTGACTCTTTGTACTATATTACTTAATTTTGAGAAGAAGCCGGAAATCCAGCTTGTCCAGATGCACAGGCTGAGACTGGAACTGACTCATGAACAAATTTAGTCTTGGCTAGCAAATGTATACAGTACTTTAATCCCACTCTTCTCAGGGCAGGAATAATAATATCTACAACAATAATAATATTCCCTGTGTCTATTATGTGAATCTTGCGGAACCTCCTGCTTGTAAATGACAGAATTTAATGTCCGAGTCTGACAGAGTGTGGTCTTATTACCCCTCAACGGTAGAAAGCTACAGAAATTGCACAACCTGAAAATACTCTTAGAAAAGCCTAGAATCTTTTCTTCTCTTCTTTGTTTCTCAGTCAAGATCTAGAGGCAAATTTAGGTTAAACTCTCTCAAACTTGCAAATCATTAAAACAAGCATGTCTTCCTTTCACACAACAGGGTACATATCACAATACAAATTTCTTTCTAATTTAATGCTTCTTCTGAGATCTTTAGTCTTCAAAGTGAATTCCATAAGGCTATGGAAACTATAAGTTTCCAAGACTAATAATAATTGTTTTTTATTTCCAGATACAGGTTTTTGAAAATACACTTTGGGTATGTAATTAGTGAGGAAATTAACCACCACTCTTTTGGTGCTTTGGACAATTCTGTCATACTGAATCACAACAGATCTTGTCACAGTTTTTCAGTGTGTATAAACTATATTTGTTTCGTATAACTATATAAAACTATATAAGTTTTCTGTAAATTCCTTAAATATTTGAATTAGAACAAGTTTGCAAAAACAACAGAGGCTAAGCAAACCCACTGAGTAATATCAGAGTCCTCAGGCACAATTGTAGCTGTATGTTTCTGTCCTGTGTGTGGAAAGGAAATTTCTTTAAAGTACTGATTTCTTTATCACGGTATTGTTTAGAATAAAATCTAAAATGGAAGGGAGACTAGCAAAGTCAAGTTTGTGCCTGCTATTTCAAGCAACCATACAAGGAGCAATTTGTTGAAAACTTCCTGGTGGAATTACTAAACTTAGAATTGATTGCTATTTAGTACCAAAAATGAGGAAGAAAAAAGAAGTGGGAAAGAAACTGAGAATAACCATTTTTAATTATATAGAACTACAATTATTTCTATGCAACTGCTAATACATTACTGTAGTGTTTCCACTGTATTTCTGCTTTTTTGAAACAACACAATATAACAAAATTGTTATGCTGCTATGAATATAGTGATCTTAACTAGTCTTCTCCATTTCTTATTTTCCTTAACAGAATAAGTGACACTTCTCAAAAATATGAAATGCTTTGAACAAATATTTATCTAATATATTATTTACAGATGAACTTAGCTGTTGCTTTTGATGTGGTTTACCAGTCTGGAAAGTCAAACAAGCGTGTTCTCACAATAAATTTGTGCTTGGAGTTCCTATGTTGTTGGGTCTCTCACTCCACATTACTTTCCTGCTGTTGCTATACATTTGCTTGATATTTTCACTCTAAGATGGTAAAACTTTCTTCAGGGAGAACATTTCTCTTCCTCCACAGACCATCTGAGCCTGTATGAATTCAGGACTGTGCAGAATGTTCACAAATGTATGGTGGGGCAGGGAGGATCTGGAGATGTAAAAATCAGAACACTTTACTGTGGTTTGAGATTAGTATACCCAAAGAGACTGTAGATCTTGTTTACAGGGAGGAGTAGACTGGCAGCTAAGGTGACTAAGGAAAAAACTTTTCCTGTGACCAAAACGGAGCATTGTATACCCAGAAATCACTTGACTAAAAGTCAGGAGTAGAGGAAATAAGCTGCCCAATTGAACAGGACATTCAAACTTTTAATTTAATTTGTCTCTAATAAAAATACTTGTCTTTCTTTGCTCATGGCGTAGCCTTTTTCTAGGCTTGTATTTGTTTTTAGTCACTGATCTCAGTCAGATAGTCTAGATGACTTCACTTATTGTCAGATGTTCTCAAAAATGATCCTATGAAAAGCCAATACAAACACAAGTGCATTTTTCTGTTATCAAATAATTGTTTTATTTACTTTGGAAGATAATCAAAAATTGGTTAAAGCTTTGTGCTTCTTATTGACATGAAATAATACAGAGCAGGAATATGTTTTTAATATCTAAAAATTGTGAGAACAATTGTTTTATGTTATTCTCATCCATATGATGAGAATATGTTCCATAAGACCATAAATGGTCTTTCAAGGTAGCAGCTGTCATTTGGTAGTAGTACAGCTTGATTGTATTTTTTTTTAATCTATTTTTATCCCCAAAACTTTACCTAAGGTCAAAGAGAGTTTTCCTGTAAAAAGACTAACTGTTCCAGGAAATAAATCTGATTGCAGAATCATTAAAACTACCCAATTCGTGAATTCATTCCATATTTACTTTGAATGTTAGTTTTATTTGGTGTATATACTGACAGTGAAGTGTCAGAATCCATCAGCAAAAATTAAGGTAATACTAAAATTGCATATTTAACTGTGTTCTTTCATTCAGTTGTAAAAGATGACCTGCATATAACTTTTTTTTTGACATCTTAATAGTAATGATTGACACACATACTACTGCTTATATGGCCATCTTGGTATGTCTGGCACCTGTCTCGAGTTATAGATAGGAGACAGTCTGCTTTGGGGTGGGAAGAGAGATACATTAGATGAGCAACAAAACTATCCAACAGATGCCGAGAGAAAGCAAAAAGATTATAACAAATTGAAATTAGAGTTAGGGCAGTTAATCAACCCTCTTCATTCTACTTTAATCAAGGACAGTGATGACATGAAAGCAGAAAAAAATCTCAAAATACTAAAAACTTTGTTGGATTCCTTTTACCTTGCTTTGGTTTAGATCTCTTTTAAATAAAGAAAATTTTCTTACCATTGGAGGGTGCAGAATTTGTTTTTTTTTTTTCTGTTTTGTTTTGTTTTTTGAACAAATAGATTTTTGATGGAGGTGCTTCTTCCCAGTATCTTTCTTTAACACAGTTGCTGAAAGTGATGAATGCCCTGCTACCAAGAGATGTGGCTGTCACTGCTTATAGATTGACATAGCTGAAGTTGCCATAAGGTCATTTGTTTAGGTGATAATTTGAAATTCCATTGAATGTGAAATTTCAGTTCTGACATGTTCTTATGCAGGAAAGAATTAAAGTTCTGTAGTATCTTAAGAGATAGAAGATGCCTTTTCTACAAGTAAACTAGGTAAGGTAGATTTTTAATTATTAACTAATTTTACTTTTTTAAACAATATCAAGCTGAAAAAATGAATACATTTTCAATTGTTGCGTTAATGCATCTAGTCAGTGTTCTGTGTGTGAATATATAAAATATTATATACGTGTATATACATAAAGATGTTTCTTCTTTTGGAGTAGAAATTCTCTGTCCTTTATGTTTTATGCCAGCTTGTTACGTTATTATTTATTTTCCCAAAAATCCATTTGTGTGTAATTCTTGCCAGACTTTTAAAATTGTTCTTAGGTAAAAATATTAGGAATGTAGTATGATCGAAAGCTGGAAATCTAAAGTTTGGTCTTTGACCTTACTTTATATTCAATATAAAAAAATCATTTAAATTCCAGATTGACTTGCTTTGTTTTTTTTGAAACCTGTAAAGTGAGTTTTGTGTCATCGTACCATTTCTTCCCTAATAGTGGACAAAACGGCTTTAATTTCTTGTTTACATTTTGACAAATCACAGTTTGAAAAAATGCACCCCACTTTGGCAGAAGCCAGTGTCAACACTTTGTGTTAATATCTAGACATATTTTGTAAAGTATGTAGAGAAGGGTATATGGAAACACTAGGAAATCAAATAGAAATAAAACTACTTTTGAAATATGTAAGTATGTGAGTAAGGACATTTTCTGCTGGAGGTAGTGTTTATGGAAAGGAAAGCTTCCGACATAAGAAAACAAAGCCATGAATTTAATTACAATTGGTGAAAAGCTGAGGAGTCTAACCTTTTCTTTAATAAAGTCTTTCTACATCAAACCACAGATGAGAAATAAAGATAGAAGGCTGTACATCAAGACAGACAGTAACATCTTTGAAACAATACCAGGTCAGCAGGCTTTTTGTAGTTGTATAGAGAAATACGTCTAAAACTTTTATTTCTTTGTAATGAAGCTAGAATAAAATTTAATGATCTACTCTCCCTAGGTAGCCTTTTATGTGACTGTGAAAGGATACCATGATCCAAATTTTGTTTAGGGATTACTGGTCAAAATATATGTGAATGTCATCCCACAACTTTGCAAGACACACAATGCATCTGTAAAAGGAACCTAAACTGAGCTTATGTAGGCCAAGCTTTTCTCTTGCATTTACAGAAGTCTACATTCAAGGATTAGTATGAGCAAAAATTGGTATGTATGTATGATGCCAAATAGTCATTAAAAGTATACTGAGTTTTGAATGTAAAACCTCCACAGCAGGTATTACCAATGAATGTTTGTCACAGTACTTTACCTTTGCCTCATCCATCATGTCATAATACTGCAAGGCGATTCATAATATGAGGCAAGTCATTATAAAATAATAGCAGGCATATTGACAATAGCATATGCCCTTCATGTGTAGCCAAGGGAAATACTGATATAGATCTTCATAGTACACTACTGTCTTTTCCTACATCACTTATCTGTCTTTCTTTAGTAGTAGATTAGTCAAGCACGTAGAAATTTAAAATACGGTAGTTGGCCCGGTAATATTAAAGTAAATAGTGTTGCACACAGGTATCAGCTGTCTGCAAGGTTTCTGATTTCACTAAAATCCTTTTTGACCAGGTTGTCTTTCCAACCATAATGACTACCTGTAAAGAGATTTTGAAAACTAACAGCACGTTTTCAAGCCCATACTAAATACGGTAGAGACAGAGTCAACCTGGAAGTGACACGTGAAGCTGATAAAAATTATTAGCTTGATCACAGGCTTATGCTGGTGCCAAAGCAATATGGTTACATTACATTCTGGTGTGGATTCAAAGGCAAATTCCTTGCTTCCTTATTTGAGTTTCAATTTATATATCTTGTTTTCCTTCTTTTATTGCCAAACTAGGGTATTTGCTTATGTTTCTGCAGAAAAAAACAGAGAAAATGGAGAACAGATACAGAACTACAATGTTCAACCCGGGAAACAGTATTTGTTTCCTTAGGCCAACTCATATTGTAATCATATCTCAAAGATGAGTAACCCTGTAGAATGTACTTCATATTTTTTCTGGTTTAAAAACACCACACACCCTTTGTATTGACTTGATGATGCAGGGTCTCAAGACTTGCCTGATCTTGCCTTAGCCTGAGATGCTTTTACTTGTTTGAAAAATTGCCTAGTTTTCTAATTGCCTACCTATTGCTATTGCCTACCCTGTTTACCTTCTTAAGCTCTATCAATGACATGTACAGATGATCTTTGCTTGATAAATGATAGCCTTTTCTTTCAACGGAAGCTGCAGAAGTGTTTCTTCATTTTCAATCTTAACCTCATTATGAGAAAGAATACGCAGGTTCAGACAGTGAAACATACAGAAATATAAAATACCCCAAACACCATATAAAATTCAGATAAACAGATACTGAGACTGAGGAGAAGGTACCTCTCACTCAGTATTCCTCCAAAGGGTGTTCTCAAAGCCTTCTCCACACCTCACTCTAGAAAATGACTGAAGCCTTAGTACCCAGAGAAAAAATGGAAGGGTAAGCATAAGACAGACTCTTCAAAAAGATACTAGAAAAATTTTAAAAGTAATTTTTAAAATAATTTTATCTGTGTTTTTGAGGCTTTTCTGAATTACTTAGGTAAATTGGGCCACTACTGTTAAAAATATTAATTGGAACAACAATAAAATTTTAGTTCCACGTATATATATACACATAATTAATTAATTCTCTTTTCATATAGCAAAAGTCTGACTGTGAAAGCTTTTGTAATTATCTTAGCACCAAAAGCTAAGCTGTGGTAAAACTGAAACAATGGAAGTCGTGGGAATATGCGATGGAGAGGAAGAAATAGAAATGGAGCCACAGAACTGTCCCTTTTAGCTGTAGTGATTTTTTAGTTAGACTTAGCCCAGTCTCACCTCAATGTACTCCACATTTTTGAGAAACCTTTAGGAAAAGGGATATTTTGACTTCAAATAATTTCATCTCTTTCAATAACTTTTTTTTAAGAGAACCCTCTGGTACATGCTGTCAGAGAAGCAAAAGCAGAACTCTCTACATAGATCCATGGCTAAGCTTGCATCCTATATGTATTTTCCTTCTGGATTTGGAATATGTGTTAATCCTTTTTTAAAAAAATATTTTTCTTTTCAGTGTAGGCCTGTGCTGTTTAATAGTTATCATAGTATCACTCCGAACATTGCAAAATAAAATTTGTCCAACTCCTGTGGGACTAACAGCAGTGGTTGGGTTAACTCCACTAGAGGGAAAAAGCAAATGCTGCATTAAACTCCTGTCTCAGCCTTAATTTTTAGCAATATCTGCCTTTGCATCACGCTACCTTTTTCTTTTTCCTCTCTGTTTTTCTTTAATAAGCTGGGAAGCACAAGGAAGCCCGTATTACCTTCTTACTAATGTTGTATGTGAAATTTTACTTGTAAAAATTGAAGTTGTTTTTACAATGTATGGAACAAAGAAAAAAATGAGCTGAAAGCTTGAGTCACATAGAAGGAATTAAAAAAAAAACAAAAAAACAAACACAAGCAAACAACCCTCCAAACCACACAAAAATCTGGAATAAGTAATCTCTTTACCACATGTTGAGTAAAATTGAATAACATCTGAAATAATGTGATATGTTTAGAAATTTAGACACATTTGTTAAATGTTCCCATTTTATCTTTTCTTCTTTATAGTAGAGTGCCCAAATATAAGCATCAGAATAGTAAGGAATTTGAGAAGTGATACCACTGGTTGAATTATGTGTGGGTTTGGTTTTTTGTTTGAAAGGATGATCAGTCCTGTAGAATAGGCTTTGCGTTTATCAGTTGTGTACATAACGCTGCTTGTGGTGGTTGTGATGCTAACCTGCAGTCCAAATAACCAGCATATGCAGTGTTTTCTCAGCTGGGGCAAATGATGTTTTGATTACCATCAAGCTTGTTTAACCTTCAAATCTCATCTCGAAGGTGAAAGGTTATATTTTTTTTTCTTTCCTATGAAGACATCTGTGGAGATAACCATGCAGCATTAATACATAGGAGTTCACCACCACTACTCCTCTAAAAGCTTAATTTATTTAAAGCATCTACTGCGGGAAAAGTACTTTTCTTCCTCTACTGGTTACTTCTTCACACCATATAACATTAGCTCTAGCTAGCCCTGTAAAATAAATAAATCTTCAAAATACCTGTTTTTAGATTTTGTTTATGCAGATGAGATTCAGCTTCTAATGGTGTTTAACCAAAGTGTTGTATCTTTAAGGAAAATTGGAATAATTTATCTAAACTATTCATTGTTCAAGCACTGAAAAGCTGTTTATATTTGTCTGCAGATAAGACTGGACACCAGATTTGTTCAGATAAAGGAATATTGACTTCTGATATATAGGATTTCTAATTTTGAAAGATCAGTATAGTTAAGACCATTTTCACCAGTAATATTTGAGGAAAGAAAAACTTTTTTCTTTATTTACATAGTAGAGCTAAGGCTTTGAAAAGCTACCTTCAATTTTATTTGGTGTATCAGCTATGGTAATCACTTAAAAATGGTTGCCTAAGAACACCAACAGATATAATTTGAACAATTCTTGTGTGCACGTGTCTGTGGATAGTAGGGATTTTGTATGGGAGATGTTTTTATACACATATTTCATGTAAATATGCAACACTGGATTAAAAATTCGTAACCATTCTTATAGCTACTTAAACCTCTTTCCACAGAAGAACTGTAGAAGTCCTTAAAGCTCAAATATCTGGCTTTCCAACAATGATCCTGAATTTAAATTTAGACAATTATGCATCAGTCATTGAAAAGCATGGATGCTGCAAAATAGAACGTGAAGCAATCAATTTGCTGTTTGTTCTCTTTTTTTTTTTTTTTTTTCCTAACCAACAATGGTAGAAAATTCTCACCTGTTATTTAATATCAAGAAGCAGCAGGAAAAACTATTGATGTGTTAATCCCCGTTTATTCAGGAATTTTGTGTTGAAAAATACTTGTTCTGAGTGTACAGCCCTTCTTATGCCCATCTTAACCTCTGAACCCTAGATCACAGGTCTATGTACAAATGAGATCACTTCTCCTCAAGGGCAATTCCAGAGCTTCATGAGAAGAGTGGAGAATAAAGGATCAAAACTGTTGACCTCTAGTTTTGAAAAATAAGAATTTAGTATTGGAAAATAAGATACTGTGAAAATGGTATCTGAGCCTGAAGTTTGGCTTTCAGATAAGCCTAAGCGATTTTGGCTGTTTGAAACATGCCTTCATTTGTTAGGGCTACAAATAAGTTCACAACTTTCATACTTTATCTGTTGTGACTGGATCTTGAAAATAGCTGAAACGATGAAGAACTTAAAGCTCTCTCGTGTGTTATATTTCAAATGCAATTAAGATCAGGCCTCCTCTGTAGTGACTTCTGTGTATGGGGGCGTACGTGTGCACATGAGTGTGGATGCATGTATCTGATTAGTTCGTGTGTGTATATAATATGTTTTGGATTAATTTCTCCATTTTACTTCAGGGAATACCATTTGTAATTTTGCAGTGAAGCATTTTGGCTAATTAGATTATTCTGAATTTGTTCAGAATGCACGCAGAAAATGAAGAGTAGGCTTGTTGCATATCTATTCAATTAAAAAAAAAAAGTTAATCCTGATGTCAGTTCTGGAATATGGAAAATGGTATGTCCACTGAAAACTAGTTGTTGCAGGAAGAACTGATGTTATTTTAATTTTGAGGGAAAAATGTCTTTGAGAAAACCATTTGTGCTAGATAGATACGACAGCTCAAAATCATAAAATACATAAGAATCAAATTGTGTAGCTGATAACTTTCTTTTTGTGCACATAGAGACACTCCATGAATATTAATGACTCTTGATACCTCTCTGAAGTAAGAGTTATTCTTACTTAAGACATGTCAAGGCAAAGAGAGGTTAAAATGCCTTCATTATCTGTGAAGGTAGTGAAAGAACTGAGAACAGAAATCAGATGGCTTGTATTACATTTTTAAAATGATACAGTTTTTTTGCCATCTCTATGTACACCAGTACTTCCCCCAAACTATGGAACACAAAACCCTGAGATTTGAACTTGGGTTTAAGCAATGTTGCATAACTATTACCCTGATTGAATCTTAATGTTCTTCTACAGGTCCTAGCAATACTACACCATCATTATTCTTAAGTTTTCACAAATAGCTAATTCGTTTTGATATATACCTTTTTCTCTTGCAAATTAAGGCCTAAATTGTCCCCCTTTGTTTTTTTTTCTCTCTGTTATGAACAAATATAATTGTTAAAACTGTCTAGGATGGCAATAGCAGTCAATCTCTAACTTTCAGCTGTTTCCTGGGTAACAGGGATACAGCTGCAAAACTCTGCTGTACTAAATGGAAGGAAATAAACAGTCAAGTGTTCCCACTTTCCTTCTCTTCTATAATTTGAATTAAGTAAATCTTAGGAGTAGCACTGTTTCAAAAATTACAAGGTATGGGGCAGCAGAATGGCCCTCTGATTCTTGTGTGTGTGTGTGTGTTTTCTGTCACTTTTTGGTTTCTGCACACCTTCTAGGATTTCTTGGGAGATGATAGAAAACTTGTAAATAAATCACAGCAGAGAAGTTTTCTTTGCAAAATCTTACTATGTAGGAGAATTAATCTTTTACATGCCTGAAACAAACAAAAATAGAACAAGAAAACATAATTTTTCCATGATTGCTTTCCAGTACTTTTAAGTACTTTTAGAAATTAGCCATTTATTTATATGAGAAATGTAGTTCAGAAATGAAGAAGGAAAAAAAGTATCAGAAAACTGAGTTAAATTATTAAGTTATGCACAACGAATAGATTACTTTTTCATATATGGATATCATTATATACGATTTAGTCAGTCTTTTTCATGTTAAATGTTTTCGTATTCTTCAAGCTGTCAGAAGTTATTACGTAAATAACGGGGATTTGCCATGATGCTATAATGCAATTAATTTAAAAGTTAATATTGGCAGATGTAGTCTAACTCATTTATAGGAAAAATACATTAGGAATATAAATTGAGAATTTTCTTTTGAAACCATAATCAGAACTGAAACTGTGCTGCATTTTGTTGGTCTAGATGTAACAGTATAATCGTTGTGATAAATTTGAAAATGTGCCAACAGTCAGAAAGTCTGTTGTTGTAAAATTCATCTTCTATCCTGATAACTGCCAAATCAGGCTTTCTGATTTTGATAAACGCCGTCGTCTTTGGCTCTTGTAGCATGGGGAGTAATACAATTTATAGCAGAGTTCCAGTAGTTTTGTCTTTCTCCATTACTTTAAGCATAAATTACTTTTCCTCACTTTCAGGGTAGTCATACTTATTCCCAAGTTACCATTTGCATGCCATTCAGAGAACAATTTATTGAGTAATGCTGATTAAGTTAGAACACAAATAAATGCAGCTCTCCAAGTTTTTCCCTGTGCCACTATTTCAGCCCAGGGCTGCTCTTCTGTGAACATCAACCAGAGCCTCGTTCTTGTAATATAAACATCTACCTCGCATTGCCTTTTACTGTAATATCCAAGAAAGCCATGACAATGAGTTAAGAGGATGATTTGTTAAAATAACTGTGTGCCCTGTTGACTAACAGGGTTTCATCCTTTTCAGGTGAAGGGGTCAGGGGATACAGCTTCCCTATTACAGACAGCTGTGTCACAGTGTGGTTGCAGGGAGTATTGAGCTACTGTTGACAAAGGTGGTGTGTTTTTTTTTTTTATATGTGGGTCAGACTAACCTATGTAGAGGAACAAAATAGCATGCTTTAAAACATAAGTGATGACAAATATATATACATATATATATATAAGTGTTTCTTCAGAAAGGTGTTAGTGGTATTTTCATCACGAGAATTTTTTTTCAAACAAGTTACTCTGAAGCACTGGAAGAATTAGCGTCCAGCAAACAAGCACACCAGAAGCCAGGGCCAGCACTGTAATTCAGAGTCAGGTTGATCTGAAGAGTGAGCAAGTACACAGTGAGAGCAAATTACAGCTATTATCTTACAGCCATGGTACAAACAACTTCATAAAGAGCATTGCCTTTACCACCATTGTTGAATTTAAAATAATCACTGCTGAAGATGGGTTGCAGAGACATGAAATTTCTTTGTGAACTATATTCACCTTGCTTACAGCTGGTTTTCAATGGGCTGCTGTCATGATTAATGTTTCAGTATCTATAAAGTAGTTACTTTGATAATTAAATATTAGTATCTTTCACTAATTCTATTTTTCATTAATATTAAAGAGACATTAATCTTTTCTGTTCATTATTAATACAACATATTGATAACTTTGAGCTACTTTTTTAGGTTAAAAATATTTCCAAAGGAAATCATGGGAATAGGAAAAGTAATACAAGAAGTTATCTCAATATAGGATACATATAATAAATGATTTTCTCTCTGAAGAGGTACTGTGAGAGAATAAATCAGTTTATCTATTCATTAAACTTCAGATCTAAAAGAATGTGTAAAATACATAAAAATGTCTTTAGTGGACTGTGATTGAACTTCCAGACTTTTTCCATAACCACTAAGCTCTGAGTAAAAAGTAGGGAAAGTGACTATTACAATGCTTTTCATAATCACATGCTTTATAATTTTAATTTTTGTCCCTAAATTTGTGCTGCTTTATGTAACTTTTCATGTGGGAATCTGTGCTACCAAGCAGATGTTCTACATTAAAAAGTATATATTATCATCTTGATTGTCTTCATAGGTGTGAGAGCTTATATTCAATTCCTGATCAATCATTAAAATGAGAGGCATTTTTCTATGCCTGAAAGGGCGGAGGGAAGGATCATGACTTTTTTCAAGTTAATTTTCCATTTCCTTTTCCAACTCAGACCTTTCGTGGCTCATCAGAGGTACTGTAACAAATCTAGGATTTAATTGATATTACTAGGAAGTAAACTTCTTTATATATTTATGTTCCATATTTTTAATGTAAAAATACCTCTTTGCAGTTTAGAATCACAGACTGAGAACCACTAGATCAGAAATAATTTACAGGGGATAAAATCTGGATGTGGTAATTAGGTATGAGCAGTATATTATCTATTACATAGCTTGTGTTCACATTTTTCTCAAGAATATAGATAAAATTGGGAGCATCTCATGTGTAGTTTTAGATTTCTGTTGCACTGGAGACTCTGTCTCCCTGAGGAAAGAACAGTCTAGGAAATACAAAGATAATACGTGTTTTCTTGGTTCAGTCTTTTGGAGTTCAACACCAATGAAAGTCTGCTGTAATTTTGTGCTTTTCCCTCCTCACCCCCTGGAGCCTGCATCCATTCAGATGGCAATGTTTGCTCAGCACAGATTGAGAATAGCTAAAGAATAATTCTATTTCCGTAATGAGTATTCTTATGCTAGACCCCTGAAAAGCAGATATATATAGGAAATAGTCTTATAAATTGCATGTACTCAATCTCTATGCCTCTGGTAGGTAAGGAGAAATCTGTGAATACGATGTGTAGCTTAGGCTGTCAGTTAAATACAGCTTGGGTTTGTTTCTTGCTGTTAATACAGTGGGGTTTGTCAGATAGCTATATATCAGACAGTGACATTTAGAAAACAAATATATATATATATTTATACATATCCTAGAAAGGTTGGGATTCTTAAGAATATTTTGCCTGTGCAATTTAACTTCAATCTTAGGAGTCCTCCTCTTCTAGATCTGAGTGTCGCTGTAAGGTAGGGTGGAACATTTAAGAACTTTCTCTGCTTTGTGAAAGGGTGATGGAGGTATGTAGTGATGCAGTTGCCATAATAATGCATACACCATTAAATACACCAAAATAATAAACTGCAGTGTCATAAATGTAACAAAATAAAACAGTTCTGTAGGCAATTTGTTTGAGGTAAACATTTGTTCCTCATTTACACTTGTATTTTCATTAGCATCTAAAAGAATTGGAACACAGCTTTCTTTGCTAATCAGCACAGCATATCGCTGTGGCATTGGATTCTCTATTTGGAGATAACAAGTAGCAGCCAACTAAATGTCTGCAATAAATACATGGCAACTGTATTTTGCTGGTCTGCATTTACATATCTTATTAAAAACACTTTTGAAGTATTAAGGTTATCTCAATAAAAACAAAAATTTCTAAAACAGTATCTATGTTCAATTTAAAATATATAGCATCTGATGTAAGAGAATACCAGAAATAGTTGCTGTGTTATGGTTTAGAATAAATAGCAACTGTAATTACTGACTGTGATCAGTGTATGAAGGATATTTGTTGTAGCAATTTTCACTTTATAAAAAGACTTGATAATGAAGAGACTAAACTAGATCTTATCATAGACATCCTTTCTCTTCCCTGGTGATCCCAAATTCTCTTATTCATGTAAGTTTTATATGTCCAGTACATGAAAAGATAAATCCAGTTTATGAGCACTCAAGTGTAATTTCTACTTTCTGAAGTCAAATGTTGTTAGGAAGTATATTATTTGAAATGTATGATTTCCTGTAATATTTTCAGGTTTTGAGGTATTATGAATGTTTACATAAAATGCATTAACAAAGGTAACATTTTACCTTTAGATATTTTTAGATATCTAGATATCTTTAGATATCTTTAGATATCTAAAGATATAAAGATTTAGAAATCTTTAGATAGTCCCTTCTTTATGACTTTCCTTAGTTGCCATACACAGAAAAATAAAGTGTCTAGAACTGCAGTTATTTTTGGCCTTAATCTGAAGACCAGATAAAGAAATTATATGGATCAAACCAGATCAAACTATTCCTTGCCTCATAAAGCAACCCTGTTGGTGTTACAAGAAGTTAATACTCTTCTTTTTTTTTTTTTTTTTTTTCTTCATTTAAGCTCTTTCTAAGAAATCAAATTCAAAATAAGCTTGTGTTGTGTATTTCCTTTTCAGGCGATAAATGCAAACCCACTGAATACACTAAAGTGAAAAATATGTTATTGGATCTACAAAGTCGGAGATATGTTGCACAATCAAAAGATAAACATGTTGATGAGAAAATGGCTTTAAAGAAGATTCTTGTAGATCAAATGTTTAATTATTTTGATTCAGACAGCAATGGACTTGTGGACACAAATGAATTATCTCAGGTAAGATTTAGATTTTGTTTCCATTAGTCGTGGTAGCTATTCATTTGCTTTTGTCCAAACTTATATGTGGAATATTATGTCTCAGTATGCTTTCACTTCAGAAAATATATAAGAATCTTTGAGGTGGAAAACTTAAATCAAGAATTTTGGAAAAAAAGTGAATTATTCAGGAATTCCGTGGTAATTATTGAGAAACTTGAATACAGTTCTTTAAAATATACATGGCGGTACGAACACCGTAGGTTGCTTTGGCCATGAAATGTTTTATTGTCTACTGAATGCTATCATAAAATCCAACTGTATAGATGTATTTCAGGAGTAAAAAAAAAAAAAAAAAAGATATTTTAAAGTATTTCTGTAATGCTAAATGGGTATTACTGCTTTATGCAAGTAGTAAAATAAGTTAGCACTGGAGAAATATAACAGCAGTTTTGAATAGAGTTCATGGTGTCTCTAAACAGCAAGCTTTATTAACTAATTAAAGATTTACACCAATAATTGTTGTTCTAGAAGGCATGACAGCACTAGTTATAATAGACCCAAAAGAGCTAACTATTAAGAGTGTTGTTATAGCGAATGTATTTTGATTTAATGGGCAGTGTAGAAATCCATTTTTGAAAAATCTAGCCATATTCATGTATCAAATACTAGGCAGCCATGGAAAAAATCTTTCAGAACTTCTGCTTTTAAGAGAAATTGGTGCTTTTATATGTCTCATAAATGATATTTCTTACACTGAATAAATATATAGCATACATAGTAATCACAGATATAGATGTTCAAATTATATTTAATACATTGACAGTAATTGGTGTATTGTTTGGCAATATGAAGAAACTGAATTTTAGATCATTCTTTATTGTACCACTTGAAAGTAGTTTGGCTTCTTTGCCATAGTCCCCATATGGCTACTGCAACTACTGGAAAATAAGTTGGATACTTTTACCACTAGAAATCCATTATCTAATTATCAGTGAATCATAATGTTTCCATTAGAGGAACAGGACTAAAGTACTGCTACTGAAGGTCAGTATCAAAAACTTTTTTTGCATAATTTCTAGGTGTATATATAAAGAAAAATTGTGTTTCTCTACATATACTTTTCCTCTTATTTCTTTCTTTATGCCAACCTTAGTTAAAAAATAATCTTCCATTGTGGTATTTTCAACCAAGTTATGCATACATTCTCCACATACTTCTATAAAATGAATTTATAGTGGTATCTGTATAGTAATGCTTTTTTGCAAACATGGAAGCAGGTCAAATGGCCTTAAACCCCAGTCATGAAACTTCGTTCTTTTTGCTAAAATTCATAGCAGAACATCAAATTATTCAATCCAAAGAATAATGTAAAATAAATTCATTGTTCATGGTGTGTGGTTTGTTAGTGTATGTTTTGATGAGACACAAAGAGCTAACCTGTTGCACTCAGAAATCATTGTTTAGTCATTTTGAACAAAAAAGAAAATTAGAGGAACACATTTCTCTTGAAGCCTTCTTGATAGCAGAAGTTTCAACTGTGAACCTTTGTCTCCCTTTTGTATGATAAAAGGAAACACTGAATCACCTTTGCTATCCATAATAGTGTGTAGCTTTGCAGTTAAGTCCCAGATCCTCTGTAATCTCAGTGCATGTAAATTTTAGCCTTTGTCTGATGGTGTTTTTAGCCTGCACATTTTTGGATGACAAACTAAGCATGTGACTCAGTTCTGTCCAAAGACTCAAAACAAGAAAGCAGATGAAAAGAATTTTGTGTAATATCTTCAAATGAAATGTGCTGTTTTTCAGGGCATAATTAGTGATTGTTGAAAATGTGACACGTTTATTTTGCTCTGGTTCAGCCAACCAAATGTTTTTTGTTCTTGTCGAATGAGAGTTTGATAAAGCTTTTTTTTTTCCTAGTGTCAAGTGGGATTATACTCTTGTTCTCTTCTGCCCTTAATATACGTGAAGTATTTCTAAACATTGGACTTTCTGTAGGGAGGAGGAAAGGAAAAAGAAGACCCAGTCCAGAAGATAGTGACTTATAAAATGATAGTGGTCCCGGGCACTAAGAGAATGCTGGACCCATTAACTTTCTTGAGAAGATTATTACATTTTACCATGCATCTGTCTCTTTTTCCAGCGTGGGGCATAAAATGTTTGAAAGGTCTTGGTACTTCCTGAGGACAAAATAGGAGTCATTGCTTTACTCTCAAAAATGTTATCAGGAGGAGAAGGATTTTCATCGGTTGTTCTCAGCCAAAATTTTGCAGTGTGCAGGTCTATCATAAATAATACTACCTTTCTGCCCTCTAATAATTTTGAGACCATGAAAAATCTATATTATAGAAAAAAAGGGATCCTACCGTTAATTTATGTTCAAAATTAATGTTGAACTAAAACTTCATTTGTTAATGCATATTGTTAATATTAAATCTCCTCTATTTTGCTGTGCAATGACTGCAAATTCTTTGACGGCATTATGTTATACGTGTGTCCATCTAGACATGCTACCTTATGTAAAATTGAGAGTAATCAGCTGGATATTGAAAATGATGACACAAGTGCTACAAATGTATTGATGTATTTTGGATCAGAAATCATAATAAAGTTCTTGTCTTTGCATGTTGGTGCAAGGGAAACAAATTATATTCTTCAGGAAAAGCAAAATTGTTACTTTTATTAAAAAGAAAGCAACTTCAAGTATTGAAAAAGTAAAATAAAATAAAATCTAACAAATTAAGAATTGGCAGGCCATTACTTATTTTCTTTCATTTGAACAATTTTGCCATCTGGGTAGATTTTTTTTTCTATGGCTGTGTAATCTAAATCCAAATTGTAGTTCACAAATAATTATTACCTTATTACACAGTGTAAAGGTCAAACAAGGTAGTCTGCAATGAAGATAGAGAAGCTATGGGATAATGCAACTCCAGGCAGGTTAAGTGAACATTTTCTAGTCATAAAAAATGACTTCTAGTCATAAAGGCAGCATATCTACAAGATTTCTAGTAAACTGAGGTGGTTCCATAAAGGATTTTTTGATTTTTTTTTTTTCGAGCTCTTTGAAAGAATATAAATATAAATATAGGAAGGTAATTGATTCTTCATAGGAGAATCATGGTTACCTATGAATATTCAGTTGTTAAGCAACTCATTTGTATTCTCTCAGCTCATGCAAAAAAAAAAAAAGTGTGTTGTAATACAGAGTTATAAATTGAACTTCAATTTTTCTGTTACTGTAGACTGCCTGATTGCTATATATTGTTGCCTATGCAGAAAAGAAAAAACACCAGAAGTGATATGAAGAGACATGGGAACAAAATATGTTTTTCTAGTAGTGAATGCCATTATTTCCATATGATGGAGTTGCCATTTTAGAACAGTAGAACTTTTCTGCATATCACCAATGAAAGATATTAGCATCCTTACTTACAAACTAATAGCTGTAATTTCAAATACATTTCTCTTATTTACCAGGTTAACATACTGTGAATGAAAGATGTTATTTTTTTTTTTATATATAAAAATTTATCCTTACTTCTGCATTTTACCTTGATGTTTTCTCAGTGGCATTTGATTCCTGTTATTGAGATCAAACCAAATAATGATGATAATAATAAACAACCAAATGAAACACTTAGGAAACTACAAAGTTCACCGCTGTTTCGTGGAATTATAAGTGGAGGTTATGGGATCTACTGTGAGATAAAATATGCCATTTTCATTTAGTCTTATATGCTTCAAGAACAGGTGATATCAAAAAGATTTCTCATAAAGTGTGATGAACCTTTGAATAGTGTCACATATCCGTCTGTGTTTGTAGGTAAATACAAAAGGCTGGTGTTTGTGTATGTAGCATCTTTACATAAAGCATCAAATCAGGAGTTTTAATGTTAAATGTTGTTTAAAAAAACACACTTGAATAGGAAATGAAATGCTGTTGCATTTATGGTTATGTGCTGATAGGTATACTTATCTGTAAACATCTAGACTGTCATACCTCAGTAGAACACACAGTCTGAGTAGAGCTGTATCTATAAACAACTTGTTTACAATATATCAGCTTAAAAAATGTAATCTGAAGGAATTATAGATTTAATTGCTTTATTTAGTACAGCATTAATTGCTATTAAATGTAATGGTAATATAACATTTTAATTACTTTCTTCTGGTTGTTAAGCCTTTAATTTCCTTCTTTTCTCAGATTTGCTTCATTAAGTGTCAGTTATTATATTTGCTAACAAACTGGTGATTTTTTTTATTTGAGGACAGATTTTTTTGTGTGACCTGGCCTGAATTATGGCTCCATCTTTTCTTTCAAAGATTAAAATTCCTAAACTGTGCTCCCTGTGTTGTGTTGGTGAGATCTGAGGGGGAAAAATAATAACGTTTTTTTTTTTTTTTTTTTTTTTTTTTTTTTTTTTACAAAACAGAAGTAAACAAATTGTAAAAACAAATGGTCTCACAGTTAGCCATAAGCAGAGCAGCAGTTTTGCTTTGTTTTGTTTTACCTTTTACCTGTTCGTAGCATGGAAATAAATACTTCACTATCTTTATGGAAATGCAAAGTAAAATGTTTTAGCATAAATACTTCTGAGATTCTCTGGTATTAATTTTTATCTCGTAAGTCTGAAATCAAATAATCCCATGTATGGTACAACTTGTATGGCACGATCATAAAATTGTGCAGAAATTCTTAATCAGGCTTTAACCTTCATAGTAAGAATTTGTTTCTAGAATGACTCCCTTTTTTTTTTTTCAGTTTCTATCCTCCCTCCATAACTAATCATTTTACTATCTAATTTAACCAATTTGTAGACAGACAAGGTTTAAAGAATTGGCTCAAGAATCACTTCATTCAAATTTTACTCTTCCTTCTTGTAAAGATGAAGGTTAATTTAATTTAAAACTCAAGGAACACTGTTATGTCATTTAATCTGACTTGTTTATCATAGACATGAAATTTCATTCAATTAATCCTACACTTTTAATTGAGAAAATGTAATAACTTGACTTTGTCTGAAGGAAAAAATGTGCAGAGAAGTGTGAAGCCTTGATTTGAAAACATCAAGGAGAATTTACAGGTCCCATGATTTAAGGTTAATTGCCCAGTAGATTATGATGATTATTATTTTGAGAGATGTTATTCTTTTTTTCATCTGCTTTCCCCCAAAAGTATCTATAGGATTGACACTACACTCAACCATTACTGTCCCTTTAAAAACAAAATAAAACAATACCATAAAGATTTTTTTTTTTTCTCAGCTCCCTTGATGACTTCATCAAGCTTTGAGTTACTTTTTTGGATCATTTCTAACTTGAAAAGTTCCATTCTAGCTTCTTTACAGTAAATTTAATATATGCAAGAGAAAACTGACTGTTGTGTTTTAGCACCGGTCCCACAACTGGAACACACAAAAGCAAAAATTGCCTTTCTACCTCCAGTTACCTTGCTACGTTTCCAAAGATCATACTGCTGGCTTAGGCTACAGAATGATCCTGGAATTTATGAGACTGCCTTATCCACAGCAAATTCTACTCCTTTTTCAGATAAAAGGCTTTCCAGGGTACATTTATCCTCATTAAGTCTATGTCTAGGTTCTTGTTTTTAGAAGAATGACCTTACATTTGGCTCTATGAAATCATAGATATAGATCCTTTCCCTGAAAACATCTAACCATGTGATCCATTTCATTCCATATGCTGCACTGTCCTTCTCTTCATTATTATTCACCTCACCAGTATATACCATCTGTCTTTATTTATTTATTTTCAAATGAATTTTTGGACCTTCAAAATCCCACTGGATTCTTTTGGCATACATGATTCCTTAGTGACACCTATTTTTTCAGGTTTTGCAATTAGTGACATTTTTATTTATTCAATATGTGCATTATTGGTATTGCACAGTATTATTATTTTTTTTTTCTTGTAATGATACAGGGTGTGAAATTAAAAATATATTCAAGAAGCTATTATGTTTAGCAAGATACCTTTGTAAATTAAGCATTTCCTAACATAAGTAAAACAAAATGAAAACATGTTTTTCTGAAAGGCTGTATTTCTTAGAAGGTGGTGTTAAAAAACTATGTTGGGACAGCATTTAGAAATATAAAAAATATTCAGTCTTCATTTGTAAATTCTACTGTTTATTTCTTGAACTGCTACTGATAATTTTTCTTGTCCTGTTTGATTTTTTTTTGTGTGTGCTGTCATTGTATGTCCCACCTTATGGAATCTTACTGATAAGTGAACATTTATTAAAAGGTAATGTCAACAAGAAAAAGATGGTGAGTTAGGGACTCCTGAGAGCAGGCAGTTTGGTTCCACTGATTTTAAAACACTTGGTGCTAACCTAAGTTCCTAAACATGTTTTCTGCTTGCTAACGGTCAGCTTTGCTCTGCTAGTGTCTCATATAGATTGCAATTTCAAATGACAGTCAATCTTATCAAACTACAGTTTGCGACTGAAGTAATTCCTATTTCTCTTTTCAAAATTCAAATCCCCACATGTTAATGCCTGCTCTGTGATGTATCTCTTGCGATAGAAGGAGAAAAAACAACCAACCAACCAAAACTTGTCAAGATGAATTTTGGTTTTAATCAGAGAGTTAATTGATGTGGTCCACAGATCACCTGTGGAGTCAGGAAATGGCTGGATCTGGCACAGGATAATTTCTATAAGGCAAGAATTGGACTACGCTTAAGACCAATCATGATATGAAATCACTTCTTCACCTTCTAAAATCTGTCCTTGGAGGGGATCTATATATTGATCAAAACTGAGTGAAATTTCCAAAAAAATCCCCAAAGAGTATAGCTAATGTAAAGATAGCTGTATATAAACCAATCTCATATCTGTAATCAAAATGGTAGTCTTTCTAGAGATGAGACTTAAATGCCAGAAAAAAAACATAGCTATCTATAGTATAATTCTTGGAAATATCTCAAATATTCTGGCTAATCTTTTAAGGAATTATTGTTATTAATAATTATTTTATCCTGTTACTTTAAAAAATTTGAACAATTATTAAATGAAGAGCATCACAATACAGTTTTTAGCTCAAAGGATAGAAGCTGAGATTGCTAATATTCAGCTAAACCATGGTACTGTTAAAGGTAAGTATTGGTGGGCTGTTAAAGGTAAGTATTGGTGGGCTGCAACAGCAGGTTTTATTATCCCTTCTTGGGTGTAAGGTTTAATCCCAACTGAAGCTAGTGGGAATACATGTTTTTAACAACTTCAGACTAGCTTTTATAGGAGGAAAAAAAGAGTAAAGATAGTGCTTCTCACCACAAATGTTCTGTTTTCATGAACCAGCTGTGATTTTAAGCACGTTCAGTGGCTTGAAAGCTCAAAGATTTTTCAGTGTACACACCGCTGTATCTTTAGTACTGCTTGTTTAACTACAGTGGCCTTAGTTATTAATTTTTCCCGTTTTTGTCCTTTATATACTAGCTGTAAGATCTATACAATTTCATTTCTTTTTTTAATTCAGTTTTTTGTAAACCTAATAAACAGGCTGTTAAAGTAGCTAGCACCGATGTTCAGGTAGCATAGTATGCATCTTTCATTAATTATAACTAAAGGTGGTTTCATGGCAATTTTTCTTATCTGTAAGAATGTAATTTTTCTTTCTAATGTGCTAGCAAGGTTATTGTATTTCGTACTGCTTTTAAATTAATGTTTGTGTCCTTTTTTCACTGTAATTTTCCTTTTGTTCTCTTTCATGTTTAGAAATTTTCTATTTACATGAATAATAACTGAATCTATTCCTTTCTATTCCTGTTGATTCCTTTGCAGAGGAAGTGAAACATAAAAGCCTCTGTATTCCTTGCTTTTTCAAAGCTATCATGTAATAATACAAATGTAATGGTTTTGCAGTTTTTTGGGGAGAGACACGTAGAGGGCTGGAGGAGTAATTATTTTATAAATGAATGAACCTTATTTACTTTCATTTTTCCATGTCTGGTATGAAACTTCAAACTGTGCAGCCATTAGGAAGAATTGCATTAGGTTTGGTTCTTTCAGTAACGTTAAAATGTTTTTTATAGATACACCACGTAAAATTAAAATTCTAAACATTTTCAATTAATAATGTCTTCAGAGTTCCTTGGATGTAGCCCAGGTAGATGTCTACACATATACAGACTTTAAATCTAAATGGTGCACCACTTAAAGAACGTTTCTCTGGGTGAAGTTGATTTGACTTAAACTCTAGTAGCTGTTAATTATGATCTGTTTACAAAGTGGATGTGCCCCCACTGAGAAACGGGTCTTTTCAGGTCAACTACTTCTATAACAGGTCCTTGAGAAGATAATAGGCTTCTCAAAAGCCTCTAAGAATCTGATACAATTAGTAGGGTAATCAGAGTTTATTTTAGTTCATTTTGAAAATGTCTTAACTGTTTTTTGTGGTTAGGAATTACTGGGGGGAAAAAGACATAATACCGTGTATACTTGGGAAATTATTCTCTCATGGATATTTGAACGTTCCTTAATTAGCATTCATATACGTCTAAAGTAAAATCATCTTTATCATTCATAGTGTCTTTATAGTGCTTCTGTCTAGCCGCATTATGTATATTCTCTACACATTCTAAATACTTTAGGTTAATCTCAGTGAGTCTGTCCTAAAGGTATTAACTTTTAAAACTGCAATAAATAATTACAAAGTATCTGGACATCCCTGACTTTACACAGTTGCAGTTCATTGCCCCACAGCAACCTTAAAATGATCTATTAAATGATTATTAGAAACAATTAATTATACCAGAGAACTCTAAGAGCTCAAATGTAATTTCATGGTTATAATTTTCTTGTCAGGTAATAAAACGGGATGAGCTTGGCAAGGATCTGTCTGACTGCTCTCTGTTCGATTTGCTGAAATACGATGATTATAATAGTGACAAGCACCTAGGTCTGGAAGAATTCTATAGAGCTTTTCGTAAGTACAAAGATTAGCCTATTCTTCTTTCATTTTTTTCTATTTCTTGCTTTATCTTTCTAAAATGGTATTTTTTATTTTTAGATTTTGATACATCAAGATGCTGTACTTAAACAATGGGTATAATTTAGCAGTCATGATACTGTAGAGAACTCCTTAGCGGAAATCAATAACAGATCCATTAGTGTCCTGATTTCTGAGGTATTTTGGTAATGGAGAATTCGTAGATAATCTTTCTCAATGCCAACATGCATTGAAAAGTCTGTGTTGTGCACAAGTGAAGTCCTAGTGCAGTCAGGACATTGCTATAGCAATGAAAAGGGTAGAACACTTCCCTGTACCCTTTCTTTATAACTGCTGATAAAACCATTTCTGATGAACCCAGCAACAAATGTAACTTTAATTAAGTGCTCTCAGTCTTCACAGGACTCAGAGAGAGGTACAGGTTTGTAGTGTAGTTTTGCCAGGTGCTTGTTCTTTGCCACAAGTGACTGTGGCAAAGAACAAATGAATACAGTACATATGGACACTTTAAGAAACCACTTGTCAATGTGGTAGTGCGTAGCAGAGAGAATTAAGATGATTTCTAGTCCAACATTCATTTCTCTATATAAGGTTTTTCACAGATTGTCCGTGTATTCATTACATAGTTTGAAAATTAAACCTCAAAAAGTTTCCAGTTCATTGTGTGCCCAATAGCCAAAGGAATGTGGAATACCATTAGTGTCTGTAATTAGGGCACAACAAATATTCTTTCAATAAAGGTAAAAAAATAGCTCTAGTTCCACTGCATTTGGTCTTGAGTTTGATTTTAGTCCTTCCAATCTACCTCAAAAGTATTAACAAATTTTACATCTTGCTGTGAAAGCATACTAAGTGAAACAAAACTAAATCAAATTAAATGGTAGCTATCTGGTCAAGCTGAACTCAAGCTGAAACCAAGCACTCCACACAAGCCAAGCCAAACCCAAAGTGAACATGACAGCTCCAGTCCAGAGGCGTATTTACTGTTACCTGTTACTAGCAATGGCAAGTCTGTATTTATCAGGATACAGAGAATTAATGTGGATTGGAACCAGATCCATGTAAAGAAGGATAGGAAAGAAGTGCTCGCATCACATCTTCTACCATTAAAGCACCTCTTCAGTTAAACATCAAACTTAAGAATTAAGCATGTTAATTTTCTTTAATAAAACAACGTAGGAATGTTGAAAAGATTTATTCCAAACAAAAACTGTTGTTTTTTTCAGAATTTTCTTTTAGTATTTAAATATTTTAACATAATATTCCAAAATTACGATTGCATAATCAAAATAATCTAAATAATCAAAATATGAAGGATATTTTTAAGTATTTCTCATGACTATATCTTGATTAGAATTGAGCAATACTATTAAAAGGGGATAATTTTTGAAAACATTATGGTTTTATTTTTTAGTTAAAAAAATTTATAAGACATCTGTTATCCTAAATTGAAAATGCTTGAACTATTAATTTTTTTTGACCCTTTACACAGTCCTGTCCCTTGAGCTGATAGTGTATTTCTCTCTAGTTTTTAATTCTTTTATCTTCACCTTTTAAATCTAAATTTAGATCCTAATCTCAGTTTAATACCTGATACTCCCAGTGGATAATGCCTCTTTAAATATTAGCAGTAGTGTGGTGGGTCTGAAAACTTTTAACTCTTATCATCCTCAGTAAAGATTGTCTGCCCTGGACAATAAGTTATTGACATTTGTTTAATCTGAAGGACAGTGGGGGAAAAAAAAAGTTTGTAATGCTGGAGAAATGGATCCTGATCAAAACTGCTGTGCAGAACTCAGTTGTTTTGTTGTTGTTGTTTCCCCCCTTCTTTATTTCTATAACCTTAATGAGTTGCTTGTAAGCATGGAAAGGGAGTGAAAGAAAGGGAAGAGAAGGGAAGGAGTTCTAATATCTTGTTTAAGACAAAGTTAAATGAGCATAGAAATAGAAATACTAGGTCATAAAGAAGGAGGCACGGTATTGGTCACAGCCCCACAGTCTGTGGTAATTTCTCAAGGATGCTTTGGAAGCCAGTCTGTACCTAAAGCAGTTAAAACATAAAACATAGGTATCAACATATACTCTTAAGATATATATTTTAAAGTGGTGAAGATTAAACAGCTCTTATTTTCTAAATGTAAGTGTTAATTGACCTCCACTACCAAGTACAGGAACAGGATACACAAAAGAATCTTTCAATAAATCCAGAAAGCTGGGAAAGGGTTGAGAGGAGGCACTGGGGATATTTGAGTCATCAGCTTGAGCCTAAAAAGGGGATAGTAATAATCAAGCATACCATGTGTGTTTCTAGCTGTGATTTTTAGTGACATTTAAAAACACTTGGATAGGATTTTGAACACAGTTGGGTAGGATTAAAAGCTATTGTCACTATGCTGCTGAACAACCTGCTCCCTTGAAGTTGTTTCTTTTTTAAAGGATTAGGCAAAAACATTTTATTTAAATATAATTGCCTATCACTGGGATTAATTATCAGTACTGTCTCATTAGCACTTGCATTTTTTTTGCTTTCAGTTGTCTCAATGAATTAGAATTTTGACACTCATCTAAAGACTGTAAACTCAGAATCAAACATGACTGTAAATTGTACTGCTTTATTAAGAGTTCCCCACAGACAACAGAAACTATTTTTCTTTTTTTTTCTGTTCTGGTAGAAAATAAGCCACCTTTTTTTGGTTTTGGTGCTATGGCAGATATCTGCCTAACAGGTGTGATAACAGTTCCACTAGATCAATAATACCTGTAGAAAGGAGCCTGATTTTTTTTTCTACGATAAAATGCAAAGTTTAGACATAGATAAGTCTTACAAACATGGGACTGAAGAAATCATTCTGAACATATGGGTCAGTCCTCCACTGCCCTAGCCGCATCATATAAAAAATTAACCCAACAGTGATCTGGCTCCATCTTAGTGTTTTGATTTGCTTGTTTGTTTTCTTTCCCCAGCCAGCCCCAAACTAAAGGATTTTATAAGAGAATCTGTTTTTAGACAGGGAAGAGTGTATTTAACTTTGTCATAACGGGTGGCTGAAAGCATAAGATGATAGAGCCAAACAAAAGTTAGAAATATGGAATACAGATTCTTGAAAGCTTTTTCTTCTCAACCAATGCACATCCTTAGTTTTTCAGCAATTTTCTTACTTTATGTAATATGTTCTATGGTATCAAGATAATACTGTGTTTGCTGTAAATACAGTCTCTGTTTGTCTTCTAGTACTCTCTTCAAAAATAAATCATCCTATGTGTTTTTCTCCTTTAAAGTGCCTTCTAAAATGAAATTTCAAAGCAGGTGCTTTGGGTGGCCTTCATGGTGGCTTGCAAAATCTTGAGGAACACCAGAAGCAAGTAAATAGTAACAAATTATTCTGCTTGATCACTCAGCAGATGCAGATATATATGTAGGCACTTCTCTTTGTGTTCAGAATAGCAAGAATGATGGTAATTTAGATATTTATGAATAGGACTGATTGAATACAATGAATACAAATAACAAGTTTATGGTAAATAATAGAACTAAATGCTCTAACAATTCACATCCTGCATAAAATGAAGAAGAAAACAGTTCTTCAGTATATTTTTCTGTTGTTAATGTAGAACTATTTTGATGTTATCTTATGCTTAAAAAAGGGGCTATGAAATTAAATACTGAGGACTTGAGTTTGCACATTACCACTAGATGTAAAAAAAAAAAAAAAAAAAAATTAAAAAAAATACCCCAAACAAAATATGACCTGATTTAATTTTTAAGTTATATTAGAGATGCTTTACAGTTTCACAGGAACTACATGTGCTACCTCATCTTGAAAGTACAGGTTGAAGTACCACTCAACATGATCAACAATTTTTTTTATCTGTCATGCAGCTGTGATTCAGAATGACGTGTACTGCTAATGTATATGCTGTGGCTCTGTATATTTAAAGTTACCTTAGCAGTGCTCTTCAGGTCACGGATACCAGATTCAGGTTTCAAGCATACCTTATTACTAAGATGTGTGTGAAGCTGTATGTAAACCTACAGTAAAAAATGCTTCTTACAGAAGATGATGAGGGCTGAAAAATGCAGAACTTCTCATCTTAGCTTTTAGGAGAAAATGTGAGACCAAGTGCCTAATACAATTGTCAAATCTGGGGCTTTGCTGCATCTTCAATCATGTGGAAGAGCAAGAAGCAAGGAGTGACCACAAAGAAAGGGCTTGTTATGATTAGTTAAGGCTTAGTTATTATCAGATTCTCTCATTCCTGCAAAATGCCTCTAAGACAACACTGCTTTCACTTCTACTTCAATTTGTCAACTGCACTTATTACAGACAAACATTCCAAAATTCTTCTTTGAAATGTGTATCTCTTTCCAAATAAAAGTAGACCACAATGTACCCCTCCTCCCCCAAATCTAAATATAAAATCTATACTGAATTATTAATTGAAACAAATGAGTCTTCCCGTTGGCTTCTGTAAATTATCCTCAAGCCCACAAATCCCAATTCAAAAAATGCTTATTGAATTTATACTTCAAATGATTTCAGTGTGAGGTCCCAAATGCTGTATGTAATATGAAACCTGAGACAGAACTTTGCAACTATGATGAGTCTTCAATAGTAAAGCACATTAACAAATAGTGGAATAAAGAGCTTCTGAGGAAGGAAGAGGTATTATTCTGTCTCCTGCTATCATTAATTCCTGCTCAGCAACAAGTAGTGTGTATCAGATTGTTCCAGAGAGTATTATATTTCAGCACTAACCTCTGAAAATACCAGTTAACATCATACTGAGTAGAAGATATTGGACTTAGTGGCAATATTTTTCTGCTCAACATAATCTATCTTTTAAATTCTTAGCTGTGCTATATGTGTTTTCAGTCTAGAGATTGTCAGCTGGAAAAGAATACCACCTCTTGTATTGAGTGGGCACAATTTAAAGCTGATAATTTCAAACAAGTACATTTTTAAGACATTAAATACTCTTCCATGGTTTGAAGTACTGTGTGCCTGAAACTTCTCACCATGCCACTAAGTCATAATCAATTCATTTTGATGTGCGATGTGGTTCCTCAGTAAAACTGTTGCGGGGGGAGGGAGCTTAAATAAAGCTCTCTGAGTGGAACAGACCTTTTTTTTTTTTTTTTTTCTGAATTCTTTAATCAAAGTTTTTATGGAAATGAAGAGCTGTAATTCTGTTTAAAAACACATTTCATCAACCCAAATTATTATTTTTTAAGTGTGCAAGATTCTTATTTCTAATTAATTTATATTTCTAAGTCAATTTCATATGCGCCTTCTCTCCTTATACATGTTAAGATCCAGAGCTCGGTAAGCCTTACTGAAAGGTTTGAGGTGCCTTGAGAATGGGTGCTTTGAACCATTGCTGGTGGTGAACCTAGCTGTGGGGATCTCTTCAGAGCCCCCATCTCAAGTGCGTCATGTGATTTGCCCCAAAGTCATATACTATGGTGCAGTGTTACTTCTCTCTCTCTAAGATTCTTCCAACATATATACAACACACAGCCTGTGTTGCACATTCTTTTGATGCAGCCTTACGAAAACTGTCATGTTTTACAGGTATTCTAACTCTTTAAACTATAATAGTTTTATATGGTACTATCAATCCACAGGACTTTATAAGCAAAAAGATTTATCATAAATTTGATATTAGAAATTTATTTATTGCAAGGGTCTCTTTTTGCTCATCATGGTTTCTACAATTATCTTCACAACTGCTGTTGTGTTTGTTTGTTTATTTTTATTTATTATTATATTTTCCCCTAAACGTTGCTATTTGACAATGTAGAAGTCCTCTGGGAAATACTGAGTTGTTGGTACATTTTTACCCCTTAAAATCTGCATCAAAGTAGGAAATGAACAGCTGTTTTTTAATGTACCTTCTTTATAGTATACATTCTAAATATTTGATAACAATTAATAGTATAGCGCAGTAAAAATTTTTTATTCTTTTAAAATTTTGCCTTATTTCTGCCTTTTTCTGGATAAGGAAAACAATGAAAGATTTTATCAATATACTGCTAGATCAGATACTGTACATGTTTCTCATGAAGTTTTGATAAAGTGTTGTATTCATCATTTTCTGTAGCCCTACTAGTGTTTCTCCCAGGCTGCAGAATGTTTGTACTGACCTAGGTGACTTAAGAAACTGGTAAGATGTATTAAAATCAATTAGTCCCATTGTAGCGTGAATAAGTTGTTATTACATGAACTGAGTTGCGTGGAAACAGAATACTAATATAGTCATTCATGATATCACAATACTAAATAAATGATATGTAATTTTGTAAATTTAGCTGTAAATAGCTATTTGTGGTGAGTTTCAGTATTGCTGGAGCCATTGTCTTTATGTTGCTAATTCAGATTTTCATATTCATAGTTTCATTCAGATTTTCAAATTCATATTTCATCTTTGCAAGGTAGTGTCCCTGTAAGATTAGATTCCAACATCCACAAACACCTTTAGATATTGTAAGAAACATTACAAGACACGTTTAAAATAATACTTTATAATCATAGTCACCTTTATTAATATTTATTAAAGGAAGCACTTTTTCTCCAAAACAGGGGCCAGGAGATGGAGGAAAGAAAATGCTTCCAGGGTTTTAGCCACAAGGGGTAATGACTTCGTTAAAGGAGATGATCACTAGATTATCACTAGTAAGAACATTAAGTATCTACTTCAAGGCAAAATTACACTTCTGGAGCTATTGTGAATATTAATAGGCTCATAAAACATTATTAAGTAAGAAAGCCGCTTTAGCATTTCTTGTGTTCTTTGCACTCAGGAAATTATCTCCTTCTCTGGATTTCATATTTAAAATTTGTCACCAATTTCAACCTAGAGTAGCTGGCTATAAATAGTTTATCAATAATAAATATATATTTAAACAAAATTTCAGAAGTAGTATCATCATTTTAAGTCTAAATACAAGTTATTTTTCCTTTAACATATTTAAGGCATTTAGGAACCAGCATATAGACATCCTTTTTCTCTTAACAAGTGAGCAAACAAAACAACAACAACAAAAAAAAAACAGTACATGTTAGATTCCATTTAGGTGATGAGTGTGATTTTGAAAACAAAGTCTCAGGTATATGCATGAGATAGGTGCTTTATTTTCCATACAGCTGAATGTGAAAAGATTGAATCCACTTACTCAAAGGAGATTACTACTGCATGTTGAGGTAAACTGTGTTTTAGCTCACTATTAAATTTCAATAATAAAATAGTTGCCTTTTTATGATTTTTTTTTAAGATTTGTCAGAAACATTGCTAACTGGAGATCTGAAGTAATCTTGCGTTAACGTGATAAGATTCTAAGGCAATTTCTCAAGTGTGCTTAGGAAATGGAAAAATATTAAAGAAAAGTCGGATCTAAGACATAGCCCCAAGACATCATAAGGGTACTTTGTGATCACTAAAATAATTTAAGTATTTCATATGAAGACTGAATGAAATAGATTGCTTTTCTGTCCAATAATCAATTTATTTATTTGGAGGACTTTTTGAGCTGCTTTGTGTCGCTTTATGCTCCATGCAAGGCTGAGTTTGCTGGTTGTTCTTAAGTAGCAAGCACTAGTTTTCACCTTAGAAAATTGTTATGAAGTAACTTTATCTGAAATTTGGTAGGTTTTCTCGCTTTTTTACTTCCTGGGCTATTATGGAGTCCAAAGCAACAACTTCCTTGAGAAGAGATTCTTGGCGTTTTTGTTTCATTGTGTGTTTTTATAGCTTATCTACTCTGCTGATTTTCTTTGGTTCTATTCACACATATAGGTAAATAAAGATATTATTACAGTCAGAAGATGATTGTAAAAGTGTTTTAGTAATCCCTGGGATATCTGGATTTCTTAAGCATATCTGACATACGCTATAAAAAGGAATCTGAATGCATAGTTTTGCACCTAGATTGTATGAAAGTATATTGGAAAGTACATTGGAAATCCTGTAAATGGGGTTAATAAAAAAAAACAATCTAGTTTTGCAAAGCTTGTGAGCTTTGCTGTTGATGTTAGTGTTACAGAAAAGTGTATTACAGTATATTGAGAAAGGGTTTTTTTTTTTTATTGAAGGCCCTCAAATATCCATTACATACAATAAGGACAACATAGCTGAAAAAATGTCTCCATTGCAAAGATATATATTGGAGAAGAAACTATCTGAGTTCATTCAATTTTTCATACAGAATTAGGTTCTGGCAAAGTGTTCATGTTTCTGGAAATGTCATTACTAACTTCATTTCCAAAACATAATAGCACAATGTAAAGTTTTACTATAGTATTCTTACATAGCTTTAGAGTACTGTTTTTTTCTCTTTAAAGTTGTGCTTCCATAGTGTATTTTCATACGTTGTTATGCAGTTTACTGCTGCAGTAAGACACTCATTGTGGCCAGCTGATATAAACAGTGAATGCGATTTTTGAATTTAAGTATTTTATAGAAAACTTCAAATAAAATGTGGATAAAATTAATTCTCATTATGTATATTGACAATATTTTACATTTGAAATTTAAAAAGTGACTTAGATTAGTTCTTAGAATAAGTGTTTCAATAAATATTTGAAGTTTACTATCTCATTTTTCCATTTTATAAAAGTCTTAGTAGTCTACTTTGCAACAGTTGCTAGTACACGTTAGCTAATGTCAGTTATTTTAGTACATTTACAAGGTGTTTGGATAAAAGAGGTCTGGCAAATAGTGTTTTGGTATGTGTAGAGTTAAGGAACGTGGCACCCCAGAATTTAAAGTGTGTAACTCCATATTAACATAGGCCATGGTATGGCAGAGGGGGGGGAAGAATCATCAAGTTTGTCTAAGCTGGTTTTATAGCCTCAGATAATTGTATTCTAACATGTGATGTTTCTTGCTCCTCAACAGTTCTGCCTTCGAAGCTGCTCAGAAACAAACATCTCATAATTAAATATAATAATTATTTCTTTATTCATTATAGACGTACAAGCAAGCAAAATTCAGTAGGATCATTTAGGTACATGAAGGCTGTGTATATTTGATGAAATTGTATATCCCATTAACTTAGCTGCTTGTGATTGCTGGAACCCTTAGTTAGTTGTATGTATATGAAACGTAACAGCCAGGCTTAAAATGTATGTGCAATTATCCAAATGTAGTTTAGACACTTGGGATAAAGAAAAAAAAGGGGGGGGGGGGGGGGGGGGCTGGGGAGAAAAAAGAAGAACTTGTTTTTTACCAAAGCAAATAAGGAAACAGACTAACAAAATATGCCTGTGGCTGTGTTGTAGCCCCAATTAGTCAGTAGATTCTAAAGGCAGTTTTCTAAACAGATCATTCTCAGATGATCAAATCTTATGTTTATGATTTGGTTAGCAAATGATTTATATGTGAATTTCAATTTTGGCCATAGTGGTTAAAAAAAAAAAAGGGCACCATTCAAAGGCTGTGAAGCTACAAGCAGTGGTATACATATCTCTGTATTACATGTGATGTAATAAAAAGATGCAAAAACGGTGTAAGCCTACTGGGAGGGAGGGGGTAAAGTAGTATAATAACTACTTCATGTAGTTATTTAATGTAAGAATTGGGAAAATGATTGCATAAGATGGAAGGGATCCAAACAATTCATCTGGTTGCCACTCTTCCATGAATAAATGATTGGAGAAAGTGTCATTTCTGAAAATTTGTTTTGCTTTACAATAATAATTCTTCTCAACCTAGACATATGGTGGAGATGTATTTGTTGAAGAGAATAGTTAAAGTGTTTTAAAACTTGCTGAACACTCTATTTAAGGAATATTTGATGCCAAACAAAGATTAATGTTTTGTTTGTGCTTATGAAGTGCTGAGTTAATATCCATAAGTAACAACAACTTCTGAGTTGCAACAAAGATCCAGTTAGTCTGCTATCTCTTAGTCTGCTTAGGGAAGATAACAAAAGAAAAAGCATGCAAGATTCTTATATTATGCTTTCTCATCTCCAATGATTTTTGTTTTGGAGACTGATTATCTTTAATATCTCTTGGTGGATGTCTCACTCATAAATTTGATTGCATTTTGGAACCATGTGAAATTAGCATCTACAACATTGTCTTTCAGGGATTTTCACAGTTTAATGACTTCTGGCTATAATAAGTATTTTTTGTTTGTTTGCTTGTTGTGCACACTTTCTGTTTAGTTTATTTAGTTCTTGTGTGACAAGAACTTCTTCAATTGTTCTGTATTCTCAGTCTCCAAGACACTGATTTTTGAAGCTCCTGACATATATTTGTAGTTATCTCTTTTCCATTGTGAAAAATTTCAGACATTTAATAGCTGCTTGTATGGAAAGCTTCCCACACCTTTAATCAGTCTTGTTTCTCTGTGTTTTTTCTTTGTTTCATTTTTTACTGCAATTTTTAATTACGCTCCCCTTCCACCCCCTATCCCCTTTATTCCCCGGAAGAAAGGACTAAAATCAAACAGAGTCAACATAGATTTATACAGGGGCATAGTAATATTTTTCCGTTTGGATACCAATCTTTGCATAATAATTCCTTTTATTGTCATATTGTCAGGATTGAGTAGGTGTTTTCATAGAACTACCAATTAAATTCTCAAGGTCTCTTACCTAAGCAATAATAACTAGTTCAGAGCCCATCTCTGTGTAAACAAGGTTGGTCTGTTTTTTCCCCTGCATTCAGTACTTTGAAAACTGAATTGAATATATTGAATTTGGCATGCTGGTATCAAAAGTAAGGTGTTTATGCAAATTTTTCTTTCATACCAAACTATCTGATTATATGTTCTCCAAAAACATTATCTTAGAAAACTTTATCACTTAGTTTATTACCCCTTCTCCTGGACCATGTTCAACATGGTTTCTAGTGGAGATCCAGGAGGAATTCCATGGATGACTTCTTCATGAAAGACCTGCAAACAGAATTCTTCAATGGAGAAATAAAAGAAGATAATTTCTCAGCCCATTACAAGATCTGATGCACATTGTGAAAGGGTAGATCAGAAGGAGATAGAGTGGACTGTAGTATGCAAGACTGAAGAGCTAAGAACTCTATCTGAATCCAGTCTGTCTTTAGTTTGTTCTTTAAGCTTTGTGCTGATCTTCGTATATGCATAGCATATTTTTTATTTTGATCTTGAGGAAACATAGCAGGTACTCGAAGCCAAGACAGAAATACAGACAGTCCCTTTTATTCTCAGAATGCGCCTCTGTATTCAACACAACATTGTGTCCTTTGCCTGGATGTTTACTCTTAACAGGATTAAAAGTGTACTCAGGTAATAACCAAAGTTAGGGGCCTCTGTACAGTCAAGTAATAGAGCCTACCTTGAGTTCTGGTTTCTTTTATTTTCTCTTTACACATAAATCACATCAGTCGATGGATAGATTTTTCAGAATCTGTTTCATACTACCCTCATCTGTGCTTTTTCCACATTATAGGTTTCTGTGAGGAGTTGCCTCATAACTCTACTCCTCAGATTTCAGGGAACTGTTGAATAACAGCTGCATGGCCCTCCTCTACTAGCAGAGGAAATACAGTAGTACTGTTAAGCTTCAGAATTTCTAACTCTCCTTTGTATTTCAGGTAATTTGATCCTGAATTACTGTCTTATTGTCCTGTCATTCTCCTGACAGAACTGGAAAAAGAGACAATTGTTTACAAAGTTGAGCTATTATAAAACTCTGGGTAAGTCCAGAGATCTTGAATGCTTGGAAATTCTATTACCGCTCTGGGAAAGAAGCTTTGAAATTTCAGAGTAAAATGGAACTACACAGTAAAAAAAATTGGCAAATTATTATATTTATAAACAGAAGTCTTCGTGCATAAAACCGTGAGTTACCAAGGTTGTCAACTGTTCTCTTGAAAATTCCCATTTCATTATTGATTAGTTCCAGAAATACTTGGTAGATTGAACTGCTGCGTTTTACATGTTTCATTAGAGGTAACTGCAAGTATGCAGTATTGATGTTCAGCATCTGTGTTTGCAGTGAACATAAGGAGCTTTAAAGTTGGATCTATACTAGTAAAATTACTTGAAAATATTTATGCTAACTCTTAGCATTTAAATAAAATGTTTTTGCTTGAACTAGTCATGTGCAAACACAACAAGCATGCTGAAATTGATTTTTGCATAAATTGCCTTCTTTGGTTAGACAAATTCACCAACATATTCTGCAATAAATAAGGTCAAAACCAATTATCACTACTTTAATGAATTAACACTTCCATATTATCTAGATTAAGACATCTATATTTAACATACAACTTCAATTCCTTTGAAATCTGTTTTTAAGAGGAAAACAGAAAAATGTTATAAGCTATGATGAACTCATATACCCTTTAAATTGTGTATTATGTCTACTGGCCACTCTTACCAAAATTCTGTTCTTATTAATTTAAAGCAAGGTATGTAGTTTTCAATATAATCCTACAAGCGTAGCTCATTGTGAAATCTGTTTCTCTCTGTTTTTGAATAATAGGGTGTTACGATTTTTCATCTGTTCTTTATCAAGACTGCATTACAGGCAGGTTGTCTGTATTTATGGATTTTTTGAGGTTCAGGTTAAGTCTTCAACTGTTAATCTGAGAAAACGAATAAGGATGTATTCTCTATGATCATATTTACTGTAAGATACTTTGGAATACACCATATTGACCAAAAAGTTGGCTCACACATTTTCACTGAGAACCAAGACCATTTCGTTTTCATGTGCAGACTGCTGATAGACAATTTCAGATTTGGTCCTGGGTAATGGTTCATCTAAAAGGCACCATGAGGTATTATATTAACCTGTAGATGTTCAAATGATAATGAAGAATTTCTTGTAGTTGCTTATGGTTTTATGTGCTGATGTGGTCTAGACTGCTTTCAAATCAGGTACCTGGAGTGTGGTCAGGATTTAAAAGGTTATATAGTGTGAACATAGCGAACACTTCAGCAGAACTTCTGTAATGGCAGAATTTGTGTATTCAAACCAAGTTTTTGCAGAGTACTGGAAAGAAAACATAATACTCGAGGAACTATGTCTTCTGCTTCCCAACGATTTAATAGATCCTGTAGAAATAAGGAGCTGTTAAAAAATTCATTGCCTCTTGGACTATGTATCAGCAGAAATACTGTATGTTGTGGGATACAAGGTTGATTAAAAATAACCTAGCTTTAAACTATTTGTGATAAAAGTACAGATCTGGACAGTACAACATGTAGCTTGCATGGTCTAATGCACAGCAATCTGCAGCAGAAAGGCTAGTGCTTCTAACTAAGCAAGGCATTGTGGATAGCTTTATAGAAAGCGCTGGATCTATTTTGACCATCTGATAAGTAAGTTTGCCTGAGATCATGTGTTCAGATGAGACTGCTATTAATTTTAGTTGATTTAATTCACAGTAACTGGAAAGTAAGTAAATAACAGCATTAATGGCAAGAGGAGCTGAAGAATCAAAGCACACAAAAAGACGGTTTAAGGCAGTGATGGATGGAAGGAGAAATAAATTTGCTAAGCAAAAAGATGCAGAAGAGTCTGTAATAGCAAATACTCCCTCAGAACCTGAAATTTAAAGCTCTTTTGTCTTGGCTGCCACCAAGTAATCATGGGCTTCAGTGCAGGAATAGTGAATGATACCTGCAGAAAGATGAGAAGCTATGGTAGCTCTGAGGTCTATGGTTCCTTAGATTGATTTGGAGTTTTGTACACTCTCTCTAAAGATCTAAATCCAGATAAACTGGACTGTCAATGGTTCTTCATGATGCAATTTTCATCATCAGCCTTTTAATATAATTAACAATTTACAGTCCTTTAATTAAGATATTAAAAATACTTTGTATCAACTTCATTTGACCTTTGTTACCACATTATGAAGAAGATTTTTATTGTATGATTGCACATATTCCTTGGTGTTCCTGCTCTATTTGATGGAGAGAATGGAGAATGAATCAGAAGTATAGCATAAAACTATCTTTTGTCTGTTAAGGCTTCTACTATTGATGATTAAAGTTTCTCAGGTAATAAGGCAAATAATTGCTGTAAGAAAAAAAAAAAGAAAACTAAGAGTAAACAAAAATGTTTTTAACTGTCGCAGTTGTCTTTGCTTTTGCATCAGGAGCATATTATAGTGCATCAGACTAATAGTTCATTCAGTTTTACTGAATCATTTAACTGGACATGACTGCATGTTCCTCACATTTAGGATATGGATTTTGAGACTAGGTCTCCCTCAGGAGTCTGAGGTTCTGAGTACTGTGAGATGAAGTTGATGTTAACTGAAGCTATACTTTATATGAATAAAATGCTGTCCAGAAAAGGAACAGTATCATAAGCCTCTTGAACACTTCGGACAGTTCAATGTCAGCATCATGTCTGTACTATGATGTTAACATGAGTGCTTCCTAGACTCACACTGGCACATGAAGGCACCCTGGCAGCATTTGTAAAATGTAGCTGTCTCTTCAAAACACTTGATGAAGACTTGAGGGTAACTGTTAAAAGCTTTTGAGAAATCCAGCTAGTCTACATGAACTAAATAACCTTTGCCTTTAGCAACCCTTACCCCTGCCATTAATAATTCAGGTTTCTCACAGACTTCATAGCTGGGAACACAGAATTGCAGCACACGTTAGAGGTGAGTTCTGGCAGGGATTTGGCCAAATTTCTTTGTGTTCAACTTGAAGTCTACCTGAGTCTTTTTTCTGCAAAGCTGATGTCTAGTCAGTCCCTGCATGGGCTTACTCTGTCCCAAGCGTAAGACTTCTTACTTGTCTCTGTTGATTGTTATGGTTTGTCAGCCCGTTTCTCCTGCTTATAAAGAAGTGTGCAGTCTTGCAGTAGCATGCTTCCTGATTCTCTGAATTTGGTGTCGACTGCAAGTATTTTGAGGGTACATTTTGAGGGCACATTTTGTCTCATCATCCAAGTCAGCAATGAAGATGTTAGACAAACCACTTTGTCTAACCTTGCCTGTGTCTGTGTGGCCTCCTACAACTTTGTTGGTGTTAGGTTCTGTGTGGCCTACAACTTTGTTGGTGTTAGGTGCTTTTTAAAAAATATATATATATAATTTTATATTTCATATAAAATTATCATCCACACATTACCAGTCTCTGTTGTGTGAGTCTTACACAACCCATGAATACTTGTGTGTGCCACTGTTTTCATGGAAAACATTATTCTGAACTTAATGGCATTCAATTTTTATCATTCCTAATTTCTGGTTATTGGGTGAACCCAGTGTTCGGTGATTTGCTAAATAGTTACAATTGTGCTTATCATCAATCATTATTGATTTTATTCCTCATTCCTGTGAGGATCTTGTGTAAGTTTGCATATGCAGATAATTTGAATGGATATATTTTGGAGTGATTTTAGATCAGCAGGGAAACACTGAGCTTGTTGGATTTCAGCCTCCTTTTTGGCTTTCTACAAGTTATCATCTTTACAGGTTCTTTTTTCCTGAAGAGACATGTGTTTTGAAGGTATTATTGAAAAGCAATCTTTTTGTCTTTTGAGTGGAACAAATTGCATCAAATAATAGGCATTTTTCAAAGCATTTCCCTGGGGAAAAGTATCCTGGTTTTAAGAGTTTTATCTACCTTGATAAATTCCACTTTGGTTGGTTGGTCTGTTCAGAAGCTCTGCTTCGTCTTCTCACAGCTGCAAGTACAGCCCTGCTCTGAGAGTCTGTAGCTTGATCTGGCCCCATTGAATTGTTTCCTCATTTGTCTCTGGAATTGGTGTTGCCATGCAGTATGGATTATGGTGCAGCAGAGATGCATTGAGCAGAATGATTCCTTTTTTCTATTTGTTTCTGTCTGCATTCCAAAACTGGAAAGAAACTACTAAATGTATAATTAACCCAAAATTCAAATGAGAAAATGCAACATTTTCAATAATTTTGTTTTGGAAAACAATTCAAAATGAAGAATACAAAGCAAACAAACAACAAAACAAAAACAAACAAAAAACCCTTGGACATTTTCTGCCCTAATAATTAAAATTAATCATCTTTTAAAGAAAGTAGGATCTGTGCAATTGCATATATGCCCCTGATGAAAGATCCATGGAATTCACAGCTTGGGGCTGTAAGTACACTTCCCCGTTTTCACAAGACCAATGAAGTAAGAATGTATTTGCAATGACTGTAGTAAGTGAATGCATCCGTTCTTTACCCTTCTTCCATAGGTTCAATTACTACAGTACTCAGAATTTCCAGAACCTGCAATCTTTAAAAAAATATTTTCAAATATATGTTTCTGCTGTAGATAATTTCCAGTGAACAGGAACATGTCATGAAAGAGTTAATGAAATCCATAGAAGTTGCAGAATGCACAGAAGTACCAAACTGAAGCTGTTCAGAGACTTGACAATGTGAATAAGGAAACTAATTGTAATGAGAAATCTTAAGGAAAATGAGAGAGATGTTTTGGGAATTGTGCATTATATTTCATAAAGATGAACAACCTCCCTCCCACAAAGAAACAGGATGTACCATGATATTGTATATATTTTTTCTCCCTTCTTGATTGTCAAAGCCCATTTGAAAATGAATGTAAAAGTAACTAGGAAATTTCCATTCACTCTTAAATTTTTTAGATATTTTTTTTATTTTTAATTTTAATGTTAGGAAAATTTTCATTGCATACAATATAATTTTTGATTTTTTATTTTTTTAGGGAAAGCAAACATACTGTTCCAATCTGTGTTCTGAAATGCATTCACATTTCTACCTCCAGATTTTTTCTGTTAATATCTTTTATATGCTTTTTTTTTTCTCTTCTGTGTTGTGGTTTGCTCTTTTGAAAATCTTCCTTTGTCAGATAGCTTTCTCACCATTGCAATGTTATGGATGCATGGTGAATATGTACGTCCATACAAATAATTGGACAAGTACGATGTCTTAGCTGTAGATGTTATATCACATATCATGACAGGTATGATTGGAATAACTCATTGCCTATGCATCCTGAAGGGCATATTTTCTTCGACAGTGATGTGGCATTCCAGGTAAGAATGTTGATCGTATTTTTCTGGACTGTCATGGTTTCTGTTGCTTTTGGAAATATTTTTAGAGTACAGCTATATTAATAATATCTTACCAATCCTTAATTATACCTTTTGATATACCCAATTGGTATTGAAGTCTGGAAATGGCAATAGATGATTAGGAAATTACTGCTTCATTTACCCTGAGATTCTCTTCCCAGCGAACTTTAAAATTAACATTTGCTACAGCTTTATAGGCTAGAAGTAGATTGTTGTGTAACTTTGAGTATGTTGACTATAAAAGTTGAAAGTTTATATATATATGCATAAACCTGAGATACCGTATCTGACTACTTTCAGATCAGCAATTCCAGTAACATGCATCAAATCAAATTCTAACCCATCACACTTAGAAATTTCTGTCAGGATTCATTGAGTGATGCAGAAAATCAGTTACAGAACATATTGAGAGGAGATATTAAGGCTGGAGAGGCAGTTTCAGTCTGGTGAGATGATAGTAGAGGCAGAAGGGAGAAAGATTTATTTTTTACCAGTTCATTCACTGTCTCTTCCAGGAGATGGAAATTCATAAAAGTTCAAATTCCGTTCTTCTTCATAACAGGGAAGGACTAGTCGGTCAATAAGGATACTCAAATCCTAATCCCTAATAAATAGCCTATGGCAAACAGACTGTCAGTGCTATGGTTAGATTACAGGTTTCTCCTGCTGCAGAAGACATTGAAGCCAAAGGACTCAAAGCCAAAGGATTCATGAGTTGGCTTTCCTGGCCTGTGTTTTCCTCTAGGCTGAAAAAATTCTCATAAGGATTGTATGGCATCTTGTAGATTCCAGGGACTCTCATAACCAGCCAGTCTGTAGGATGAACCCTTTATCTGTACTATTGTAAATATTCTTAGTGAACAGCAATGATACTGTTTCTGGACATTTTCAGTTTACCTGACATTTGTGGCAAAACATAATCTCTCTACATAATATATACATACATATATATATATGTATACTTTTTTTTTTTTTATGCAGCTTTTCATAGATTTAAATGATATATCTTTTCAGTTATTTCATATATTTTCTCTTCACAAAATGATTCTTCAATGGTCTGTTTCAGGTACTGATACAAGGTAACTGTGATAGAGTGGTTACCTGAGAAACCCAGTGAATATATGTGACGGATGGGTTGTCCATCAGTGCTGCTAACATTGCATTTCTGGCAATTCGTGATCTCGCATGATGCATTAAGAGAGGTGCAGCCCACAGATACACAGAAACTTCTGCATTTCTGTATACAATGACAAGGGAGTCTTAAATAATCAATAACTCCTCATATTTCCATGAACGATGCTTCCGAACTACTTTTTAATGAATCTAGTGCCCTGCAGAGCGAGTGAGAGTATATGTTTTATTGATTTTTATGAAGACTTAAGTGAATCATTATAGTCCTTGTGGCACTCATTCATAACATGAGTCTGTGTAGGCTTTGCAGACTTGGGAGGAACACAAGGTCTCAAGGAACAGTTTGATTCAATGGATGTAATGAGTAAAACTCATTTAATGAAAGTGTGAAGTTTAAACATTTGTATTTCTTCCTCAATGTTCAAAGCTCCCGTAAATACCAAGGACCACAGGCCTTTGATACGGGAACGGACTGTGGCTTTTCGTGTTTGTTTATGGTAAAAAAAATAAAATAAAATAAAATAAAAAATGAAGCAAATCCTAGTCAGATTGATACTACCCTGCCAGAAGATCAGATTGCTTTCCATTCCTTTAATGGTGTTGAAATAAAATTAATAAATTATTTTGAATAGTTTTTCCATGAAGTTCTTTATTACTTAAAAATGGTTGACCATCATGATCTTGAATATTTCCACCACTGTGAATATTTTCACCACCTCACTTTCTCTAGGGTCAGTATTTTTTGCTGGAATCAATACCTCCAAAGACTATTCTAATTATTGTGTTTCATGCTTAAGCTTATGACACAAAGAACAAAGCATAGGCTTTAACTTAAAATGAAAAGGCCACTGTGGTATTGGGTATTCTATTAGGACTGTGCTACTTGTAAATTAAATGATTAGTTGTTATGCTATCATCCTTTTTTTTTGTCTTCTCTTGCTGTAAGCACTTAGTAATGGTACTAGAGGCCTTTGAACTATCACATAATGTCTATATGGGTGGTTGTGGATTTAGGAGAATTTTAGCATATTTTTTTAGGCTTATAATGTCATATTAATACCATATGCTTTTTTGATTTCTGTTTGTTTTTTGTTCTATGTTTGTTTATTTATTTATTTTTTGTTGCTGTTGTTACTTTTTTTTTTTTTCCCAAAGAGCTGGGATAAGATATTTTGGATTTAATTTAATGAATAAAGAACTTACCTTTTGAAAAAGATACCTTTGCTGACATAAGACCTAGAGAACAGCTACTTGTGAACTATCTTCTGTTCCTTCTAAAGCTGAAACATTCTACTAAATATGTTAATAACTTGTTTACAACAAATTCAAAACAGAAAATAAATATTCAGTCTTGAACCTGTCTGTATGTGATGTTGTAAGCTCCCCTTCATTTGGTCTCATTTGCTTTGGAAAACAAACCTGTCATTATGAAAGAAATTAGTTTGTCCGTAGAAAAAATAGTATAGAACAGTGTATATTCACCGCTGTCCTTTAAAAAAAAAAAAAAGTATTTCTGTCTACATTTGTTTTGACATATTAGTAATTAATACATTATTATTATTATGTAAGTATAATTACTAAGTTTAGAATGTATTGGAAAACCACATCTCATTAACAGCTGGATTCTGTCTTGTGGATTAATTGGAGTGCTATATTCTTACACGAATTCAGGGTCATCAGTGTTCTGTGCTATGCTGATACTGTGCTGCATTGTTTGTGTTGAATGGATGGACAAATAAGTTTATTAAATGGAAATTATTTTTTTTAATAGTAAAATTACTTTTTTTGAAGAAAGGAGAAAAAAGGTTCTGGGACACCTTATTGAAGCCTTTCAATACTTAAAGGGGTCTTATTTAAAAAAAAATAAAAAAAATGGAGAAGAACTCTTTACTCAGGTCAGGAATAATAGGACAAGGGGGAATGGTCTTAAAATAAAAGAGGGTAGATTTAGATTAGACATTAGGAGGAAATTATTCCCTGTAAGGGTAGTGAGGCACTGGCACAGGTTGCCCAGAGAAGTTGTGGATGCCCCATCACTGGAGGTGTTCAAGGCCAGGCTGGATGGGGCTTTGGGCAACCTGATCCAGTGGGTAGCATCCCTGCCTATGGTGCCGGGGGGTTGGAACTAGATGATCTTTAAGGACCCTTCCAACCCAAGCCATTCTATGATTCTATGACAGACTTACTTCTGGCCTATCAGTTCATGTATGTATTTTTCTTAATTTGAAAATCCAATCAAAATTCTTATTTCGCATGAGCTATGTTTGTCTCTGTTTAAGTTTGTGGAAAAATGTTTACAGCAAAAATAGTTTCATTACACTGCAAAGGGAAATTCAATATGCTTTCTTCAGTCTAGCATGCTAAGACTATTTTGTGCTTTATGAAAACAGGAAAACTTTTTGATAATTTAATTTTTGAGCTGACAGAATTAGACATGTTAATAGTAATGCATGCTGATTTTAAAATTGCTTTAAAAAAACAGCAAAATGACACTGATGAAAAAAGCTTTTGTTATGTCATTTTGAGAGATCAATGCCAAAAATAGGAAAGGCACATTTTGTAGCTATATTTCAGATATTACAAGGCACTGAGTAATGACATGGTAAGACTTGCCACAGCCAAATGGCAGCATTCTCATATTTTTCACAGTTAAGTGAGAGATTTATCATGTTCTGATGTTCATTGAAAACTCTTCTTTCATTTGGAGTTTTCTGTTTATGGATTATATTCAGCTGTTGATCAACTACAGACTTAGATTTTTTGTTGTTGTTGAATGAAAAAAACTGGTCATAAAATTTGTAACAGTAAGCATTTTGTGTCTCAGATTTCACACTCATTTTATTTTACTCTTTACCTTTCATTTGTCCAAATTCTTTTCAAAATTTATCAGCCAATACAAGTGGTATGTCTAGACTAGGAGGTTTTAGGACTTATTGATGTTAATTGCTGTGTGTTATAGGTGTTTAGGCTCTACAAAACTGAGCCGAAAGAGAACCTTTTATATCTTTTGAAAAGCAGTGACTTGTACATAACCTATGTAATTACAGGTTACTTTTTCAAAAGACAAAAGTTGTAGTTAGCTATAGAAAAGCAAAAGGCAAAAACTAATGTCCTACGAGCACGGATTCTGAACTCATAAAGCTAGATTTTGTACACTATCCATTAAGTTCAGAGCTTACTGTAGTCCATGCACAAAAGGCTTATTTACTTGGTTTTTAAAGGATATTTTTAACTTATTTATTTATTTTTTGTAAATAGGCTCAATTTAGGGCATCAGAATGTTCCCATTCCCATGCTATGTGTCCATTGTACTTAGGAGTAAGGAAACAGGAGGGTGAATTAAAGCACTACAGAACTACTCTTTTTTTTCTCCTCTTGCTACACTTCATCTGTATTTTAAAAATACAATGATACTGTTTTATATGTTGGTTTACAAAAATATTGGTATAGCTTAACTGAGAAATGACAGCCCAAAATGTATGATTCATGAAAAAATAATGCTTAATGATAAGGTTCCACTATTGATTAACCCCGCTGCTGTTAGGATATTTTTGTAAAATGTTAGCTTTGAAAACTCTTTTTCCATCTTTCACAGTTTAATCACTAGACATGGGGTGAATTAAGAAAATTGAAGCACTTACTCTGTTGTAATTGATCATCATTTTGCAATATTGTATTATCTTCTTCAGAATTATTTATGTACAGTTGCTTTCACTTATATCAGTCACTACATTTTGAAAATTTTCCTATGGTGAGCTGCATACAGAGCTAAAAGCTTTATAAACGTATGCAGGAGTACCCAATCACTGTGTATATGTTCATGTATTTTAGGTTGTAAGCTATTTAGGGCAAGGTGTTTTTTTTTGTTTGTTTGTTCATTTGTTTGAATACACTGTCTGTATCTTACAAAAAAAAAATATTGGACATGTATAAGAGATTTAGACAAATACCTTAAGCTTAAAAACAAAGGTAACAATATACATAGTAGTGATACATATATCTCAATATGACATATTGCAGAACAAAATAATCTCAAAAAAGGAGATTTAATTGACCAGTTTCTTTGCTAATTCTCAAAGACATCATACTATTTTGCATTTGGTATCAGTAACTTCTGAAGATACTTTAGAAAGGTGTCAGAAAGATACTTATATGAGAAAAAATATCAACTGATCTGAAATTGATTTATTTCTAACTGAGGGACAAACAAAAGTAGGTCTATAACAAAGATTCTAGATAACTGAAGAAGCAATGAGAAATGAAATACTTTGATCATTTTCAGTAAAGCATTCAATATGATGTATATCATATACAGTAGAGAAATCATGAAATGAATAAGGAACTGGCTAAAAAGGAGGTGTAACAGGTTCAATGGAATAGGAAAATATCACTTTGAGAAGGAGTTATTAGTGAAGTTTCTCCAGTGACCGGTAAATAAGTGAACAATACATTAAACAGAAAATTACAGAGGTATGTTGGGTTGCTATACTAGAGGCATTGAAAAACACTGAAGCCTGATGCAGTAAAAATGAGTTGAAATGTAATGATACAAGGTACAAGACCTTATACTTGTTTAATAGTAAGAAAATATATTTCCAGCTGAGAATTCATCTATTAGAAAGAGTAGAATAGGAGAAAGTTGTGTGGACCAGTCAATCACAGGGTGACTATGAGGAACCAGATGAGGTCAATGTGAAAATGGTAAATGCATTCTACAGATGTATATAAATACTTTTAATACTTTTTAGGGAATTCCTCTAGCAAAACTAGTGTTCTCTCTTTTTTTTTATTATTTTTTTTTTATGATGAGGACGATTTTCCAGACTGTTGCAATGTATGGCAAGGCTATTAATACTGGTATATAAAAGGTAGTTAAAAAAAAAAAAAAAGTCAACAATATAGTACAGTCATGGCTCTATTTTGATTTCAGAATACTGTCTTCACTAAGGCAGTAAATGGTAAGTTTTGCATTTGTTAAAAATTCTGTTTTCTACAGTTGCATTCAAATTGAAAAAGATCATTTCTATAATAGGCACTGGCCTTCTGTATACAGGCATCCATAGTAATACTAGAGTTAACTGGAAAAAAGACTTCAAAATTTTGTAGAATTTAGGTAGCTGAATTTGTCATATGAAGGTTAGCATTTTTCATAGTGTGGCTTATAGCATAAACTAGTTTTATGATAATTATTTAATGACTATGCTAAATTAAGTATTGGCTTTGGAAAACACTGATAATTACTCCTTTATAAATTGAGTATCATAATATTAACATACCTTTTGAGATTTTTGCACACTGAATTTCTGTCAGAAGTTTTGAATCATTCAATATTCATGCTGGGTATGTTTCAAGAAGTCTGGGTGATAATCTCTGAAGAACCATCTCCTGTAACATAGGAGCTGAAATGTTTCCGGTGAATGCAGTAAATTTTAAAAACTGCAGTAAATATTACTATATTCAACCTAATTTGTACATTCCTTTTTACGTGGTTTGACAAACGGTGTCAGATAATGCATGCAGTTACAAAGAAAAAAATGAGTCAGTCCCATTAATGGGACAGTGGGCAGTGTCACTAGAGCTTTTGAGTCATAAAATGTTATTTCTGGAGAAGAAAAAATAAGGTCTTTTTTGTCTAAATTGAATATTAATGTTTTTAATCACACAAAAATTGATCATTGAGCTCAATTATGGAACAACAAAACTTTCTTTCCTGAAGCTATTGAAATAGTTCTCTGAGCCACGAAAAAGAAAGCATTAAACTATACTGTCTTTTTAATTGTGTTAATTACAAAGTATTGCTTTTATGGCTAAATGGAACTAATAATAGATCTTAGCTTGCTTATAGGCTGCTGCTTTGCTGTAATGGAAAGATTAATGTCTTTTTTTATATGAAAGTAATTTTCTAATTAAAAGAGAATAAGTACGTGATGCCTTTTGTAGTGTATTTAAAAAATGAAAGGTTGATTTTATTTATTTATTTATTTATTTTGTGCTTTAGCATGAAGTTAAAACGTTCCTGTGTGGATGATCTGCAACTCCTATATAGGTCTCACATATTGGACCAAATACATTGGTCACACACACACATCGCACACATACACACTCCTTACAAATGTAAAATTTTATCATGTTGTATGTAATCAGGTACACCACAAACGAAACGACAACTCTTAGCTCTTTAGCTTCACATCTGGGCAATTACACAAGAAGGAAGAGTATACAGCATCATCAAACTACTATTTATCACTCTTTCTCTTTTTTTTCCTCTAAGTGTCCAAGTGAGTTGTGGAACATAAAAGTAAAGCATCCTTATATTAATATCAGATCAGTGTACTGTACTGGTTACTGGAGAAATTTTCAAGGCCTGGATCACATATGCTTGAATTTTTAAAAGGTCATTTAAAAAGTTGAGTAGTTACCAGCTTTTGGTTAACCAGAAAAATCAGATTTTTTTTTTTTTCTTTCTTGGATAGAAATGAGCATGGGTATTCACATAATTTCTTTTTTTCTTCTTATTTTTTCTGTTATTTTGTTTACAGTTTTTGTGATGGAGGAAAGGTAGTTACTGGGGCCATGCATTATCTTTTTTGCAATATGAAATACCAGAGGTAGTGATAAACGGTGGAAGATTTACTTTCGATACAGTGTAAAGTTGAAAGAATTGAGAGGAGTTCTCTACTGATAGTAGTTTGCTTACTTGCTTTTTCATCAGATAGATTTATTCTAAAATTGTATGGCAAAGAGACTTCCTTAAAGTACTCTTTTAAAGACTGAGTACTCTGTTTTTAACAACATATTTATTTGTACTGAATTTTATTTCATGAAGACCTTTTTTATTATTATTTTTTTTACATTATAAAATCTATTTTGTTTTAAAATGACACTTCCCCCCCCCCCCCCCCCCAGGTTTTTCTAATACCATACAGTAAATTGTCTTAATTCCCACAAGAATGTGGGAATTAATTTGCTGCACTGGTATTAATTTTAGAAATGCTGGTTACTTACCAAGAGCAAATATTTCATCATGATTCAAAGAATATCTATAAATATAAAAATACTTCTTGCTCTTCAGATTTCTGATATGGATTGAATTTTCTCTTACACATGCATAACATGATTGGTTGCATGTATACTTTATGGTTTTGCTTCTAAATGTCTTAGTAATTTGTCTATTTTAGGAAAAACAAACCACGACACACAACCTGTGACACACTTTTAAAAGCGAATCCTTTACATTTATTAATTTGCAGATATTTTACATTAGGGTATTTTAGGTAATCATAAATAAACCAAACCTTGTGAAATAGCTTATGGGCAGTAGCAATTTCTACTGTGTGTTGCACAGGAAATGCAAAAAGTAGTGAATATTTGTGGATCTAGATGACTTCAGAGGAAGTGATGCATTTAGTTCACATTTGCCTGCAACCATTACTCAGTGTTGTGCTCTTCTGCTTGGTGCTCTGTTCCATCCTCGTTGCTGCTGCCACTTGGCAGACACAGCAGTTTCAAACTGATGCTGTAAAGTACACTGTTTTGTTTTTGTTTTACTTCCTGTATTTAGGAAAGATTTATATATACAAATATTTATTATTCTGGATCAGTATTTCTCCAGATATTGTAAAAGAAATCATTTTTGACTGGAGAAGTGTAGAAATTATTTTAACGCTGTGTTTTAAAAATCATATAAACTAATCTGTTTGAACTACGACCAATGCATAGTCTTCTGAGACCGAAATTGAAGAAATTACTAACATCACGTTAATCAGGAAATTGTGTTTTCACTGATATCAAGGAACCCTTCCCTCCACCCCCATTTTCATCTTAGTCTTGCATATTTCTTACTCTGAGTTCCATAATATTCTTTTCTGAAATTAATGACTCTTACAGCAGTACTGCCATGTTAGTCAAATGAAGATGATAGCTACTAAGCTATCATCTTGGCCTTACTGTTAAATAACTTCTGTTGTCTAACTTTAGATAGTCTTACCTCTGAAATTCATTTTCATGTTACATGTTTCTCTTTTTATATGGTGATGCTTGTCAGTCAATTTAATTGAAATGTCATGCTGACCTTTATTTGAAATATTCTGAACTTCCTGTGGTTGTCGGAAGTTCTTTTTACTTTGATTCCAATTAAAATCCTTAAATTACCAGTGTACAAAAGCTGCATACTGATTAACCTTATGAAACTGCAAACAAATTGACCTTGAAAACACTGTCTTTTGCAGAGGTAGTTCAGCTGAGTCTGCCAGAAGATCAAAAACTAAGCACCACTGCAGCAACGGTAGGACAAAGTGCTGTCTTAAGTTGTGCCATCCAGGGAACTCTGAGACCTCCTATCATCTGGAAGAGGAACAACGTCATTCTGAATAATTTGGATTTGGAAGATATCAATGTAAGTAAGGGAGAGCTCTCTTTAACAGCTTGCTATCAAATATTTTAATGAAGAATTGAGAAGTGATCAAGAAGCGAACAATTGGCAGGTGGGTTGGGCTCACATCAGTAAATGGGCTTACATCAGGCCAGTCACTAGTGGGGTTCCCAGTGGCTCCATTTTGGGGCCAGTCCTCTTCAATATTTTTGTAAATTACTTGGATGCAGGACTTGAAGGTATGGTAAGTAAATTCGCAGATGACACTAAATTGGGAAGAGCTGTTGACTCCATCGAGGGTAGAAAGGCCTTGCAGAGAGATCTTGACAAGTTAGAGAGCTGAAAAATCAGTAACTGTATGAAGTATAACAAGAGTGAGTGCCCCATTCTGCACCTGGGAAGGGGCAACCCTGAGTATACATACAGACTGGGGGGTTTGACATCACATTGCATATGAGTCAACAGTGTGTCCTGGCAGCCAGGAGGGCCAGCGGCACCCTGGGGTGCATCAAGCACGGCATTGCTAGCTGGTCAAGGTAAGAAATTGTTCTGCTCTGTGCTGGTGTGGCCTCACCTCAAGTACTGTGTGCAGTTTTGGGTGCCTAAGGATGTAAAATTATTAGTGAGCATCTAAGAGGGTTAAGAAGACAGTGAAGGGTCTGGAGGGGAAGATGTATGAGGAGCAGCCGAGGTCCCTTGGTTTGCTCAGCCCAGAGCAGAGCAGGCTGAGGGGAGGCCTCATGGCGGCCTCTGCGACAGGACCTGAGGGAACGGCATGGGGCTGGGACAGGGGAGGGTCAGGCTGGGTGTGAGGAAAAAGTTCTGCACTTGAGGGGGTGGTTGGGCACTAGAACAGGCTCCCCAGGGCAGCAGTCCAGGCCCCAAGCCTGCTGGAGTTCAGGAAGCATTTGCACAAAGCTCTCAGACACATGGTCTGATTTTTGGATGGTCCTGTGGGGAGCCCGGAGTTGGTGATCCTAGTGGGTTCTTTTCACGTTAGGATTTTCTGTGATCCTAAGTGATACTTAACAAGTTCCTTATCTGTGATGTTTTTAGTCATATGACTGTAGATAAAGAAAACAAAATAAATGGAAATAAAATGCTTGCCAAACTGTTTATATTTTACTTTGTATTCAAGCCCTTGGTGTTAAGTACAGGGAAAATGTATCACAGACAAATCATTTAAATGAATAAGTACAGCAATAGAATTGTATGGAGACAATCACAGCCCAAAATGCAGACAGTATTATGCACTCAGCGTTATGCAGCCTTCAAACATCTAAGAGAAAAAAGAATCTATAAAATTAACATTTTAAGAAATGCATACTTATTTAACACAAACAGATCATTACAATAACTTTAAACATTACAATAACCTCTAAATATGGAGAAAAATACAAAATGAGACAAAAATTATTATTTTTTTCTGACAGAACTCTCAAAACAATCATTCATCTGTATTTTGTTTGTGTGTAGGTATGTTTAATTTCCTTGCGCCATTTCACATTACCAGAATTATACATGTGGACAACCACAGGTTTGTACTTGCTCTGACTCAACTATGTCTGAGATTGCTGCAACTCCTACATGTGTGGAGTAACACCACAATTAAATACTTGTTTTATTTATTTATGAATGCTTTTATTTGTTTCTGAAGTGGCATTTGTACTTGCACATCACCTTTCTTTTGTTTTTCTTGCTGTTCACAAGCAATCAGATTTGTTTGTAAATTGAACTTCCTAACAATGGTTTCAAAGGTCACCTTGCTTGAATGGGAGCTTTAAGTCATTTGAGAGGCTTAGGATAAAACCAGCATGCTGTGAAAATTTCTCAGTTTATATTCTTGTTGCTTTTGTTAATTAGGTATTAATAAAATGATTGGCATTCAAAAGTGTCCTACCCATGCTCGCAAGCTTCTTTCTGTGTTATTTGCTAGCTTTCTGTAAATATTCATGATGGTCATAAGTAATGATTTGCAGTTCTTACTAATCACATCCAAGTATAATATATGGCATGAGCTGTAGAGATAGAAAGAGGAGCACACATCTGGACATGTAGAAAAAAAAAAAAGGAAAATGATGAATGGCGATAATGAAGCTAACAACTCAGTTTCAAACTGAAAGGTTCACTTGATGGTATTTGCTAAACGAAAAGAGCAAAGTGGTTTTCCAAGCTTGATACAAACATTTTGAGTATGAGCATTCAAAAACCAGAAGCTTTCTGCAGTGGGTGCAGCAGTGGCAAAGACAAAATGCTGTGTGTTTGTAACCAGAACACCCTCAACCTCCTGTGCTGCTTGGAATGAGTAAAGGGTTTGGGAATAAAGTTGGAAAAGGGGAGAGGAAAGCTGTTTTTCTAATAATGTTCATCTTTGTGTTTCCCACAGCCCAAATTAATAATATTTTTTATTATTATTATTTTAATTAACAATAAATTAAGCTAAATTTTCCCAGGTTGAGTCTGTTTTAGCCCACAGTGGTAATACCATAAACAGTCTTAATCCACATGCTCTTTCTTTCCTTCTATTTTCATCACCCCTGCCCTGCTGAGAGGGGGAGTGAGTGAGCGAGCAGTCGGGTGGGAGCTTGGCTGTTAGGGCCAGCCCATTGTGTTTCTTCAGTGCTTATAACAGCTGGAACACACTCCAGTATGGAATTTTTGAAGACTCACAGCATGCCTAGTTTGAAGTCAGTTTGCAGTGGTGATCAGAAATGCAAAGCTAAGGGAGAAAATTAAAATTACTAGAATTGACTTGATTTATGTACTTTTAATAGGCAGACCATGTGACAGTATACTGGATTAACAGTCTATAAACATAAAAAGCAAAGAAACGGGCTAAGCAAAGAGATGATTCAAAAAAGGTCTACAGAATGTCTCCTGAGAGAATTTGCAGGGTAGAAGATGATGTGGAAGCAAAAACAGTTGAGGTATTACCTCTGGAAAGAAACTACATATTCATACCTGCACAGAGTGGAATTATTTAAGAGCTCTCTCTGTGTTGGGATGATCTCTGTGTTTGCATTTTGCATATGGGTATAGTAAGAATGGTACAGAGAGTAAATGCTTCCAGCAACAGGAGAATAATTCTAAAGGTGAATGTATTCATCATTTATTTTTTAGCTTAATGAAATCATAGAGGAATTGGAATACAGGGGAATGCTTTTCAGCAAAAATATAGCTTAGTTCTTAGTATTAACAGTTTAGTTACAATTCAAAGGGAATGACAGATCTCTTGTACATATCCATGGAGTGAAGCACTAAAAATACGTAGCACTCAAAAGCTCTAGTTATATATAGGTGATATTCATCTAATGTGTAGATAAAGCAACAAACAGTGGGAGAAAGAGTTAATGGAGCCTGGAAACAAAACAAAACAAAAGCACCATTGGGCATAAAAACATTGAGTTTAACTGCTTGCTAGGGTCTCTTTTCTTCAAAATTTATTTTGTGTTCCATTGTTTGCACTGATTCTATCCTCTTATATTTATATCTAGATCTTCTCTTGTTTCTTTGTGGGTTTATTTATTTCTTTAGTTTTTGTTTTGTTTTCATATTTATTTGGTCATTCCTTTCTGAACTTGGTCAGATATTGTCTGCTTAATTCTTACAATTTCTCATTTGCTTCAAGGTTGTCATGTAGTCATCATTTAGTATCTACTCAAGCAATGTAATAAAAATAATACCTTCGGTAGAAAAAAAAAAATTGGACAGAAAAGAGTTGTCTTTTATATTTCACTGTGGAAAATGAATTTATTACCTAAATACTAATTTCAAAGGCATAAATGTAGAGGGAACATAGTGTGTTCCAGTTTATGTTGCATTTTAACCACTAAAGAATGTGTTGTACTTATTCAGGCAATTTTAAACATTCAAAAGCCCTAAGCCTTTGTATAATTTTGGATGTCCTCAGAGGTAAAACATTCTATGCTTTACTGTTATTCTATTATATGCTAAAATGTTCATCTAACTCTGAGAATTCTTAATTTACTTGGTTATACAAGAACCACATATGTGCATCTCAACATTAATAATCTTATGTGAATATTAGTATAGTTTCTGCAAAACAGTAACAAGCGTTGACCTGGGAAGACAGATAAATGCTTCTTGTACAGAAAAATTTGTCATAGATCATTGAAACTGGAAGTAAGCACATATGGAACCATCAGAATAAGCAGTAGTGACAATGTGATTTTGTAAATCATAGCAAATGATAATACTTAAGGTGCAAGAATTAAGTTTTTGCACTGTGCAGTTCTGAATATGGCTTAAACTATCAGCTTTGGGGAGTGATATACTCAGAACAATATAAAGTCGTAGTGTTTTGTCAAATGGGGAAATGCAGCAATAAGCAAGAGAGTCTAAGTCAAAACTCAAATTGTGGCTATTGAATTTCTATTTTGTTGAAAGATAATCTACTTCCCTACTAAAAGAATACAGGATCCATGTCTAAGCCTGTCAACTAGGAAAATGACCACGAGCAAGCCTTAATTATCTGAGCTGTATTACATACTCTGAGACAATTAAAAAAAAAAAAAAATATGTAAGAAATACTGTTTGACTTCCGAGGGTTGTTAATGAAAATTGTATTAAATCAGTACTTTTAACAACAATGCAATAACTTAGAGAATTCTATCTGACCACAAATGTGTGGTTAGATTGTAAGGATGCTACTGATAATATCCAGTAGGTAATTTTAGGAGTCCTTAGTGCTCGTCAACTCCAGTTATGGTACATATGGTTACTATTTGTGGTTGTAATGTGTTTTGCTACTGATATTTCTTATTTAAACTGATAGGAGTCAGGGATAATCAGCATCTGTCTGAATGAAGCCATGAAAAATTATGTGCCTCTGCAAATTTTACTTAATTTAAATTGTAATTTATTTGTGCTATGACTCAGTACAGAAATTATATAGTAGGGCATTTTGCTGATATTTTAGTATGCATCTAGAAGGGCTTCTTTCCTGCTGTGATCGTGAATCTTAAATGTCTGAAGTCTTTTCACTTACCTCTTTGAGTATATTCCAGCTGGCCTGTTATTCATTTTAGAAAAAGTTCTCACTTAGAGAAGATATAAAAAATAGCAGAATCTTTCCCAAACACAATGCGTATTACATTTTTCTCATGGAAGTTGACTTACTTTTAAAACACTTTTTATATCTCATTTTACTTTGTTCTCTTTTGACCTTTTCCTTTAGATTTGCTTTCAGCTGCTTCCCTATACCTGTCAGGAATAGCACTTGTAAAATGTCTGCCCTTTGTTCTTATGTTTATACAAGATCAACTTAGATGACTTGCCCATATGGAAAGTTTAACATCTACTAACCTACTTAAATTAGTAACTTTTTAAAGGAGTGTAGGTTAACTTCTGCTTTTTTGATGAAAAATAATGATCTCTTTCTTTAGGCTACCTTCATTGAAAACCTGCAATAGTTCTATTTGATACATAAATCTGGGGGTTTTGAAGCTACATATGGATTGTCTTTCTCTCATTTGTTCATTTCATTAAAACAAATTACAACTTTAGCTTTTGTGGTATCATATTCATCTGCATCCTCTTATTGATTGTTTTTAACCAAAATATAATGTAATTGCCAGTAAAACCTGATGTCCTCTGAAATAGCACATTCCCTTCCATTCTAGAGAGGTCTGCTCAGCAACTGATGACAAAAAGATTTTCAGACTGTCAAAAATGTTAAACAGTTCCTAGAAGGGACTCCTGATATCTGCTTTTTTTTTTTTATTATTATTATTATTATTATTTTTCCTTGCTGCAGCAAGCCCTGCATAGTATGGTTCATTCCCCAAGAGGTTTTCGTAGCCCAGAATCTTTGTCATTGCTCCTCTAATTTTACAGTCTTCTCTGTGACTCCTTCACCCCTGCCTAAGAGAGGGTACAGAGATCCTGTGAACTGAGAGGAATGTCAGGGCCTCCTTCCTTTTAGCCTTCCCTTCAGAGATGATGCTCCTAGTATCTTCATTTTTGGAAGAGGTAGCACAGTCCAACAATGAACAAATTAAACAGCTGCCATCAGTCATAGTACAGTAGTTTAAAAGCTACCAGCGTTTTTCAATACATTAACTTTTTCTAATTTGCTTAGTGAATAATAGTAGTCAAATTACTGTAAAGAAATTACAGCATCTTATATTTTATGTGGTGCAGCAGTATTCTGTGTGTTACCACTAAGATATATAAAATTCAATTTAACAACCTAGCTACAGGTTTTTCTTTCTGGTGTCATTATTTTCATGACATCAGTCCAACCCATCTATTACATCCCTCTCATACCTTTTTTACTGATTTTTTTAATGAATTGGTTGGATTTGATTAACAGTAACTCATCAAATTCAGCACATTTCTATTTTTGTCGGTATTTAATTGTCCTTTTTCTTATGCAGACTTTCTTCATCTGAAATAAGATGTATTATTACCTTTTCTCTTTCATTTAATGTCAAATACCAATTTGGTTTGCTTTACTTGATTTTAAAAGTTAAGTGAAAATATTTTCAAAGATGCTGATCAGATTTATGAAATCTCTTTTTTTTTTTAATTTATTCATAAATATGCCAAAAATATGTAGCTTTGACCACCAGTCTAATCATTTCATTCAGTTCCCTTCTATCCTTCATTTCTCTGGTTCTCTTTTTTTCTGTTCTCTGTTTTGGAATCTGATTTTTGAGTCACAATTAACTCTTCAGTAGTGGGATAAATCACACCAAAAGGAAACATTGGTTGTGTGTAACATTTGACATTTTTTTATTTGAATATTGAAGCTACTTAAATATTTATTTCATTATTGGCATGCTGAATGCGGCTTTATAATGTGCATCATGTTTTCATTGCACCATAAAGATATATTGAAACCAGGTACCCGTATTGTTCTATAATCTTCTAGGTTAATGAAATAAGGTGAAAGATTACAGTGAGGTTTCATTCATAGGTACTGATTCCTGTTAAAATAATCTGGACAAGCAAGTTCTGTAGCTCTAGCTTCATTGAAGTTATAATACTGCAGAATTTTATTATAAGATTTTCCATATACATCTTTTTATGGCAGGAGCTATTTTAACTTTGAGACAGATGATGATTCTCTCTTTATGAAGAAGCATAAAGATTTCTCATGGGCTTTCTCTTCTCTTCTGCTAGATCAGACTGCTTCATTTTATCTTCATTAGAAATGAAAGCGTTGATTTCCAAGATGAAAAGAATCAGGATCTGTGGACCATAATCATTCCTTGTTCTGTCAGCAGTGTAACTGAGATCATGATCTAGTCCTTCTCCCATTAGAGAGTGGGGCAGAGTCATTCTGTCTTGCGGATCTGATCCCCAGTATTGTCTTCTGGTAGTTGTAATTCTACATTCTAGAGCTGTTTAGACTATTTGTATCCAAAATAGATGAGTCTGTTAGTATTTTCCAGTTTGTTGCTCAGAAGTTAAAAATGAAAGGTCTTGTGATACTGAAAGGTGTTAACATAACATGTATGTCCATTCGCCTTTGCCCTGAGGGAAACCTTGAAAATAGCCACAGACAGGTGGGAGGCATCACTACGCATTTTTGACAGCTACAGACAAAAACTGTTAACAAAACAAAAGGAATTCTGTGCATTTTTAAGATTGAATTATTATTGTATGCTTAGCTTACTCTGATGTATACTAAACTCATTGCCACAACATTTTCTGTGTTAATCTTCTGCCTACTATGTCATTGGAGATAAAACTCCAATAAACACAAAAAATCAAATGCAGATACATGCATTATAATTAGCTCTAAGCATCGTAGAAATGAAGGATCAAAATTAGTTGATTCTCCAAAAGGTGGTTTTGTGATGTCAGCTATTCTTTTCCTAAAATGTGGTAAAAAAAGAGAAGAATTATAGTGCCAGAGAGTTGATGATATATGACTGAGAAGGCTCAACTCCCAGTGATTCTGTGCTTCTCCAGTGACCCATAGGAGTACATGCAGTGTGTGCTAAAGCTTTGGCAGCCACTGAAGGCTGCAGACCTTGTATGCCTCTGTTTACCCTGAGAGAAATCTTCCCCAGCATTCACACTTCACCTAATAAGCCAACTCAGTGAGTTTGCAACACACTTGAGAAACCCATTTCAATTTTTCAGCTTGTGCACTTAGCAAGCAAAATAGCCGAATAGTCATTTCAGAATGTCTTGTTTGTCCATGCTTGCTAATTTTGTTTGTGATATAGCTATTATAGTACAGAACTTCGTTGTATGATTTTTAATCACGCAAAAATAATGAACGTTGTACAAGTATTATGGAAGCAGCAGAAAGATTTTGGAAAGACTAGCCCTATAATACCTATCTTTGGCATAATTTATACCAAAGTCTAAGCATGCAGTGGTGTTTCATGAACGTTTTTGAAGTCACTCGCCATTAGTCTCACTTTCTGGTCAAAATAAAAATAAAAAAGTTAAAAAAATATCCCTCTAGAAATTTCTAAAAGTTATATAATGAAAACAAATAACAATTTTCTTAATTTACATCATTACTTTTGGTAGTTCATAGTAGAGCTATGTCTGTCCTACCTGTTCTATTTTTTTTTCTATTGTCAATAGAAATTGTAGAATGTAGAAACATGAAAATATTTTAAGGAAAGTAAAGAGTTAGAGATTTCATTTATATTGATAATGTTTTCCTTCAAGGTAACAATCTTTTGAATGCATCTTGATTTTATACCATATTATTAATTTGAATATTCTTTATTATTCTCCTATTACTTCTTTTTTCAGAGACACCAGAACTTCTATCACACCCACCTTTATTTTCACTCTTGCCCATCTTCTCTGTATTTTAAAATTATCAGAAAGTTATTTGATCTATTGTTATCAGCTGACTTGAGAAGTTTTGTATCTTACCTTTTTCACAGCCATAGCATCTTTCTCCCTCAACCCTTTCCCTTTAGTTTAAATTGGCCTCTTTCCTCTGTTCTTCATATATGTGTGTATATCTATATATATGTAGGCTATGTCTACACTTCATGTTGCTGAAACTGGCAAATTCACCTTGTGCTATACATTTCTGGTAAGCACATGAAAAATTGCAGTTTGCTATTTAGGTACAGTTATAAGCATGCTCATTTGTTTCTGTGGCATATATTTTATGTTATTTTTACTAGCTATATATTTATGTTTCTACCTTGTCCATCTCACTTTGCAGTAATTTTGCTATTACACTAGACTTGATGCTTTTGACAGATTTGATAAGAGTTGTGTGAAAGAGCCATAAAGGATATAAAAAGGATATCAAGCTTTTCAGGTTATTATTTTAGGAAAAAAAAATAAAATCTTGAAAGCTAGACAGGAACCTGGACTAAGCTACAGCTCGCAGGTAAGGTCAGTCTTTCTTAAAAGCATAAGAAAGATGCTTTGTTAATAATGGCCTCCTGTGGCTTACAGCCCTGACTTTCAAATCATTGCTATAGTACATTAAATAGGAGGGCCACATCAGTAACAAAAGTGCTCTGATATCTAAGAGTCTGTTTAACTGAAGAGAGAGGTATGAATGCTTAAACACCAAAAAAAAGAAACATCTTTGCCTGTCCCTCCCAAGCATTCCAGAAAGGAGAAAGGAGGACGGGCAGGATGTAATTACCTATTGGGAAATTGACTCAAATTTATTTGACTCAAATTTGACTCAAATATTTATTACAAAAAAATAATAACAACAACAAAAAATCATCTCGAAGTGTTTGATTATTGTACCAAGTCATTGATTCAGTACTGAATTAAAAAGAAAATTGCCTCCCACCTATAAAATCACTAGTACTGCTACTTGCAGAAGTGACATGAAGCAAATTACTTATCCAGATCAAGCCTGCTTAATCTGTGAGCTCTGACAGGATTGCAACAGAAGATGGTATGTCTGCCTCACTTTTCAAGTGATGGCATTTAACATTTCTATGAATTAAACTGCTCAGTGATATATATACCTATAATCCTCGTACCATATATCCATTAATTTTTAAATTTTATTGATGATCTACTCTAGCATAGACCAATTCCTCTTTCATCACCCAAAGTTCTGTACCATATGTAAATGTTATCACATTCTTGTCGTCTTCCTTTTCTTGTCATTTTTATGCCATATTTATATAGCTATCTTAATAATCTAGAGCTCCTTTTTCAAAAGCTTGCATTCAGAATTTTTTTTCTAATTGGATATAAGTAACCTTTGTGTACATGACTGAAGTGTTTTCATTATTCTGTTGGAGGACAGGTAAAATAAACTAGAAGTTTTACTAAATTTACTCTGAATTTTGAAAGTGACTATCTGTTGATAGTTTTAGAGGGACCTATAGTTTTGCTTGATTTTACATTCCAATTTCTAGTTCACATCTATATGTATAGTTTTGGTGGTTACTGTGAAAGTCATAAGGTCGTTACCAATTATACTGAACAGTCTTTTCTTTCAGACATAAATTCATCTTGCCTAGTAAAGTTTTCTTGTGATGAAAGATTAGATTGATGAGTGTAGAGCATGGTATTAGTGGTTTGAGCAAAGGCTATGATGTTGCTGTCTGTGATGTTGCTTGTAGATAACTAATACAGGTATTAAACTGGTTGCAGGTTTCAGTGTTTTTATTAGTGTAATTAAACCTTTGCATGTACTCTAGCTCATACTAACTTCTTAGTTCAGATTTACTGGAATTTGCTGTTTGCTTAAAGGCTCTGTGCAAGAATTATTTTTTTTTTTGGTGAGTTTAGTGTCTGTCACGCTGGACTAGAATCTTTTTAAACGAAGCTGCTCTGCTAACATGCAAGCTTTCATTATTTTGATTTTGTACGTGAGCAAAGAACTCCAGTGGACAGATGTCATTCCCTTCATTGTGTGTATTTAGGTATGTACTTATAAAAATCTTGCGTATTGGAAGGCATTTCAAAATCTTCCTAAGCTTCTGTGTACTAGTTTCTTATATAGGATACTTGATAATGAAATGACACAAATAGCCTTTTATTAATAATCCAAGGAATGTGTGTGATTGGTCTTATTTTCTCTCTACTGTTGTCTGGAGATCATGCATTACTGCTGAATTAAAAAAAATGAGAGTTCAACTTAAATAAATGTTCAAGTTACAGTATGTGTTTTTTCCTTTGTACGATAAAAATAATCTAAAGTAAGTCGTTCAGATTTTGAAAGTTAGATTAGAAGGTACTATGTGTATTTTTTTTCTTTTTTTCCTACCATCTGTATCTCTTCTTCAAGTAACACATGGAGACAGGTAGAGAATCTCCTGCTATCCTTTTAAAAGTAGTTTTCTCTGCAAGATATTTGAAAGTTTTGTGTGTTTGATAAGGTGTTTTTTTAATCTGTTGGTTGTTTAATCACATGTACAGAGGGTAGTTTGTAATAAAAGAAAATTTATACCACAGAGCTTTTGCAGACTGTGTAAAGCTTTTAAAAAAAAAAAAAAATCTAACTCGTCTCTCTCACTTGCTCCTGGATAGTTAGTGCATACATGGGAAGGACTGCATCAAAACTGTATGAAAATTTTGGTATTGTGAAATCTTACTGGATTATTTTTGTATTGTTTGTAGATTCTCTTGAGGTTGAAAAAAATAATAATGATAAAAAAATCCTGAGGAATTTACTTCTATGGAATAAAATGTGAGCTCCATTACTGAGGCTTATAAACTAAGCAATTAAAATAAAATTTAGTTGAACAGTGTAATTATGAAGAGCTGATATTTTCAGAATCAAGAAAATTTAGGAAGTATTCAGTGTGTTATTTATACTCTTATTTTTCTGCAAAAGTGTTTAGAAATGTGTACAAATGAGATACCCTTGCCAAGCTTGTTCCACAAATCTGACCCTAAATTGAGTCATCTTAACGTGCAAATTGTGTCAGTACTTCTGCTGAATTAGGACCTCCTAGCAATTACATATAGCTTTGGAAGTGATTTGTTGAAAGTATACTGCATAGTGCAAAGTTAGTTTATTTTTGCAGGTCTAGCTTAAGTTTAATAAATACATCTACAGTTAAAGCTGATTAAAAAAAATAGAATGGTTTTCGGGAAAATTATAATAAGCTGTGATAATTAGGTAATTACAAATTAATGTCACTGGTTATGAATTTAAATTGAGAAATATGTGAGAAACTTTTATATCTGATTATGTTTAAAAAGGAGTAAAGGTTAAATGGTACATGAGTCCATCTGAAGATGTCTGTGTGTACAATGAACCAATAGAAAAAATAACTGAGCATGCTGAAATTTCCATTTGGAGTAAACTTTATCTAGTCAGCTGGAGATTTTGAATGTCTAAATAAATTAGCAGTCACCTTCACAGCGAGATAACATAAGTTACAGAATTTTTCTAGAAGTTAAAAGATCAGTGAAGTTTTTTAGTTAGCTGCTAGTGCTCCTGTACTTTGGCAAAGCTGCGCTTATGTCTATTGCATACCTCCTGTGTAGAATATCCAAATTCTCTTTATGTAACTATGTATAAAAGAAGCTGTGATTCTCGCTAGTGACCCAAGAGCGTGGGGTTTTATGGTACTTTTCAGTGTGGTTTATCTTCAGATTCTAAGTGAACTTTTAACCTTCTTAGCTTTTGAGACAACAAAAACATTTTTTTTAATCAATCAACATAGCACAAAGCTGCTGCAGATTTTCCACAGAATAATGTATGCTACCATCTATTAGCTGTTACTATCTCATCATGAAATGAAACTTCAGTCCATACTGCATCCAAAAGTATAACAAAAAATCATACGTCTCTATTTATGTAAATAAGTACAGTGTACTCTTCATTGAGAGTAAGAGAAATGTGAATCTTTTTTTCAGGTTTGCTGAATATGAACAATCCTGTTGAATTTAACTAGTGGCCATTTCCCATGTATCGTGAAGTCTTATTTTAGGAAGAGATAATGAAAGCATTTGTAAGACAGACTTAGGATATGCACAAAAACTTTCTCAACATCTGAATGAGAGATTTAGTTAGACCTTCTGAACTGCTCACTGGATGATCCCCTTTTTCTGTATTGGCAGTAGAATGATACTAGTAGTAGAATGATACTACTAGATATACTAGATATCTGAAGCTTTCTGCCGTATATTACAACTATATACTATATAATAAATACTGTGATCTTTCTTGAAAATTTGACTGGATAGGCCATTTTCTGTTGAGCTGGTTCTCCAATAAGTTGATTTTCGTTAGATTTATGATTTGTCCTTATTGCATCTGTAAAATATGAGACTGAGTGAAGGTATGTAAAATTTCTTTTTAGAAATCTCAGGTTTTGCTTCCTTCTAAAGGGAGAAGGAAAAGCTTAAAAAATCTTGTATTGGTGCCATATACAATTATTCTGAGATTTCTATATAGAATTTAAGTTTTTTCTGGCATGTGATAACCGACCACAGATTCTCATTGCTCTGCCAACATGAACAAAGAAATTGATTACTTGGAAAGTAGGAGTTGTAAAATTGACATCAACAGGAAAAGTGTGAGTGGAATTTATCTGGCAAGCTAATACATCAATAATTATTTTACAAAATGTTTACGCTTACTTTTTCACAAGAACACACAGAATAAGTTGAAGATAACTACTGGAAAACAAATAGGTAATAAGCAAGAAAGTGACTTTATTATTGAGACTTCCATGAGTAAACTGTGTAATAATGTGTACTAGTTGTTTTTACAGGCCAAAAAGTGTTTTTGAGAAAATACCTAGATGGCTGCAACTGTTGACACATCTTTTACATAGTAGACCAAAGCAAAATTTTTATTCCTAGGGTGAAATTCTTTCCCTGATCAGCTCAGAGGTAGAAATCTTTCTTTTCATATGAGAAAATAAAGATTTTTATTCAGAAAAAGGGGAAAATTTCCATCCAAATTACCTTGTCATTATAGTCATAGCGTAGCAGTGTTGTAGTGACTATATTATTAACAATCAATACAAAGATAACCAACATAACTTATTTCTTTGTTGTAGGTTTGTCAAAGACTGAAATAAAAGTTACCATGTGATCAAAAGGGCTAATAATTCATTTTTTTTGGTGCTTGCTAATTACATTTATTAAAGACCCAATAATCTCACCTTTTCTGATATTATAATGCACATCTCCATGTCTCATGTCCTCATTCATGTGTTTCTTTTTTCTTTATTTTTCACTTTTTTCACCTTTTTCACTTTTTTTTTTTCTCCTTCCAAAGTGTGGAGTTTTGGAATTCAGGGTAATATTAGGAAGTTCTTTAGAAGCTGAAGATCTTAATGCCATGAGAGGAAAATCAGGCTTTGGAATACAGATAATGATTAAAACAAAGCAAAAAGAAGTTGTTTAATGGAAAAATATGTTGATAATAAATTGGTGTAAAAAAAAAAAAAAAAGGCAAACAAGCCTCCAGTTTCTATGATGTTACTCAAGTTCAAGAAGTCTTCTGCTATACATTCTGCAAGGAGAAAGCTGACAATAGTCTTTCTAGAGCTGTTAATGAAGAACAGCAGGTAAATGATCACAGACTCTAGTGTACAAGAATTAGTTTATCAAACCATTTTATAAACCCAAATAAAATAATTATTATTTTATGAAGAAAAATCACCATTGGATTTCTGTTCTTATTAACACTAAGACGACTAAGCAAAGATTCATTGTCAAATGAGTGTTTTCTTTCTGTATTCCTTCACTTGTTATTCATGACACACATCATGGTTCTTAAATGTCAAGTTTTCAACAGAACAGAGCTGCAGTGGAATAATTGTTAAAGTAATTGCTCAATTCTATATATTTTTTATTTTTGGACATAAATAATTAGAGTTTCTCAATTTTATTTTAGAAGAACCATGCCATTTTCACTTGAACATTAGTCTATCTATACAACCAAAACAAACAAATAAACAAAACACAAGGACCTGTAGCAATGTTTTTAGTGTCATCAAACATTTTTTCCAAAGTTAAAATAATCTTTTCTTCTCTATATTTATTTCTGTTAATATTTGAAGACTTAGGTTCAATGATGTTTCTATGGATACAAGTTTTTTTCAGTGACTCTAGCTTGTGAGTTATTCTATAAAGCACTAATTATATATCACCATTCCATCTCAAGGAGCTCTGTCTATAGTTCTTTGTCACTTTCCAAACACTACTTAACAGTTTTATATTTCCATTGTATTGAATTGTTTTATTTAATTAACAAAACAAATATTGAACTCAGTCTAATATTAAGCCAGGGACATTGTTTTGTAATTGAAAAACAAAACTCACCCATAAAACCCAAATGTTCCGAGTAATGAAATGACAATATCACAGGGGAAATCCTGTTGAAAACCGATGTCTCTGAGTAAAATAGCCACAGAGATGTTCTATTATTTTATTTTTTTCTACAAAAAAGAAGAGAAATCATAGCACAGAAATCCATTTACTTACAAAAGAGCTATGGTAGTTATCTCTTTACTAGTGAGACTGGACTACTCATCTAGGTAAGTTTAAATATTTTTAAAAACAGCTCACTTCTGTTTTACAAGTGTATAAATGTCATGGCCTAAATTTTCAAAGAATTCTGGGAGGAGTTTCAGTTTTGCAGAAGTGTTTCTAGACCAATTGTCAATAGCCTTATTATAAATAAACACTACTAATTATTCCATGCATTTTTTTACAATAATTGACATGGAAACTTGTTTATAAAAAGTAATTGCTACTTAATATCAACACTACAGATGCCAGATTGTACTAGACTCTTATTTTAGGGTAAACTTGAACAGTAATAAAGAAGACAACAGTCTTTTTTAATTGATCTTGTACTGAGGATTGAACTGGGAATTGAAATGAGAGTTAAATTTTGCATTCTAATCTTGTGGAAACTATATGCTATTTAAAGATATTTAAGAGGATGAAGTTAAAAATGTTGACTCAAACATGAAGAAAAATTATTTTTTTATTGTATTTTCTATGTATCTGCTAGTGTCAAAAAATGACAACGCTTTTACAGGATATAATTTACCTTGTTAAATTGGGCAGTGGTTTAGGCTTTCTGTCTGATCTGACCCAGTCCAAAATAACTTTTTTTTCTTCAAATAGCTATCATAGCTAAATAAACATTCTTAGGACTTCAGAGTTTAGCTAATTGTAAAAATAGAAGTTGTATTTTCTTTTACAGACCCAATACATATAACAATATCAAGCACTTCTGCCATTCACAAAAAAATAGCCTGCATTTCAGATTACTGTCAGCTGTTTTGATTGAGAATTTGTGATGTTTGCATCACAGCTTTGTTGCCAAGATGGAGAGCATAATTATTATATAGATACAGATGTAATCATGATAACCTTGTTTTTGATCTTTCCTGGTAGGATTTTGGAGATGATGGCTCCTTGTATATTACTAAAGTGACCACAACTCATATGGGAAATTACACCTGCTATGCCGATGGCTATGATAAGCTCTTTCAAACTCATATTCTTCAAGTGAATGGTAAGGAAAAATGTTGCAATTACCAAATCATAAGAGATTAGGATTTGGATTTTGTTAAGCAGATCTGTTGTTGCCGTTTTATCTTTTTAATAAAGTATTACAGTTTGACAGAAAAGGAGATACAATTATATTTCTTTATTGTTCTCCTATGCAAAATAATAAAATATAATCATTTTCATTTAATACTTCTATATGAGTAATATTAATTAAGAAGAGTAAGATCATGCAGACAACTTCCTCTGCACAATGCACTGTTCACCTATGAGTGTGTTACCTGTAGAATAATGTATTTTATATTTATATGCATAAAGTAGGAAAAAATAAGAATGTTATGAATGTTGCATTTAGTAAAATAATTTTAAAAATGCACTACCCTAAAATTGATTGTAGGGTTCTAAACTGACATTTATTATTTTGATATCTAAGTGTGAATTTTAACTCTGGACATCTAAAGTTATCTGGATCTGTTCAAGTTCTATGGACCGCTTTCCTGACCTGTCTATCACAAAATCACAGAATAGTTGAGTGACCTACAGAGGTTATCTGGTGCCCTGTTGCCTAAATAGCCACCCCTAAGTAGGTTGCCCAGGATGATGTCTGCATGTATTTTGATGATCTTTCAGGAGAGAGACTCTACAGCCTCTCTGGGAAACCTGTGCCAATGCTCAGTCTTGGACAAAACTCAACTGCTGTTGTTTCTGGTGCCCTAAACACAGCAGCATCGTCATCTGGCTCTTTTTCCTTTTTTTTTTTTTTTCCCTAATACTTTTAACCTCCATTGATGAGCCACTCACTAAGGGTCCCACTATACTTTATCCTCAATGAGGTTTGATGTCTTTTTTTTTTTTTCTTTGAGTGACCTTGTGTTTTTCTCTTGTTTCAGCCTTCATATTTATCTTTAACTCTTTATCTTTGACCTTTACACACCAAACTACCTGTATGTCATCTCATGTTGATACTCAGTCCTGTCTAGAATCATGTTTGAATTGTTTAGTTTGCATTAACAGACTCTTTTACTCTCCATTGAAGCTAGACATTATGCACTGCTGTTGTTATCATTCTTTGTTTTGGTATTTGTTAGACAGTTGCATTAACCCTTATCTTACTTTTCCTGACATCTGTTTTCAAAACGTGCTGGATTTTTACCTCATATTGACATCTTTCATTGATAATCACACCAAGTGTAGTTGCTTAGATTTTACTTGCTTTTTATATGGTTCACTCTTAACAGTTCTTTTTCCCCACACTTTCTGCTTGTTAATATCCTTCACACTTTAAATGAGTTGATGTTTAGTGCTTGTTTGCTGTTTTCTTAATGTCATCTCTGCCATTGTGTTTCTCAAGGAAACCAGCTTAGAATATCTGTTTATCCATCTTGTTTATTTTTTTTTCAGTATATTTCTTTCAACATTTTGTAAATGGACTGTCCTCCCTGAGCTAACACATGACATCATCATATTTTCCTCCTTTAAATTTATGTTCAGGAATTGTTTTCTGTCACCTAAAAAGAAAGGTAGCAAATGCTGGCTTGACTAGTCCTGGGAAGACTAATGTGCAGTTATAATCCCTACAAACACAGCAGAATTATTAATGAACTTGGCATCACAAAAGGACCTTTACCAACTTTCTCCTCTTATGTTTAATGTGTCATGTTATAACCTAATTTATTTATAAAATTATATTTTTGTCAGTATCTTCTGTACCTATCTCAATGTGTAGTTCTGAAGAGGTGATTTGCAACAGTTAAAATATTAGTGTTCTTCACACTTAGCTTTTTGGCTCAGTTCAGTAGAGTGCAGTATGCCTTATAGAGGCATAACTCCACTTAAGTTAATTTTTTTCTGTAAAAGTACAATGTTACGGAACATAATCTGGGAGAGGTGAAGGAGGACAAGTATGCTTTTCTGGTGCCTAAGCATCTGTCAGAAGATTGTATTTTTCATTTGGAGACCACTGCAAACCTTAATGTTCTAAATGCAATCACTGTTGTTGATCCCCTACATCATTCATAAAAAAAAAATTAAATTGTCTAAGCATATCATCTGTATTCGCTCTGCTCAGATAGCTGCTGGAGTGATACTTTTCCATACCATTTTGGATGCAGATTTTGGGGGGAGCACAGAAAGGGAGGAAGGAATCTCTTAGATCAAGTGTATTGTTTGCTGTTAATAATGTGCATAAATGGAATTAAAAAAACACTGAGATTTAAAGCTCTGGTGAAATGAACAGATCTTTTATACTTTAGATCTGTATTTCTGAGTAGTAATCTTCCTAAGCACAGGCATGATGGTCAGTACTTGTAGCTGTGATAATGACTAATTAATAATGATACTTGTATTAACAGGAGAGTCAGACAAAGGTTAATGGGATAAGGAGGCTCTGATCTCAAAGATCTAATGTGAGGGTTCAAAGCAAACAATGTAGTTAGTTTCAAAGTTCTTGAGTCTATTTGCATAAATGTCTATTTTTAAAGATATAATATTTATATTATTTGCATTGAATAGTTTGCAAATATATATATAATTTAAATTTATTTTTCTTTAAAATTAAACTTAAGATTTTTTTGTTGTTGTTTAATCTACAAGTTTTGAATTGCCTTGTACATCCCTAAGGAATAATGAACTTCCTTTGGAGTCTTTAAACAATATAGATAATCAGCACTGTAAAAGACATGTTTTGTGGTGAAAAAAAAATCAATCTAATCTTATTTAAGTAATATGGTAAATAAATGTAGTAAGCAATATTATAAGTTGATATTTGAGCATTTTTCCTGTAAACATAAAAAATAGAGAGACCAGAGAGTAATTGTTTCATTAAATAATGCTAATTATTAATATTTACATAATACTTAAAATTTTCAAAGTTTTAAATGTGACTTTTTATGACTATAATTTTGATCTATTTTATTAAACCTTTATCTGGGGCAAGCTCTAATAGGATTAACCTGAATTATATTTTCTATCTACAAAAACTAATTTTTACTATTATATGTTGAGGACTAAATACTGAGGCCAACTCATAACGGACATTCTTATGTCCAAAACATGTACGTAGTTTTGAAGACCCTGCTTTAAACTCATGATACACTTTATAATTCTATATGCAGAATATAAGTTCCATAAGGCGTATCAGTATCACATTCATTTATAAGATATCATCTAAGTGATTGATACTGCTGATATATTTAAGAGAAGCAGCCAAGTGTTTCTTGATTGAATAGTGGAAAGGTCATTCAACATAGAAGGTCTTCAGGATGCCCTTTCTGAAAACTAAAATGTTTGGTCTCATTAATTCATGAAACTGCTGAGTCTTCAGCTCCACCAAAAGCCAGATTTTCTCACAATATTTTTGTAATCAAATGGTCACATTAATGACACTCTGAGCTTGTCAGTTTGATATTTTTTTCCCCTCTGTATATCTGTGATACTGGAATTCATGCCATCAGGTATTTTTGTCTTCGTGCTGTTGACATCACATATTCAAAAACCTATGAATTAGGACATCTCTTTTCAGGTAATGATAGCAGTATGCATTAGTCTTCATATCACAGAAGCTAAAAAGAAGCCATCTAATACTGTCTCTTGTAAAATATGTGAAATATCTAGTCCATAATTTCTCATTAAAATCCTTTACTGAAAAAGAATCTGGTACAGATAGGACAAAATAAATGCAGAGGTGAGTCATCTGTACTTCAGAAACATTTGCATCGTTTCCCTCCTGCTTGTTTGTTAGCCTCCATTTTTTTTCCACAGAAACTTTTCAAAATTCATAGGAGAATTGTTCTTCCAAATGAACTAGTAAATGGTTGCCAGAACAGAACATTTTTAACAAACTCAGAAATTCTTGTAATGTGGGTTGTTGTACTGGGTAGGGAGCCATCTCTCTCTAAAAGTATTAAAGGAACGTTATTAAAAATTATTAGTATTTCTTGTTACTACTTTTCTGAGAATTACATGAATGTGGCAGCTACATCTGACATACAAGTCTTGAAAAATGCTATTGAAAAAGCTGAAATACCCAGAAAGTTTGTATTTTCTTTTTAAGTCAATGCTTATCAAGTTACAGATATATGCTGTTTGTAAGCAGAGATTTTACTATTATTGATTGCAATGTCAGTTTTAGACTTATTTTCAGTAATTTTTTTATGACTCACTTTTTCTATTTTACAAGTATATGCATGCATTTCAATGAATAATTTGAGGAATTTTACTTTTGACAAGGTTTCTAGACAAGCAAACAAAACATCATTAGCCTCATAAACGAAAAGGAAGACTGCCTTCAAAACTATTCTAAAAATATACATATATGTAACACAAATGTGTCATTTTTCTTTCTATTTATGTACTAATGATGGCATCCTACTCCCTGAGCTTTTACAAAAGGCAACTTCTTTGCAGAGAGATGACAACAATTTTCACAAACAAAAGGCCTACTGAAAAAAAAAAATAAAACTTCTAGTACCTTAAGGTAAAGAAAGGAGTCCAGACCCTCAACCAGATATAAATCGGGGCTTTATAGTGGCTGAGGAATTCCTTACCACCTTTGTTTTTCTAAAGAAAATATCTCCATTCAATCAAAACAAATAGAGCAGTAGAAGAACATAGTTCACTATACATATTATGTTTCTTTCTTAAATAGATACATTCTCTCTGGATTCCAGACAGATTGAACAGTCTATTTTCTCTCATAATTTTTTAGACCTGGCTGAAATAGCCTTCAGGGATTTTTGTAACAATTGTAAGAAGTATCAAGTAGTTATATATTCATCATATTTGGAGCCAACAATCTCATATGGCTTGTTGAACTGAATGTAGGATTCATCCAATTACGTATTATGTAGGATTCTTGTAAGGACAATCATTCCATGTCCTGTCATGTTCCCCACGTCCCCCCTCCCACCCCCTTTTAACCTGTGTAATGACTTCTCCCTTACAAAGTAGGCTTCTTTTTAAGACATTGGAATATACCTCTGTGAAAGTCAGCAGTAATGATTGCATTGTGTACTTAAAAATTGCTTTATGTGAATATTTATGCTGTTACATAAAAAAGTGACTGAAATGAGCCCAAAGAGTTTATATCAAGCTTGTCATGCCAAATTAATTTTTCAGACTGAGCCCACACTATACCAATATTTCAATTGCCTGCATGTCTCAGTTCCACAATTCCTAGGGGCATATTACAGGTAGGCTTTAGGGTAATTTGAAAACAAACATTTAAATGCAAAGCAAATATTGAAAAAAAAAAATAGTCATGTAGGTAATCTATCAGACCCAAAATTGCTGGGGAAACTAGGAAATGGCAGGAAATAGAGGGGAAATATCCCTCCATAGAGGGCCACGAAGATGATGAGAGTGCTGGAGTACCTCTCCTGTGAAGAAAGACTGAGAGAAACGAGGCTGTTCAGCCTGGAGAAGAGAAGGCTCTGGGGAGACCTTTCAATACTTAAAGGGGGCTTATAAAGCAGATGGAGAGTTTCCTTTTATGTGGGCAAATAATGAGAGTACAAGGGGGAATGTTTTTAAACTAAAGGAGGGGAGATTTAGATTAGATGTTAGGAGGAATCCATCGCTCAGGTGAGGCACTGGCACAGGTTGCCCAGAGAAGCTGTGGGTGCCCCATCCTTGTAAGTGTCTGAGACCAGGTTGGACAGGGCCCTGGGCAACCTGGTCTGGTGGGTGACATCCCTGACCACGACAGAGGGTTGGAACTAGATGGTCATTAAGGTCCCTTCCAAACCAAGCCATTCTGTTATGAATATGGCAAGAAATGAAATAGAGAGGTGTCTGGGGGAACACCACTAAAGGGAACAGGACCTACTCCAGAAATACAGGTCACACAGATCCTGCCAGAGAGAGAAGAAGACTGAGAAGAGGTGGAGGGAGAAGAGGCACGATGGTGTCAGGCTTGAGATGAAAATGCTTGTATGATGAAAATACCATGTGCAGTCCCTTCCAGAAACTGGAAAAAGGAAATGGCAACCTTAAATCCTTATTTTTGATATGCCCATGCTCTCAGCTGGTAGTCTAAGCAATTAGCAGCCATAATTTTCACATTTTTAGTCTTCTTCCATGTTCTTTTAATATATTTTTGTAGGTGGCACATTGGGGTTATGTGTAATTTTCCATATATGTTATTTGAAAAGACCCTAATCTCTAATTGGGTTTAAAATATCCTTGCAACCTACTGATTTTTGCGTCTTAATTGAGATGCAATACGTTTGTGTATTTCTTTCAGCATAGAAATCTGAGGCATTTCTATGCTCTAATAGGACAGCATGCTGGGATATTTCTTGTAAACAGTTGGATAGCATTTGAAAATATTTAATCTCTTGCCAAAATAGACACAGTTAATTTTTGATCTTGTTACCTTCTTTCATTATCAACTGATAATTCATCCTCTATCCAGCTGTGTTTTGTGACACCAGCTAAGTATTCCACATTTTTAAAGCTACATTAAACAAAACTTCGGGTAATAGGAAACATACTTCTTTAACCTTCATTACAGGTTGTTGCTTTCTGGTTTTTTGTTTGTTTGTTTAGAAACAACTTCAAAATACTTTATATCTAATTAAAGATATGATCAACAATTACTCATTTAAAAATTCTATGCAGTGAGATTATTAAATCATTGATTACTAATAGGAATTTGTCCACCTTTATGTCATATGTCAATATTGATGTTGTATGCAGCAGATTTTTAGTTGGTAACCATGCATTGCAGCAAACCTTGTAAAAGTAACGTCAACAATTCTTACATTTTGCTAACAAACTCAGAAGACTAGTCCGAGCTATGAACTAGATTTCAAAAAGAAACCATTTAAATCAGATGCTTTAGTACCAGGACTTAAATAAAATTAGCCTCAGATTCAGATGTGTGAGATACTCTGGTAAAATTCAGTTACGGAGTTACATGTATAAAGCACATGCCGTATAATCTTTTTTTTTAATTATTTATTTTTATTAACGTGGCTATGTATACTTGTCTATATGATTAATAATTATTATTCTGTTGATCTACCTGATAAGAAACGCAATATCAAGTAATCTGCATAACACAATAAACTGGCTTGCTTTTATTTTTGTGGCTTTCAAATACGCAATATGTAATTCTAGGACTATTGTATTAATTAAAGTAAAAAGAAATATAGAAAGCTCCAAATCAGATACAGAAGTTTCTGTAGTCCAGTAGTACATATCTAACGCAGCCATACATTTTATTGAGACAGAAGTTTCTCAGAAAGCATAAGAAATTTTCCATGTTAATACCTATAATACATGACTTTGAATTTTTACATGACTTCAGAATGTTATAATTAAGTATAAACAAAATGTAGTAAGTATTATAAATGGGATTACATGTGTTATACTGGTAAAATAGGTCACTGGTAGGTGTTTTGGGGGGAAATGTAGAGGTGAAAGTGTTAAAAGTTTTTTGAAATTTGACAATTATCTCTGTATGTCACATCATCATTTGCTGATTGTACATTATTCATATATTTTTAAGTAATTTAAGGAAAAATAAAAAAAAATCAATAGTCAATTCTAAATCTATTGAATTAGAATTCAGGCTTTTCTTTGACATCACAGGCAGTGAAAAGAGGCTTTACTCACAGAACGTTCTTTCTGCTTCAAAATTTGCTGTGACAGAGTTCAGCACTGAGTGTCACTGAATATGTGACTAATACCACATCTGTGTATTGCACTGTCATTTATATATAGCTGCAAGACTCTTTAGAGTTGCTTATAATCATTATTTTCTTTTTTAAATGAAGATAATACTCGTCTCCACTAAATCATAACTGTTTTCTGCCTTCAGTTCCACCAGTCATCCGAGTCTATCCAGAGAGTCAGGCAAGGGAGCCGGGTGTAACAGCTAGCCTTCGGTGTCATGCTGAAGGTATTCCTAACCCACAACTTGGCTGGCTGAAGAATGGAATTGATATCACTCCGAAGTTATCTAAACAGCTAACCCTTCAAGGTAAAGGGGTATATATTTTTTTCTACATGTTCCAAATGCTTTATCACTGCATCCTTTCTGTACTAGCTTTCCTTAGTTTCAAACAACGGTTGAAGTCAGCTAAAACGTTTTAGATGATGTCTTGCAGTTACTCCTGAAGACGCATTTTTTTTTTCTCTGCTTTATCTTTATTGAAATAAGGGTTGTACTAACTGGCAGAATTACCAGTAGATGGTAATTTAGGTGGAAAGGATGGGAGGAGAAATACATGAAGTGATTGTGCTTTTATGTGAGGGGTCCCAGCAGACCTCAAGGGGAATGCGAAGACACTATACAAAAAAAAAAAAAAAAAAAAAAACACAAAAAAACAAAACAAACAAACAAAACAACCCACCAAAACCAAACCAACACAGCTAAAAGGAAATCTGACTTTTAAACAACATTTAAGGCAAGTCTGTGAATCTTCTATGAATCTTCAGGGCTTGGAGATTTCAGTGAACCTGCCCAGCCAGCATGACATTCTTACGTACTCCTTCTAGTGATATATGATCAGCCATAGAAAAAAAAAATCTTGTGCGGTCAGTTTTGTCTTCAAAATTGTACCTCATTCATCTGCAAAAATAGGACATGGATTAGGATAGGATAGAATTGAGGCTGCAGTGTGAGATACAGTAGGACAGGTAGATGGCAACTGCTTCTGTAAAGAGAGTTTTACCTTCTCTAAAAGTGATGGAGTTCTCTGTACTTTCAAGGCCCCCTCTCTGGGATGTATGTGAACAACTGTCTTACAGAAAGACTTTCTGTTATGCATAGACAAAGGTGGACTCTTTCTGGTGAACTTGTCTTTCATAGCAGCATTCTGTTGATTTCTCTTATAGAAGTCAATACTGGAAAAGTGGAAAGTTCCCCCCCCTCCCCTTGCCTCTGTATCATGTATTTATGATAAATAACATTGTTTTTTCTCAAAACAAAATACACCTAATTATGTTTTTATTGATTGCATTTTATGAAATAATGCTTTGAAAATCCCATTGCATTTTCTGATATTTTTTTTTCAATCCCAGAGTTAAACTAGCTACATGTTACCTTCAGGCAAAAGATGGTCTAGAGAGAATGTTATACCATGACCCAGTGTTTCTTCCGGTCTATATTTTAAAATACCTTGAAAACTGTTTTTAAAATCCTACAACAGAAAAAGTATTCCACACTTACAATGCACTGAATCATTATTCATATCACATTATTTAAAAAGACCTTTGCCCATGAAACACGGACTGTTTATTGACATTCCTACTCAAGCTGACATACAATTCCTCATTTGTGTGTAAGTGCTTATTTTTCATGTGTAAAACCCATCTAGGTTTGCTTTGTCAGAGATTAGTCTGAAAATAGTCCTAAAAACATTACAGAAGGTAGTTTCCATAGACTCCTGCACTGATATAGGTATAAAACTCCATTGTGCATGTTTTTTCTGTTGTTATACTGCACTTACAAGAAGGCAACACCAGGTACCTCTGGTTGCTAGAAACAAATATTAAAATTATTATTTATGTTGAAAATCTACCCCATTATGTTCCATGGAAATCTTGGTTATTTTGTGTAATAGAGTGACAAGTGACCAAATTCAACATAACGAACACAAAATATTTACCTGAATTTAAAGAGGACCATAGTCATTTAAACCTATATAAAATAGCAGATTGATACTTGGCTCCAAACTGAAAAATCCGTGGAGGCATTCCAGATTTCTGTCTGATGAAGGAGTGTATGCAGTACACTAGCCACTTGAATACCTTTTGATTAGTTTGGAATGTCTCCAAGTTATGAAGTGAGGAGTGAAAACAGTTTAATTAGTGTGAGCAGAGAAAGCCTTCTGAATGTTTAATCTGAAAGCACTGTAGCACGTCAGTATGTTGATTTTTTCCTCTCATTTCAGCAAATGGCAGTGAGGTTCATATTAGCAATGTGCGCTATGAAGATACAGGAGCATATACCTGTATTGCAAAGAATGAAGCAGGGGTGGATGAAGACATTTCTTCTCTTTTTGTAGAAGATTCTGCTCGAAAGACCCGTAAGTATTATAAGAACTATAAAAATACATGTAACTCTTACTTAAATGTAAAATCAGTATTAAAAATTATGAAACATTAAATAAATTGAGTATGTGTAAATAAATAATTTAAAAAATGTTTAAATAATGATATTTTAAAGTTGCTGAAGGCAGAGTGAGTAATCTAAAAGTTTATTTAGAAGTGAAAGGAAATTTTCAAATCATTCTGTGAAATGACATTTTTTACATTGCTGTTGCAATTTGGATGGTTTCCCCATGCAACCTTAGTTGCACATGAAAGGAAGAGGAACCAGATGCTTAAAATAATAATAATAATCATCATCATCATCCTGATGTGTGGTTCCTGGAAGCGGGGGGGGAAGACACCAAAACTAAACTTCTTTAGTCTTTCTATGTGCATGTTCTTGACATGTATCAAGAGTCGGCTCTCATGACATCCCATCGTCACAGGACTTGATCACAACTGCTAGGAGTGCTCAGTCAGGTCCAGATCAGTTCTAGTTGGCCCATGCTTTCTTATGCACTGATAACTGTGGCACTCGAGAAATGTGAAGCAATAGTTGACAATATTTGCTCACTAAGTTGAGAGTTCACTGTGCCAAAAAAAATCTCTTCTGCCACCCTGAAGTTTCTGTCTTTATCCTTCATGAAAAGGTAGCAGGGCTTATAAATCTGGTTTACCTTTGTCTTAATACTCCTTTCCCATTCCCTTCCCTCTGCTCATAAAATCCATTCCTGAGTTTATCTGCTTTTGTTTTGGCTTTGGTTTTAAACGAGTTACTTTAATTAATATCACATATTCGCTGGTAACACATAGTAAAATGATAGTTATTTTACTGGTAAGTCTGATTGCATTAACTTAAGGCACTCCTTTTTATCTAGACGCTTATTTAACAGTAACGAGTACTCAACAGAAGATACTGGAGGCAGAATTAGTAGCGCTGCAAGTCTGTCTGACACTTCCTCTCATAAGATGCTGAGTTCAGTTACATATGGGTTTATTAAGCTTTAAATGTTTCAAGGAAATCCTCCATGTGGGAAAATTTTTATAGCCCAAGTGTTAATATCTTTATTTAGCTGCTTTCAGTAACACTAATTGTAACTGTCATTTCAAAATTTTTAACATGTTTTTTCTGTGTGTCACAAAAATGACTGCTCAGACAGTTTTGAGAAGGCAGCTGAGGATAAATAAGTTGTTCGATCACATTAAATTTCTAGTAAGCTGGTGATATGAAGCAGCTCAGTCACCTTCATTTGCCTTTTCCAGGCTGTGAAAAGAATAGAGACTGTTGCCAAATTACAAAACCTTGACAAGCAGGATTTTTTTTTTTGTTTGGTTAAACTTGTTTGGCCTTAAAAACAAATCATTTATATCCATCTGTCCAGTTTCCAAATATTGTAGTAGTCTAAACTATTGTGTTCTCTAAAGACATGATCTGCAGTAATTATGCAAAATACCGTTTTCAGGAGTTGTAACATGATGCAATGATTTTACATGATTGTTCAGTCACATACCCATGCAATGAACACTGCTGGCAATAAATGCTTCACAGTCCACTAGCGCTAAGTTGGAAGCTGTTATGATAACCTTTGGTGTCATGAAAGATGTAAATGAAGAAAGAGCAAATGTAACTCAAATTATTTGTAAGATATTTCATCCAAAAGACATGGTCTCCTTCCTTGCTACGAAAGTCATTCACTATGGAAGTTCTATGTCATATGTTGAAGGGAGGCATTTTATCATTGTTTCGTCACATCTGAACGTGGCTTCCTCAATACCAGTGGATGTATAAAAATGAACATAGTCCAGAGCTGCATCGTGATACAATTCAAATAGAGGTGCAACGTGTATTTACAGGAGATGTTTCCTCTGGTAGTCTGATTTGTTTACTCTGTCTCAAAAACCCATTTCTGTACGTGCAAGAAAAAGGTACATACTAATGAAAAAGAGCAATTGCTATCGATATCATAATTATATGAATAAACTGCCTTCACAGGTGTAAATTTTGATAGACACTTAAGGTACTTGTTCTTTTTTTTTTTTTTGAAATTTATACTTCTGTTGAAAAATGTTGCTTTGAAGGGAGGATAACAGCATTAGAAAGCCCATGTACTTTAATTAAAGTTTTATTATTAACTCTTCTCTGCTTGTTTTTATACTTATCTCGAAACACTGGTTTATGGATCAAATTAGGGATTATTAGGGAAGAGAATGGCATGGGTATAACCACCTGGATAGGATTTGGGGCTTTTGTTTCCACATCCACACATTTTAAACCCAAGGCTATTTTCTTCTACTACAATTCAATGCCTACAGTTGAGGTCAGAAGTTGCATTCTAAAGGTATTCTCTGATGTAAATGTGACTTTATGTTATCTGGTATAAACTGATATATTCTTATAAATTTATATTTATCCTCTTTTAAGGGAATAAAGCAGACATTTATTTTTGTAATCAAGTTGTGTTTTTTTTTTTGTTGTTGTTGATGGTGGTGTTTTTTGATTCCTAGTTGTTTTTTGTTTTGTTTTGTTTTTTGTTTTCCCTTATTAAAATACAGAAGCCTCCCTTCTGGAAATCTTGAGATAAAACATTGCTTTGGAACAAAAGCAGAACGGATTCTCACTAGCTTGTCAGTTGATCTGAGGTTAACTACTTTTTAAATTTCACACAAGGTAAAACTCGTAGCAAAAGAAAAGCATTTCAGAACATTGACTTGATTGGCTTTGAGAAGGTAGTGAGAACTTTTACAGTGGAGCTCTAAAGTGTAAGCTTTAATTACTTTGCTTTGAGCATGACGGTAACTTTATAAGCAACAATATGAACATAGAGAGTGGTTCCATTTTTTTACTAGTGTATATTTTATTTTCCAGTTAATAGTGAAAGGAAATGTTCACTTTTGCACTTCCCTAAACCACTGTTTATACACATATGAATGCTTTGGGTTATTAATGCTATCTTGCATAATAAGCCAAATTTTTGGTAGTTATCTGTGGAATCTCATTTTTAACACATCCCAAAATTTTTATATTAAAAATATAGTATTTTTTGAGAACAATCTAATATATACAACAGAAAGGACATGACTAGATCATTCCTTTGGGGTTGGATAAATCTTACAAGTGTAAACAACGCCTTAAAAGAAATCTTCTATTTTCCAGTTACTCTGCCTGAATTAAAACCAGTGCCATTATGGATAAATAAACTGTTATATAATAAATTATTTTCTTCATCTGTGTGCCTAAAAATATTATCAGATTGCTAGAATTTCAGAGTTCACAGCATTGGTTGCATACACATCTAACGCATGTGTCTGTATTATAAACACTAAAGAAACAAAGTGAAGGGCAAACCTGTATGAATTGTGGAATAGTGATGATAGCAGCAAATATATATATATATATATATAATGCATAGGAAGGGAGCCAGGGTATTGTTTATTTTCAGGCTTCTGAGCTTTAGCATAGAAATTTGAGTTCTAGTTCCCAAGTCAGTAGACTTCATTGATAACGATATATCATCAAGCTGGTAATTTGAGATGGAAGTGAATGGAAAATACTGTAAAAGTGCTTTTTCATTCAGATATGTTCCGAAGATGCCAACACTGAATGCTGAACCATTGTTCTTTCACACATAGGTAAAATTTTTAATAATAGATGACAGTCTCAGCAATAGTTTGGCCTTTTCTTAGCACTTCAGCATTTTGCAATGTGCATTAAAAATAAAACTTCTGAAAATGCTTTCATTTTGGCATTGTCTCAGGTGAGAGGAATTGTATTATTTTCTTTAAGATATCCTAATTTCAACATTATCAGCTCATTTTATAACTAAAATTTATTATACTTAACATCTGTGTCTAAATATGTGCCTGCTTTTTGCTAGATTTATGAAATTGTAATGGATTTCTTTTAGTTTGTTTATATAGGCTTTACCTATATAAACATCTGTTTCAAACAATGCTGATAAATGTGATTATCAGATCCTGTTTAATTCTTTTGATGTTGACCATTTAGGTTGAAACATTCCATTTTTGCTGTCTGTCTCAATGAAAAGCTTTTCTGTGTCTTTGAATTTTTAATGCTTCTGTTAATATACTATAATCACTCCCAAAATAGGTGTTAGGAAGAAAGCATGTTTTTACTCATGGTAAAAATTCTAGAGTCATTTTACTGAAACCTTTTACATCGTAATCTGGGACTTGATACTGGTGGTCCATGCAGAGAGATTGCCACTAAAATATACTGCAATTAAAATAATGATTTCTCCAGAGTCTGTCACAGTAAAAACATCCCTTCCAGCAGTCTGTGATCTAAGTAGTGGGTGGATGCTTCTTGGAGTTTGTTACCTTTCTGAAGATGCCATATGCACTTGGTAGACCCAGGCTGTGGGACTACCAGAGCAGAGGGTATTCTCAGTGTAACTGCCTTTTCTTTGCTCCATGAGCTATTGTGGATGTGAAAGTGGGGATAATTTTCTTCTTGTGCTCTTGGCTATTTTTGGCTCCTTTAGTGGTCCTCCATGTAGCATCCAAGGACATGTAGGAAAGGAGGAATAAGACTGAGTAAAATTGAAGGAGTGAAAGGGCCCTGGGAGAGGGACAACAGAAGAGAAGGTTGTTAGACGCAGAGACCAATAATGTGAGGAAGAAAGGGATGACCCAAGCAACAGCAGGTGAAAGAGGAAGGGTTAATGAGAACACTTAACACTGAAAGGTACTGGATGGGAGGAAAAACGGAGAGGAGCACAAGTGCCAAATGATACCTTAAGTGCTACATAATAATCCTGTATTAGATGTGGGGTTGCATCCAGGAGCCTCTAGTTACTTTACTGCCTTGTTATCATTAAATATATGTGATCATGCAGGAACAGTGCGTATCTTACTCTGCTTCTCCTTTTAAATCTGTGTGGAGAATAACCCTAATTCTAGGACCAATTAAAACAAATGAGAGAGATATTTGAGAAGATTCTGAACTTGCTATTGTTCCAGTAAGTAAAACATTTTTCTTTAACTTGTCTTTTTAAGGAAGACAGCATATTAGAGGATATATTAAAGGAAAATCTGACCAAACACAAAAAACTAGTCAAAAGGGTTGTAGGTAGCAACAGTATGTATTGTGAGATAATTTAAATAAAGTTTATCTAGTTGTTCCTGTATCATTTTGTCCACTTCTGGCAGAAAGGCGTTAATTTATCTGGTCTAAGTTTGTAAATGCCATGTAACTAATTAAACTCTCAGTAGTTACTCTGCAGGCTTTGAGGTCTATTGTTTCTATATCACACCTGAAGAAGGGCCTGTGTGCTTGAAAGCTTGCCTGCTTTTTCCAATGATACCAGTCAATGCAGAGGCAATTGCAAAGAGCCTGGCTCTGTGTTCACGAAAACCTCTGCAGGTGCTAGATGGTTGCTATTAGGTGCCCCAAAGCCTTCTTTAGCCTTTCCACACTAAACAAGCTCAGTTCTCCTGTTAATTTTCTTCCTGGTGTGTGTATACTTTATGATATGGTCTTAGCTCTCTCTTCTGCTTCCCAGCAGGCCCCTTGCTTGAGAATTTTTAGGATTTTTTTTATCTCTGTTGGAGAAGATATTTTAGCCTGTGAAAACTCGGCTTTAAACTGAAAGTAACGGTTTCATGAAAATGCTTTGCTGTAATTAGAAACTGTTTATTATCATTGTTTAACTTTTCTATAAAATCTCTTGGACTTTACCACTACGTATTCATCTCTTCTATGTTAATTAGCATCTTAGATTTATATTTTAAAAATACTAATTATCTCCGTATTCTGGTGTCATCTTTATTAGCTCCTTACATGGCTTTTCAGAATGCTTATTTTAACGTGTCATGACTTTCATAGTCAACAGATGCATGCAGCATAAAGGTAAATAGGGCTGTACATCCCATTTCTACAAGAGAGGCATCTAAACTGTGTGAACTGTGTTTTAATTCTCTAGAGACTGAAACCTCTTTTTTTTGTGCTCTGAATTCCACTTTCCCTCAAGTTTGCAGTAAAATCCACAGAGAATGAAGTAGCTGGTCTGGGAGCTGGATGACCCTTGAAGTGAGTGGTAAAAACATTCTGAGGTTAACGACCTGGTCTAAATCTCACTGAAGACAACAGAATCTCCCCTACTGTAAAGCTCCTCTAAAAACACCTGAGAGAACTCAGCTGTGTTGGAAAGAGTCTCTAGTGTAATCACATTAGTTATACAAATAGCAGTTCAAAATCTGTTTTTAGTTTCATTCCGATGCAGTTCGATAATTCAGAAGAGAGATTTTCACGGATTCATAGATTTACATGTGATGGAGCCATTTTATCTGGCTCTAATCTGTCTTCTCCATTTCACAAGACATTAAATTGCAACCTGCTATGCCTAAATACTGGTCTAATCCTTTGTTTGCCTGAAATGTATCCTCCCAGAAATGCATTTATACCTGAGTTAAAGATACAAATAGATGGAGACTCCCTTATTTTTCTTGGTAATTTGCTTTACTAACTAATAATTTTCACTGCTCTAGAACTACATTCAGTTTCCATTTTGAATTCTGTTCTTCCTCCAGTTTCCTCCTTTGAATTTTATTTTTTTCTCATAAATTAATGACGATTTAAGTATTCTTGCCCTGTGAATGTACAATTACTAAATATTAATTGATTTCTCTCTCATGAGAAGTTTCTCATGATAAGAGTTACCGTAGGACTTGGAGGGACTTTTTTGGCCTGTAGATTGTAATTGGTTTGGGTAAGGTTTTCTTAAAAAATGGGAAAAGTTGTTTGCAGAAGCAAATGCATTTTATGTTTCTTTAATGCTCTAGATAAAGAGATACATACTTCCTAAGTTTTTTGTTCTACATCCAGTCACCCCTTCTCATATTTTTCCATTCATATCAGCAGCAGAAATTTATGTTCATATGCTTACTTACCATAAGCCCTATATCCAACAGGTCTCCTTTACAAATCCTGCTTCTTCCCACCTCTCTCTGTCCCTCAAGTAGTCTTCATTGCTTTTCCCTGGATGTCTAAATTTTTATTAGTCTATGTCAAAATATAATTTATTTTTGAAATGTACTTTACAGAGCAATCCAGGCTACTTTGTGGAACTCCATTATTTATCATAACAAACAAATCATAGACTTATTGGAAAATTACTTTATATTTCTTTATAAGTCATTGATTAAAATTGTTAAGATGAGACTCGCAGCCTATTGCAGCAATGTCTTCTTCAATAGTAATTAATAATTTGACACTAAAAATTACTTTTTTAGATCAATCAATTTGGCAATTTTAATTTGATATGTACATTGCTACCATTGTATAACTCTAATATTTAATCTGAACATTGTATGGTAACAAATTAGGTGTTTAGCAAAACTCCATTTTGCATTTGTATTAATTTTTATGTTACCAAACTTCTAATTGCATGAAAGAATAATAATCATGTTTGTTTGACAAGATCTGTATTCCATTAGAACACACTAGCTAGCCTATAAATATATTCTCATCCTTTAATTTCTGATTTAATTGAATTCTGTGTGAGTGTTGTCTATTCTTTTGTCTGGAACATATACCCTGGTCTAACTAGGCTTCATCTACCTGAGTCGTTAAGTTTCAGAGAGACTGGAAGAAGAGAAAGAGTGAAATACAGGCATATGTATTAGTACTTTGCTTGAACTTTCTAATGTATTTCAAAATTTGTTCAATATTAATAGCAGTAGGCCAAACACCACCTGAAGAAGATTTAAGGTGGTATTTTGATGTTCTTCACCTGAACCTGGTTATTTTAAGTATTTGTCTTGAGTATACATAATGCACCCTCTTTCGTTGCTTTGTAAGGTAAAAAGTGTTTAATCAGCCTTCTGTCTTGTATTATCATCCTGAAAATACAAGATGAAAACATTTATAGAATAATATTGTTGAGAACATTAAAAAAAAATCTGCTTCATATCAGTACAACTTAAACCCTGAGTAGCTCTGGAATCAGGATGCTTTACTTCTAGCTCTGGCAGCCATTTGTAATAATTACCCATCATCTTTGCTGCTGCATTGATGTAAAGGAATATCAAGCTGCTGGGACAACTGATAGAATAAAAATAGGATGTTAAATGTAACTAAGGCCACTTCCTTGCCTTAAAGATGTCTATTCCTGTCCTTTTGTAAATGGGATCTTTATTCTAATACTGCAGCATCTATGCATTAACTGATAAAGGTGGCTTTCCATTTTCTGGCTTGCAGTATATGCAGATGCACTTCAAGAAAGCCTTTTATTATCTGACAGCTTTTTTTTTTTTTTAAGCTATATATAGTGTTAGGAACAATAGAATATGTTAGCTGAGTAGGGAATGTAATGCGTGGCTAACGAGTATAAATATACCATTTTTTGAGCTCATAAAGAGATAGGAGGGGAAAAAAATATACTAGCATGGGGATAATTAATGGAATTAGTGGAATAGAGTACATAAATTTAATCTAGAGATATAAAGAAGAAAATTATTCTTTATTCATTGAAAATACTTCAATGAAGTAAATAAGAATAAAGAAGACAGTGCAGAAATAAAAGAAAAAGAAAAAATATTGACAGTCCAAGGGAATATTTCCAAGGGTGACTGAGGTACTTAAAATTCTTATCTTCTATCCCTGTAAAATATTTTAAAGTAAAATAAATTTTAAAATCCTTTTTATTTATTTATTTATTTTTCTTAGACTTTGACAGGTACATCAGTTTGGCTTAGGTTTCTTCTCCATTTCATCTTACCATAATAATATCAAACTAGAGCCACTGATGATGAAATTGTTCTGTTCCCTTTAAAGCTTATTTATTTTTTTAAACAGTATTTGTGTTATTTTATTTTGTTTGTTGCAATATTTTAATTTCTCTTGATGTTTTCCAAAATCTTGTTTTCCAAAACACAGTTTAGCTTGCCACTGGTTAATGTCTCCTTAAGCTTTACTATAAATTTTACTGAGACAAACACATGCAGCTTGAGACAGCTGCCATGATAGAAAGATGTCAAGTAATATTTTTAAGGCATTTTCAGTAATTTAATATTACTTGATGATGCTTTAATATTTGAGGTTTTACTCTTGGTTACTCAGTTTGCCCCCTATGACATCATCATACATCACAAAGCAACTACAAATTCTTTGACCTGGTCACACAGCAGTATAAAAACTACCTGCCTCGTGGGTCTTGGGGCTACATTTATAAAATAATACATCTTTTCCATGCCATTAAATAGATTTATTTCTATCACAGTACCTTTTTTACGTAATGTTAGAGTCCTAACACCTAGCAAGAGATTATGTGATCTGAATACTACTGTCTTGACAGGTTTATGGCCATCATAGGCCACCCGGCATCTCTACTGACTCTAGAATGAGACTAAAAGCCTTTTGACTGTGATTTATGGCTTAAATTTTCTCTGAAAGGCTTTATGCAACTTCAATAGAATCTTCCTGTCACTTATTATACTGAACGATACCTATTCACCTATTTTCCTCAGAGATAATTTATGCTGGCATTTTATTTTATGGCAGTGCTAAACAAGTTTATACTTGTTGACAGCATCATAGACAAAGACTTTATTTCAAACTTCCAAGTATGGGGCAGAATTTGAGCTCATGAACCATGTTTTCTTCCTACCAGTGTGGTCTGTATTGAGATAATATGCTACAGGAAAGGAATTCAACATGGTTCATTATAAAGATTTATAGAAATTAAAGTAGAGAACAATAAGCTAAAAATGAAGACAAGCAACAGATTTATTCCAGCGATACCAATTCATATCATTTGGTTTACTGAAAGATTTGAATAGTTAGTCTTTTTTAAGTATGTGTATAAAAATTGACTCAGGTATATGAGTGAAGAAATGTTTTGTCTTACGTGGTTATCCATTCTAAAATTACGTATAATATATGACAGCTGAATGTCAAAAGTCTCTGACCAAACTTCTGACTTATCCCTACTTCATTTAGTAAAAGGAACGGGGGTGGAGAGAAAGATTTTTCTAGTAATTGTTTCAGTCTAAAGTGGGTAAGAATACTACTGTTAAATTCCACTGAAGAATTTCATGAAGTACTAAGGACAAAGTTTACTGAAAAATGCACAATCTATTACTATTTACCCAACTGAGAAAATGAATAACAAGGATGAAGCGTAGGCTTACAGGTTTTATGTTAGCTACTCATAATTAAAGGCTAGGACTGAGCATAAAAGCATAGAACAGTTATATAAGGACCGTGAAGAGGGTTTTTTATGGAGAAGTATGCTTTATTTTTTTTAATATTTTTTTAAATCTCACTAAAATATGGTTTCTCCCCTGTTCTGCACAAGGTGGGGAGAGGTATGTTGCAGCATTCTTTCCAGATGTCTTCATGAAAGGCCTGTAAACGAATAGTGCAATAAAATAGTTACTTCAATGAGGTAAATAAGAATAAAGAATAAAATAAGAATAAAAAGAGCAATATATGTAGATTGAGTAAATTTAACATCCCTATAAATGCAGGGCACCCAGCATTCACCTAGCATCAGATGGATCCCAGATGGAGTTTCCAGAGCACACTGCGCAGAACCTTTCCTCTCTCATACTGTGTTGGCTTTTATCTTGCATAACAAACAAAAGCAAATATCTTCACCTGACAAGCTGAAAAGTTATCTCTGTCATAACACCCACCAGTGTGCATTGCTGGGCACTGCAACATACTGCTTTACAGCTGCTGCTCATACTAACACATGAACTTCACAAACACTTAAGTACAAGGCCCAGCAGAGAAGCTATAGCCTGTTCAAGGTCACTAACTCTTGCAAGGCTGCAAACACGTCCCATACTATTTAATAATTGTATTTTGTTTGAATAGATTTCTTTTAATAAATGAGGGAAATAGGGTACAAATGGATATAGTGGTCCTCCATCTTAAAATGAAAAAAAATTACTGAGATCTGTCAACAACTATGTATTTTTAAATTTGGGGACATAAATATGTGTAAGCACTGAGTATAGGATGTGACTGAAGGTGCTAATTTTGGTTTAAACTAAATGAATGCTAAACAATATGTTCCTTAACATACTTTCCATCTACAGATCTACCTGGTCCAAGTCCTTTGTCTAAAGACTGGAGATCTTTCTTGAATATAAGTTATAGGACTGATTAAAAGCTATGTGAGGTTTCTTGACCTGTATTAAATGAGGTGATGGTAGTCGTTTATGATTTTATATTGCACTCTTAAATAATGTCTCATTTTTCTTCCAGCTGATCTGTTAATTTTAAAATGAGTAAGTGTGAGGCTTTCTAAGCACTCTTTTTATCCCCTTTAATTGTTGTTTCTTTTTTATAATATAGCTCAGAACCATATATATCATTTTACATTAACACAAATTAATGTGCTCTGTACTTAACATCTTAAATCATTTAATTTGATGCTATGTAGTTCCACACTGTTGAATAGTTGTAATTATTTTTATTTTCTTTCCTATGTCACCTCTAGAAAAAAAAAAAAAAGACTGATAAAAAGTAGTTTATGACTAAATTTACAGGACCTCAAGTGCAATCAATTACATGGTTCTTTCCTCACAATGTGAAGAGAGAACTAATTATAAAGAAAACCTTCCAGGTTTCCTTGGGGAAATTAATTTACTTTCTTTTTTTTTTTACTTTTTTTTTTTTTTCAGAAAAAGATTATATAAGATTGCATAGACAAAAACATAACTGTCATCTGAATATAGAGAAATACAGAAATGCTGGCATACAGAGAATAAGGACACATCTAGAGTTCTGGGTCCGTGTCTGGGTGTCCCAGTGCAAGAGAAGCATGGAGAGAGATTGAGAGAACTGAAATTGTTTCTCCTGGGAGAAGAGAAAGACCATGGGTGATCTTATCCATGTGTATAAACTCCTGATGGGAGGAGTCTCTTCTTTACTGGGGAGCCAGTCTCCTCTCTGTGGTATCTATTGGAAGGACAAGAGGCACTGTGCACAAACTGAAAAATAGAGAATTCCATTTAAACATAAGAAAAAATATTTATATTTTAAGGGTGACGAAACACTGGCACAGGTTGCCAAGAGAGATTGTGGAGTCTCCATCCTTGGAGATACTCAAAACCTAACTGCATGTTTTCTTCAGCGATCTGCTGTAGTTAACACTGGACAAGAGGAATGCTCAGGGTCCCTTACAATCAAACCTAACTGCATATTTTCTTCAGCAACCTGAAGATCTCAGCTATTGTGTGATGATTCCATAATTCTATAAACACTTAGGATAAGTCAAGAGAATATGTGCTCAATTCATATGGCAGTGGTAAAACTTGCAAGTAGAGCTTTCTCATTGCTTCCTCAACTCTTGCCTCTCTGTTTCTTTCCTCCTCCCATATGTCAAACTGTCAGATTTAACAGTTGGGCAAAGGAGAATGTATGTTAGCACCTTAGTATTCCCTCTTTGAAGCTGTCAGCTTTTATATATAATAAAAGCATATGCATGCATGGTGTCACAAAGAAGGTATACCATATGTAGTTGGTGCGAAGGATACTAATGTTTTGTGCTGTTAGCACAGGGTCTAAAATTGAGAGCCATACTAGATTGTTAGCAATTTAGTCACCATGAAGTTCCAACACAGTTGGATATCTAGAGGAAGCATAGTAAGCAGTGTAGTCAAGACTCCATTCAAAGCTATTCTCTTCTGAAAGTAACAGCCTGAAATGCGAAGAGCAAATATAAAAGCAGGTGATTGAGAAATCAATTTAAAATATGTTGATTCCTTTTTGACTTTAGCATCAATTAAACAGAAATTCTGCCTCCTGATATAAAGGGGTACTACCAGCCTGGGTAAGTGACAAGATGGCACACTGCATTAATCTTGGATTTTGGCAATTTATTGGATCGTAGTGGTTCAAATATTAAAAGAAAGGCAAGGAAGACATTTGAAAATAGTACTCCCATAGCACTATTAGGTCAGAGGACTAAGCCATTTTCAAGATAATAAACAGAACACAGACTGAGCATATCTGAATGAGCTGTACTTATGTTCTATGGCGGGAAAGTGAAAATTTTTATTCCAGCACTCTATCACTTGCTGCTTTTTACTTATATAGGGATCTCTCATTTGTACACTTCAAAGCACTGAAGTTAAAAAGTAATCACCACCTTCATTATATTAAGGAATAATTGAGTGACACTGTGTCTAAGGTAATATAATGAGGTAGCTCTGTTGAGAGAATTAATGAAATAAAATAAGCAGACAAAAACGTAGTAGAAGAGAGAAAAAGAAAAAAAAAAAAAAAGCCTAATGGCTGTTACCCAAAGCTCTGACTCATGAGCTTGTCAGAAAGTAGACTGATGCTTTCTCCAAGGGCCTCTCTATATATTTGATGATCTATCTCTTCTGGCAGAGCACAGGAACAAGAGAAATGCTGCACTGTACAAGGCAAAAAGCCCATCTAGGCTGCAGTCCTGTCTACAGCAGTGTCCAGTGAAAGATGCTTGGGAAAATCATAGTATTTGGGTCTTTTCAGGAATAATGGTTCTTCTTGCTTGTACTCTCAAGCTTGAGCACCCAACATTGTGTTTAATAATGTCTCTTCCATTACGACTTCCAAATTTTTTCTTTCAATGTTCATTAATGTTTTTAGCAACACTGTTTCAACAAATAACGCAATTTCATTATCTAATACATGATGTGTTGTATTTCTTTCCTTTAAATTTTTCTCTGTTTCTTAAGATTACAGATAGATTTCTTAAGATATTACAGAACACTTGTTTTTCAGTGGTGGCATTTCAAAAAATTTATGACATGCTGAACTCTAAATATTTTAAATTTGAAATTTGCACAGTTATGCTGTAGTCCTTTTTATTCTCTCCAGGTAGAAATAGTAAGAGAAGTAAATTGGCATAATTAGTTTTCATTGATCTCAAAGGTCTAAAATCAAAATATTATATACAAGGTGGTCAAATACATCTTAAATTTTCATAGAAAAAAAACAAAAACAAAAACTTCAACACATAGTTGCCATACCATGCTGTAGTTCCATTGGGGTCTTCTGAAGATAATGTCAAGTATCATCATACATCATGTCATCTTCAGTGGCATAGCTGTATAACAGCAATACAGAACAATATCTTGTATGCATTTTTCTGTTTCATGTTACTCTCATAACTATGTTCTGAAATAAATCTCCTCAAAGTTCTGTTGTACTTAGAGGAAATGATGAAAATTACATCACCTCTAATTATACACATAATACGCGTTTATGAAACATACAATTGATTAAAGGCTAATGGAGATAACTTGGGTGGGTGAGGTAACTTGGTCGTGGTGGGGTTTAACCCCAATAGCTATATTGATAAATCACAACTTTATCACATGACACAGAAAGCTTTATTTAATCTTATTGTTAATCACTATTTCTATTGAATTACTGGTACATGTATTTTAGTGAATCAGAGATTAAATCATCTTAATTATTTCAGAATTGTTACATCTTTTGTGCTGTTTTTTTTCTTGTTCATTTAATTTTTCTATTCTTTCTCTTTTACATGCTGCAGTTGCAAATATATTGTGGCGAGAGCAAGGTACTAATATAAATGTTTCCTTCATATTTTTCTATATTTTAATGAAATACTCATATATTGTTCCTTGTGTTTGTTTTGTTGTTTGCTCATAGTCTACAGTTAAAGTAATTATCTTCCTCCTTTGCAGTATTTGAGGGATTTGGTTTAAAGAAAAAATGTAGTGGAAAATAATCCTTTAAATGTGTGTGCCTTTATGAAGTTTTATGATGTTTTTTCCATTTAGGGAAGGAGGAAAAAATAAACTGATTAAAAATTTAGCCAATTACTCAAAGGGATAGAACAAGAAACTCAAATTTTAAATGCAGGCCTTTGTTGTCTGACATGCTAAAACTTCCCACCAATCAGTTTATATGCTGTTGGGCTTGATCTTGTCTGAATCATTCTTACTTGTCAAAATTATAATCTTAAACAGTTATAATTGTTTATTTTAAACAATTATAATCTTAAACAGTTAAAGTCAAGTTTCCTGTTTCTTAGCGAGACAAAACGTTTTCTTCTTTACATACTCGGGTTTGTGAATGTTGGTGTGGGGAATGGAGATTTGTGATTCGTTTTGTGATAGACTGAAGAATAAATATAAATACACACAGTATCAGATGTTATTAGCATAGAAAGCATGGAAAGTATCTTATACTAGGGCAAGTAAGTATTAATTTTCATACACATAAATATATTTTTTTCATAAATCATACTGCAGAAAAAGTGTCACCATGGAGAAATGTCAAAATATGAGTGTTGTGAGCTCCCATCTCTTTGCTCTAAGTATCTGGATCTTAAGTTAAAGTTTTAATTTAGGAATTAATGTATTTCAGGAATAGAAATGTTTTGCTATGACTTCATGCTGCAAATGATATTTCTAGGTGATCCTTAAATGAATATTTTAAATTAATATAAGAATTCAAAAATTTGTATTTCATTTGCCTAATTACATGCTAGACTTTGGCATTTATCAATGTTTACAAATATGAACTAGGATGTTGGTTTTATATATACATTTACATACATATATATATTCCTATTTTATCAGCTTCTCAGATGGTATAAACAATCACTTGCCTGATTACAGTAGAGTTCAGCTATGATCCTCCTGCTCTGTTGGCCTTGTAGAGTATAAATGATGTGTTCAGAGTTTCATGCAATTTCACTGTTAAACTGATAAACAAACAGATGCGTATCTCAAAGTTTTCAAATGTGTGGTATGCTCTCTGCTTATTGGGAAGATGTCCAGCAAAGTGTTCCCTTGTGTTTTATCTTGAACAAAACTGGAAAAGAATGTGTAAGAAAAGATTTTGAGGGTACCTTCGAATGTAATACACTAATATAATGTATACACAAACATAAATGTATCACTGTACGTTTGGGAAACAAACCCAAACCCACCATCATTTCTTTTTTTCAAAATGGTGTTAGCCAGTTTTAAACATAGAATCTCATTTGTCTAAATGCAGAGAATAAATTTTAAGTTGTTGTTGCTTCTGGCAGAGAAACTGTATTATAAAAGTACTGTTTTATGTTGGGGGAGGCAGGGAGAGGAGAGAGGGCTGCAAAATTACATCAGATGTCCTTAGAGGAACAGTTCTGTATTTGTAAAGAAGGGGCTTGCCTAAGTGATTAGATATTTATATAGGTATTTGTAGATGAATGCTCAAAGGAAGAGATTTGGGGTCATAAGCATAGGGATTATGTCACTGGATCCACAGATAAGGTTCCTTATGTGAACTGGCTGCTCTGACTGAGGAGAAAGGACATTTCTTACTGTGTCTCCTTCACTGACTGAAGAACATTTTGGTGTACATTACTACCTGGATATCAGGAATACAGCCATAAAACTTTGGGTTGTGCTGCTATGCACAAATATTATCTGTAAATTAGCAAGTCTGCTTTGGAATATTGACAACTGAGGGGGACGTTTTAGGAGTCAATTTATTAAATGACTCTATTGCTTCAGACAATTGGCTGATTTACTTCCTCACATTGTGGTATTACTTATTTTGATAATAATTATAACACACTTTAGGGCAGTGGGTCCAGGGAGAAGGGAAGACCTTGTTTTGTCCCAATTAGATATGCATATTTATTTTTCGCTAAGATACACTAAGTCAGTTGCTCAGCTTTGTGGTGTTCACTAGAAGGGGCAACTTAACTTCAGACTTGTCTACAAGTTCCAGCTGTTCTTACAGGACACAATGTCAGGCACTTTCTAAACAAAGAACTTGGCATGTTATCTTATATAGGCTATTTTCTTTACCTGCAAAGGCAGCTAGAGTGAACATATTGCAAAATATTCCCTATGCCCTTGATATCCTATTAATAGATATAAGTGATAGAAAGTTAGGAAAACCCTGCATGGAAGACTGTTCTTTCCTTCTTTTTAGGACAACTTGACCAGAAGCGGGAATGATTCTAGGATATTTCTCAAAGATAATTGAACTTGCTTTCTCTGGGCATGGCCTTGCAGCCTTATGCATCTTACAGCCTTTTAAATGACCTTATTATCTGTGTCATTCCTAATGTAAACAGTGAATTTGTATGTATTTACATACATACAAACACCTATGTACATAGGGACATATGTGCACAAACCCACACCTTTTGCCCCCCTGTGTTCACATTATCTTATTTGATATTAAGATGTTTTCTTTTTCTATTAGCATAGGTTTTCCTTTGGAATTTAGAATAAGCAGAGTTTCAGGCTCAAGTTTATTTTTCCTGGGTTTTATTCCTGTGATCATACGCCAAATGTTGTTATGTCAAGTGGAAGCTTAGGTTCTGTACACAGGAGACATCTACTTTTTTATCATTGTAGTGCAGTTTAGTTGTTAGAGTTTATTATAATAATTTTATAACTAAGGTGATTTTCCTTTTCATAAAATTCTACAGAGATAACTAGTCATTCATCATAGCAAATCAACAATTGTCTTAAGTAGCGAATGGTAAACTTGGAAGGATGTTCTTATTCATGGTCATAAGCATGATCTGGTTCCTTCCTTCTCCACAAAACATTATATCATGCCTCTCATTCAGCAACATTACAGTTAGGATTGAATAGTTCTATGAATATTTGTGTCATTTCAAATTTGGACTGGATTTCCGTCCAGCTCTGGCTTTCCAAAAAATTCAAGAGAAAATATTTCCTTTTTGGACTAAAAGAACTGTCAAATATAGCAAGGATTTATAACAAATACTTTGAACTTCTCTTTCAATGCAATACAGAAATTATTTTAACTCTTCCATCCCTCAGGAAAAGAAAAATATGAATACATGAAGAATATATATTCATTTAATTTCAATGTAAATTATTTCATGAGAAGACTTTCCATTACTGCAGCTGTCAAACTAGAGATTATATTTCTAGATCTATATTCATAAAGACAATGTCTTACCAATGGAGAAAACTGTGAAATTCTGAATAAGAGTTTTGTTTTAGTTTTACAACAGAAGATCCCTTAGGATTGGTTGTATTAGCATAATACACATTAACAAACTGATCTTACACGAGTAATATGATGAGGGTTTTACTTCAGTACGAGTATTTTCTTTCTTGTGATTATTTAATTTTGTACATTTCAATGTGTTTTTTTTCCTAAGGTCTGGGAATTGGGAACATGTTTTATGTTTTTTATGAAGATGGAATCAAAGTAATACAACCAGTGGAATGTGAATTTCAGAGACATATTAAGCCTAGTGAAAAACTCCTCGGTTTTCAGGCAAGTTGTTTTTTTGTTTTGTTTTTAATTTGCTTGTATTTTCTCAATTATAGTTTTAATTAAGAAATGCTAATTTAGCGTTATCTCCTTGATAAATTCAGATATGCCTTCTCAGTTAATGTATAACTTATAATGGCATACTCAAAATTTGTTGTCTTATCTTTGATCAAATTCAAACTTTCAGTCTCAGTTTTAGATTAAATTCATCTCCTCTGCTTATCTTACTCTTCTTCTTTGTCTTTCTCTTTCTTCTTTCTCTCCCTCTCTTTTCTCCCATTCCTTTCCTTTAACAGGTCGGTGTCTTCTTTTTTTTTTTTCCTTTTTATTACCCACTTTTTTTTTTCATGCAGTTAGGTGCATCTCTATAACTCAAGGATTAACACTCTCTTTATTAAATATAATATCTGAATTAATTATTTTAACGGTTTCTTTTTCTCCGCTGGATGTTTGTTTATATCATTCTACCATGGATTTTGTTTGTCTGTATTAAACTGTCAGTTGTCGTGAGGCAAACCTTATCCTGATAAACAACCTTAGAGCTCCACTTAGTAGAGATGATCAATGCTTTCACTCCAACTTACAGTTCAGTTCATATAAATAGTTTCAATAACATTGTTGTCAATGGATTTATAGCTGCTTTCACCAAATCCTGTACATTTATGAAGTAGCTTTTATGCATATCACTACAAAAAACAGTAGTGCATTCTCCACTTTCATTTGTTCTTTCGTTGTTTTTCGTTTACTGCTAATCAAATTGCTAGCTGACATGATGCGTGTTCTCACAGGAACACTTGGTACTAGTCACTACATTGACTTGTTCTATATGATCTATTAGCTTTCAAAAATAATAGCTTTTTCTCATTATTTGGATTTGAATGAGTGACCTTGAAATGAGAACCCATGTGTAATAACCCATAAGCTGTACAGTTTGTTTTTTCCCTAATACCTAAAGCATAGCAGAACAGCACAAAGTAACAGCAGAACTGTCTCATTGGAATTTGCCTCTTCAATTTACATTATTGATGTCAAAGGCTGCTGTACTCAATAGCAAGATTTATTTTAGTGTGAATAATTATGCTTTGAACAGCTAATCATACCTTGATTTGTGCAGCTTAAGTGAAATTAGGTTGACACAGCCAAAAATAAGCCAAAGAGCTTTTTTATGGCTGTTTAATTCAAAAGCTGATTATTTAAGAAGTTTGTTAAAATTTTATTGGTCTAAAGTGCAAGCTAGATTTTAATTGTATTTTTAGTGAAATATGGTAATAATCAGGATGGATAAGTCAGACTTAATTCCTTTTTGTTGCTTTCAAACATAAATTAGCATAATAGTTAACCCCCTAATCCATCCCTAATAAAGAAACCAGGAAAGCAGACTACTTGACAGCTTTCATTGTTAAGTAGGTGTAGACTTGTGCTTTTTCGGGTATCTTTGGTTTGTGGGTAGCTGTGGTAAAATATATAGCCAGAAATTAAGCTTTGTACTTGCATGCATGTCATTTTGGCCATTAAATTCAACAATATTTCTACTTATTCTTCTGAACACCAAAAACTTCTTCCTTGACTTATAATAGAAGTTAATAAATCTTTATTCTTGTAAGAAGAAAAAAAAAAAGGATAAAATGTGAATTTAAAAGAATTTCTTGCATATACTGCTAATGCATATACTGCTAATGCTATTACTAACAGTAATACATATAATAGTATATAACTGAAAAAAAAAAACAAAAAAAAACTCATGGAGCTTTAGATAACTGTTGCCTCCTTTGCAGAATGTCTTATCTTACTCTTTGGAAAAATCGTTTTCTCTAAATAATGATAACAAAATGACTTAGTTTTATCCCAGGGTCAAATTTTTACCTAGCTCAGTATGTGATTCTTTAATAGTAAGAGCTTGTGTTGTAAATTGTTTGCTATTAATTCTCTTCAACTGTCATATAACTGCTAATCAGAGATGTTGCTGTATTGCATATTTTTAGGTTGCTTTATATAGCCTTTCAAATCTATGGTGGCTATTGCTAAGAGAATCTGTGTCATTTAGCTCTTAATATATACCTATAGGAAATCATTTTGTGCTTGCTTAAAACTCTTCAATTTCTTTACACTTTTCTCAATTAGCTGTTCAAATGATTAGTAAAACCCCAGTAGACCTGTTTCATTGTCAAATATTTGTTAAAGTGTAGAAACATTTCTAAATTCTACAGTGCAGTTTAGGTACTAGAAGTGATATACATGTGATACCGCAATGTTCCTCTCTGGCTTTCCTGTTTACTTGTCAGCAAAATAGAATTACCTTTAGGTGAGCTTTGTAAAAGAATGAACTCTGGTGTTTCTACATGGCATTGCATTGTGTTATGAATGAGTGGTGCAGTATTTACACGTGCTTATTTAGCTATGCTAATTTTGCTAAAGGTAAATACAATTTCTCAATAACGATATACTTGAGAACTCTTATCTAAATATTTAATTGCCTCTTATGCAACTGAGTGTCAATACAGTGAAGCACTTTAGTGTGTGCCTAACATGGGAATCAATTAGACTTTTATTGTGTTTAAAATGAAGGAAAAGATTTAGTGCTTTACTAGATCATCTTGGTTCACAGGAAGTTATAAAGAGCTTCCTCCACTCCTTACCAGAATCATTTAAATTACTGGAATATTCTAAGTAAGTACCAAATGAAAGTTGACTTTTATTGGACTAATATTGGCGATTCTGTTTAAACTGTTGTCAAATAGATCCTTATCTATGCTCCAAGTAGAGCTTCTCAGCAGTTAAATGTCTTCTCATTCTGAAGTGTTTGGGGCATATTCCTTGCTAATATGCAAACTCTATTTATATTATGCAAATTAGTATTATCCAATGCCCTTGAATTCCAATTCTTATGCAACAGTGTTTTTATTTTACCCTCCAATTAAAATAATTGGGATGGGGTGGGGGGAGGGGGTAAGGCAAATTAAAAATGTCTTTGTTGAGATTGATAGAAAAATCATTCTGGGTTCAACATAATTCTGATTCCCTCTTTATTACAAGAACTAACACACCATGTCCATATTTCAGAATAAAATAGATAAATGTGTGTTTGAATAAACTGAGACTTCTAATATTTGAAGTTGAATATTTGCTAAAGGTGGGAACAGAATGCTTAATTTCATAATAATTTTCAAAATATGACTATGTGCCAGAGCAAAGTTTCCACAGGACGTGAACTTGAGACATGGTAGTTAGTCCACATAAATTTCTTTTGTTTACATATTTACTCTCTTGTGACCCAGGAAGTGTAGCAAATGCAAAATTGTTGAGGAAAAGAAAATGAAAAAGGTCCCCAGTGATTTTCACTATTGAATAACAAGTATGTTCGTCATATACAACTTCCTGTTGTAAGATGGAATAGGTGATATATGGATTCAAACCTGGACACATACACTCCTGTAAATGGTTGATGTCATCTTACTATTAGCTAATTAAAGCATAGGTGGAGTTTTCATTATACTGCTTAAAGAGGTTTACTCAAATTCTTGTTAAAACACTGAGGACTCTTGCATTAAGTCTAGGAGTTTGCACACACAAATCTGTAAACACGTTTTCTCCTGAGAATTTTGCCCCAGTCTAATTTGAAAAACTTTATGTAAGGATTTATTTTTCTCCATTTGCTGACATGATGTAGGGTGAGGCACTTTTTGATTAAAAGTCTGGGAAAAAAAGCAATGAAATAAGTTAATGTTTTATCAGATGTTAGCTTTTTCAGAGAATGAATTAGGAAAAAGTAAATTGCTCATATTTTAATTAGAAGAAGAAAATGGTGGTTTTATTCTTATATTTTAAGGAGAAATTATTTTAACCACTTACCCAACCTCTGGGGAAATTAATGTAGAGACTTAGAATTATTGCTTCCAATGTAAAAGAAATCTAAACTGTCTAATCAGATAACTGTTAACTTTTGAAAAGTAAGATTTTGGTTCCATTGATTGAAGTTATTTCTGGAGCTTCTAGATAAATGTGGGCTTGAATAAGAAGGGAAACAACTGCATAAACTGATTGTTGCTGGGAAAAAGTCTATTTTAGATATGAGAATCTGGGTGCATATTTTTTACTGTTGCTTTAGAGAAACACTTTTTTTAAAGTTTTGGAGCAAAGTGAGAGTTGGCATTGTGTTATAGGAATTTAGAACAAAAGCAATATTCTAAAATGAGTAAATTGAATTTGTGTGAATTTATCTTTTACTTTCTTCCTATTTTTTACTTTTGATCTAAGAAAGTATGGTGCTTTCTTCTTGCCGTATTTAAAGTGGAAAAGAAGGAATGAGTTTTATGAATTATCCATATATTAAGAGTCATGCCCTGTAGTTTCTAATTTAAATAATATATGTGTATGCATACATTTATATACATATATATGTGTAGTTTAGGTATATATCTTTTACATTGAGAGAATATTTGGAAATACATTTCAATCTGTGTTTTAAACTCAGATTCAGGAAAATAGCTCTGTTCTGGTATACCTCCACAGTGGAAGGCATGATTAATCATTTACACTAATCTATATGATGCCATGTGAGAGAAACCTAAATTCCTTCAGCAGCAGTTGGTGCTGTTTTTACATGGTACATTGAATGTGCCCTTGTAAAATCACAGCACCAAAAAATGAAGAAAACTAAGGTGAGTTTCTAAGAGAGATGACTAAAAGGACACAGGATAAACATTTAAAGATACAAACATTTAAGGATGCATTATTTGAAGTAATTGTTCGTTGAGGACGCAACAGGAGTGTGTAGAACAATCTAAAAGTAGTTATCTGTTTAGATAAAGCATGGAACTAAGACAAGGCATATTTAGAATAAATATAAAGCACAATTTGAGATCAGCGAAACAACCTTCCAATTGAAGTGACAGTTGCACAGAAGGCAAATGACAATAGATCTGGTGATTGCACATAATATTAGAAACATATTTATGTTGACACTTTACTTTATGCAATGAAAAGCTTTTAGCCATGTTTAAGAAAAAAGTTTGCTTTGTCACCATGCTTATCATTCTTTAAAAACAGATTTTAAACCTCTTGAGAGAGTGCATGGCTTTTTTAGCAGTGCAAGATTGCTCTTTATATGTCTAAGTTCTGCTGAATGTCCTGATTATGTGCCATCCCATGGAACCCGAGTTTAGTAACTTTTCCTTATCAGTGTGATTTCTGAAAGACCTTCCCTTTGTTGGGTTTTAAGAACCACATAGGAACAAGCAGGGGCTATTGATCTTCTGTAAAGAAACTCCTTCAGTTAGAGCTCAAAATTGATTTATTTCATATTTTGACATATAAAGATTGAGTGTATTTTCTCAAATGTACAGGGGCACAGCAGGCAAATAATGTTAATGAAACAGAAAAGTTAGCATTGAAATGCATCATCTACTTCTTGAAAACATTGCTTAGTACTGGATATGCAGTCATTGGTCACAGCCAACATAGGGAAAAGTCCATTTTCATGAGGGAAATGTCTCGTTTAAACAACTTTTGTGACAAGGCTAGCCACCCAGTTGACCAAAGGAAGCCAGTTGATGTAATTGTTTTGGATTTCAGCAAAGCTTTTAATAACGTTTCTCACAGTATCTTTCTGGATAAAATGTCCACCATACAGCTAGACAAATATGTAATACAATCGGTGAACAAATGGCAGATGGGTCAAGCTCACGGGGTTATCGTAAATGGGGTTATACCAGGCTCTGATGGATTCTGCACCTGAAAAGGGACAATGTGAATATACGTGTGCAGACTTGGGGATGAGAGGATGGAGAGCAGCCCCACAGAAAGGGATCTAGGAGTTTTGGTTGATGGCACATTGAATATGAGTCAGCAGTGGGCCCTGGCAGCCAAAAGGGCCAGCCATGCCCTGGGACGCATCAAGCACAGCATTGCTAGCCGGTTGAGAGAAGTGATTGTCCCTCTCTACACTGGTGCAGCTTCACCTCAAGTACTCTATGCAGTCTTGGGTTCCACAGTATAAGAAAGACATAAAACTATTTGAGAACTTCCAAAGAAGGGTTGAGAAGACAGTGAGATTCTAGAGGGGACAATGTCTGAAGAGCGGCTGAAGTCCCTTGGTTTGTTCAGCCCAGAGCAGAGCAGGCTGAGGGGAGGCCTCATGGCGGCCTGCAGCTCCCTCACAAGGGGAGTGGAGGGGCAGGCGCTGAGCTCTGCTCTCTGGGGACAGCGACAGGACCCGAGGGAACAGCATGGAGCTGGGACAGGGGAGGGTCAGGCTGGGGACTAGGGAAAGGTTCTGCTCCCAGAGGGTGGTCGGGCACTGGGACAGGCTGTCCAGGGAAGTGGTCACAGCAGCAAGCCTGTTGAAGTTCAAGAAGTGTTTGGAAAATGCTCTCAGACACATGGTCTGATTTTTGGGTGGTCCTGTGTGTAGCCAGGAGTTGGAATCTACCAACTCAAGAGGGTCCCTTCCAACCCAAACCATTCTGTGATCCTTGTGGGTCCCTTCCAACTCCGGATGTTCTGTGATTCTATGATGTTCTGTCACGTTACTTTTCCCTTTCATTTAAAAGGAGTCTAAGGCTTAAAAACAGAACTCTTTTTTAAGATCTCATCAACTCTTTCTGTTCATTCTACACTGAAGTCATCATCTACTGACATATCATAATTATTTTCACAGTGACCAGTTACTATGCGTGAGACAGAGCATTTTAAATTAGGAGGAAGTGCAGACAAATGCTAAAAATAAATAATACTTTTAATTTGTTTGAATTGTCCCTTGCAATGAGAAGAAGAAAAATGAGGGAAAAGAGAAATAGGTCAGGAAAACAACAACAACAACAAAATTTGACACATTGTACCTCTCCACGCAAAATATTTTTCAGCTGTTTGTTTTTACATACAGTTGATGTTCGTTATAGGAATAAATCATGCTATTTCATTAAGAGAATTTCTAAATATGGTAATGTGTTTGTCCAAATATTTTTTAATTTTGATAAAAACAAAACTTCACTAAGAATAAATAGAAACAGAGATATAAATACATGTATGTGTATATATATGATGAACAGTAATATATTTTAAAAATATGAATAGAGAGTATAAACTGTGAGATTTAGGAATTATAGAATATGAAGTATGATTTCACTGAAGTCAACAGAATTCTGTTTTTGTATTAATTTTATCCTTTTGGCCGGGATGGAAGGACAGAGGGGTAAGGAATGGTAATTTGAAGCTATTGATTTATATGGGGTTTGGCAGTTGTGTGATAGGCCTCTGCAATGTCTTACAGCAAGAGCAAACTTCTGAAGCAATGTATCCACATGACCAGAAAAGCAGATCCCTCTTATTACTGATGCTTTATCCCTATAACATGACAACTTGCACCACAGCTCCTCCTCTTCTCTTACCCTCCAGCTACACAGTCATCTTTCCAATTTTATATTTGTGCATCTTGAACCTGCCTTACTGCTGTGTCCTCAGATGTAAGCCCTGTCTAAAACTGCATTTCTTTGCAAGATACTGTGATGATGCAGAAGGGGGAGTTGCAAGCTACTGTACAGTAATTAGATATTGTGTATCTAATTTGTGTGCATTTTATTTGTTTGTTATTTTTAGAAAGGTTTCTCGCTTACTTTATTTCTGCATGTATTATTGTTTCAAATGTAGAAAACACACATCCTTTCTTTCTTTAAGGACAGCAATGCTAATGCTGCCTGAGTGTATTGAAGTATGTTCTATACTTAGAGTGCTTGTGAGTAGTGTGGTGCTTACAACATGCAGATCAGTTAGCCTCAGTATATGTCCTAATGTCAACTTGTCCTTTTTCCTTCCCTAACTTTTCTGAGATTTGTTTTACAGTTAAAAAGGGGGAAGAAAAATGTTATTTTTCTAATTCTTCTTTATCTATTGCATTGTTAGCTGTTCTGATTCTCACACTTTCTCTGTTTCTTTTTAAATATAGGATGAAGTTTGTCCCAAAGCTGATGGAGATCCTGTTCAGCGGTGTGTATGGGCAACTGCTGTTAATGTAAAAGACAAGTTCATTTATGTGACTCAGCCCACGCTCAACAGAGTACTTATAGTTGATGTGCAGTCTCAGAAAGTTGTACAGGTATTTCTAATTTTTGAGTTGATGTGTAATTTGATGTCTAAGTTTTTTTCATTATATTTTGGAAAAAAAGATGCCATTAGTTTGAGATTAAACAGTATCTGGAAAAAAGCTCCTTTACATTTATCAACAGTTTGTTTAGTTATTGTTCATGTAAATAGTCAGTTGGCAGGGGCAGAATCAATATGAAAAAATACCTCTTAAAAATATTAAGTAGTTGAGGAAATGTAGTTCTTTGGAAAATTTCTGAATTGAAGTACTTTTTGCTTGAAAATGAAGGTATAGAAGAGTGTTTTATTGTAATGGAATTTAACCATTTTGACAGGAAAGGTCAGGGGGTTAGGTTGGCTACAGAAGATGGAGGGCTGTTATTCAGTAAACTTTCAGATAGAGAAATTGCTGGAATTGTGGAAGACACAAGACCAAGATTGGAGGCTGTGGTCTGGAACTTCTCTATTCCTGTCTGCCATGTACTGCCAGTACTGTCTGTTTTTCAGCCTCTGAGACATTAGTGGAGATACTCTGCTTAATCAAAATAATATATTGGCTAAAAGAGAGAAAATGATGCTATGGTACAGAGCTCATATGGTTTGTAGAAGACCTTGTACTAAAGGCAATGCTAAGATACGTACTAGAGATTGGAGCAGTACAGTTGCCTCAGGAGAGCCTGAGAGTCACAGTATAATTCACATGGTCAGTAGTCTCATTGGGATGGAGTAAAAATTGAAGTTTGGTTGCCACTATAGAAATTAAATGCTATAACCAATCTACTTGTGGCTTCTCTCTTACTATCTCCTTTTTTTTTTTTCTTTCTCCCATTTCCACTGGTATCAATGCATTATAAGTGGTGTCAATGTACTGTGAGGTTAAATGGGGGATTTACACAAGGACAGGTTTTACTCTGTTGAATTGTCAAAGGCATATGAGAATGAATTTAGTAAATCATAGCTATAAATCCAGCATATTTTAAAATACTTTCTGATTATGAAGAGATTATGAAGTCTTAAAATATTTATGTTTACAAGGCATATCAAAAAGGCAAAATCTAATTATTTTTGCTATTTGGTTTCTGCCTAGTGTTCCTACCATTTTTTGGTAGGTTTTCTGGTTTGGTAGGTTTTCAGGTTTTGACACCACATTGGATGTTCTGATTCAAATGTTAATCGTACAAATGATTGCAAACTATACATAACATCTACAGTTACTTATAGTATCAACACATCTATCAGAAACATGTTTTTTAGTTAAATATAACATGGACTTGTATTAGAACTCTATTTTAAATAAAAAAAATACTTAAACAGAGATTTTCTTCAGTTATTTTTTGCCTTTTCTGGCCAATAAATGAGTGAAAATCTTTAATACAGAGATTACGTATATTAGTATACGTATATACTATATGTTTTAGTATAAAATTTTAAAAGAATACATAGTAAAACTGTGAGTTTTAAATTATCTTGACAAAACATTTTAATTCTTACCATTTTATATTCTTTAAACATCTATATTTACTACCTTGTCTATCCATTGACTCAGTAGACATAGTTTCATTCAAAACCTTAACCACTCCAAATGACGAAGGGGATGGATAAAATGCTTAAAAAAAAAAAGTTAAAAATAAAAAGTTATTAATATTTTTGTTCCTTTTCTTATTTTTATTTTATTATTATTGTTATCATTATTTAGTGAAGTTTACCTTTGCATATCAAAGTAGAAGTGAATTTGAGTGTTTAATGAATTGGTTTTCTGAGAATAAGACTTTTTACAGCCAATTTGATGTACTTCTTCAGGAAAGAGACTGAAAAAAAAATTCTCACTGCAATCCTCTTATTTGAAGAACTGGAATTTCTAGCAGTGATTTCCCTGGTCTCCGACTGGCATTAATTTGTCATCTTAATTTGTCAAACTGATGAATGATATCCCAATTTAATTGCATTTATTAACATTTAGACTTCAATGACAAGAGAGACAATATTATGCCTTTAGAGCTTACTGAAATATGTTAAAAAAAAAAAAAAAAGTTGGAAGTTGTTTTAAATTTAGGTTTTATGGAATAGTTTTATCAGTAGACGTTTCTAATTTGCTTTAAATGAGATTTGTTATTATTAATTGTTTTATTCTGTCATTAACGGTATGCCTAGAGATACTTAACAATACATGTTAACTAAAGAGTGAAATTCAATTAATTAGCCACCAACTAAAAGTATACCCCTCCTCAACAAAGATATAGAGGGATTCTCCAGTTCTTGTACAGAGTTAGATTAAATATTCAAGTTTCTGTAGTGGTCTAGGCTTTATGCATTATTTCTGTGCTCCTCAGAAGGCATGTTAAAGTAAACCAAATACTACACAAGCCTTCATGCTAATCAAAGGAAAAACAACAGCTACAAAAAAAAGTCTTGAAAAATAGAATAGCATCACTTTTTCCGTTACTGTAATAATAGCCAGGTCACCTTTGAACAGCCTTTTTTTAGGAAACATATTGATGTGGTTTTGCTTATTATGGTATTTTGTTTGAAGTTCTATTATGTACGTTACATTTATGCTATAAAAGTTAATGAAGAAAATGTGTAAACAAGTGTACATGTATACATTTAGATTATGTATATAACTAGATTTTAGGATGATTTGTTTCTATGAAAAATATCTTTATCAAGATAATTACTTTAAAAAGATCCTAGAATAGACATTTTAAATTTCAATATGTTTCCAAATTAGGGACATGGATGGTGTATCTTTAAGGAGATATACATAGGTTTTCTGATTTAGCCAGGTACATCTAAATCATAGATAATAAAGTTAAGAAAAATATTTACTTTCATTTGTAAGTTCTTGCAAACAAGTGCTGTTACCTGTAATTGTTTGGAACTGCTTAGCAGCATAAAGTAGGAAGACTTTAAGGCTTGCTGATATAGCCATTGTCATTTAGATAGAACTGATAGAACTCATTGTCATTTAGTACACTGTGTTGGTGGCATTTGAGCCTGGAATAGCTAGAAACAGCTGTGATAGCACGTCTCCAAGACTCTGAGCTTCTTTTTGCTGTCTGCTCTTTTCTTGGGAGTTGCATTATCATTGCATGACTCCACAGGTAATCCCTTCTCCTCCAGGCAGTGCCACGGCCCAGATCCTGAACACAACTGGTGCTCATTGAGCAGAACATGCACGAGACAGACCTTTCATTTGAGGAATCCAACTTAAATTTTGATACACCTAAGCAAAATAACTATACAACAGCCACCAAAGTATTATTTTAGACTAATTGTCTTCTATTTGCAGTAGAAAATGTTATGAAACTTGAATGACCTTTTCCAAGGGGCACTTTTCTGTTTTTAAATCATCTGGTGAGCAGCAACCTGTCTTCATTTTCCATTTTCTAAAAGAAAAAAAAAGATTTTTTTTTTTTTTTACATGAAGTTGTGACTTCCAGCACCTCAGGAGTACAGTTAAGTATCATCGGCAATCTCAGACAGCCATTAGTGCATTATCTTGAGGATCTACATCATTACTTTAAATTAGGTTCACTTAATTAGCCAGCTGGTACACTCCCTGACAAACTGATAAACAAGCTGTGCTTTATTGTTCCATAATAGTGAGACTTAAAAACAATTTCCACTTATTTTTTCTGCTTTAATGATCAATATAGAAAAGTAATCCCCACAACTGTTACCTCATGCAGAATGTCTCTTAATCAAATAGTCTGTCCTCCCTTTTGATACCTCTGAATTATTCAGTCTTTCTCCCAAAAAAGGAAGTGTAGATCTCAACTGCCTAAAAGGTTTTTAGTCTCTGGAGGCAGAACTCAAGGTTGTAGGGAAAACACCTTGGTTCTGATGACATCTACAAAAAGTAGGAATAGTATTTGGGAAACATTTATATGTTAACAGGCTTACCAACTTCAACAGTATACAGTTCAGCAGAGTTGGCTGCAGTAACATTGTGTTGGTTTTATGCAGGACTGTGCAGGAACATCTCGTATTGATTCACTACGTGGTTTGAGAATATTTTCCCTTTTTAGCCATTTTCCAATAATTTGTGTAGCTTTTAACTGATATGTATGAAGAGAGGGATGGTAGGGAAGGACGGTAAGTATATTTTTACTTGATTTAAAATGTTTATTTTCAGCTTCTTAACAGCCTCAGTATGATGCAGTTTTGATGTCAAATATCAGAACACATAATGGATGAAAATCAGTGATTCAGTAACTTCGAATTAATCAGAGGACTGTTTCAAAAACTGACAACATATTTTTTAAATATGATCTTAAAACATCAGGAAATATATGTCCAGTCATCATTTTAATTTAATCACATTTATTATTTTTCTTTTTAAAATGTGACAAAGTAAGAATTTCTTCTCTTATGCTACAGGCAGTGAGTACAGATCCTGTCCCAGTGAAACTACACTATGATAAATCACATGATCAAGTCTGGGTTCTGAGCTGGGGAAATATGGAAAAGAATTCACCAACTTTGCAGGTGGGTATATTTATCAGACTGATTATATGCTATGAAATCTAGATAGGCTGAATCTTTATATAATTGAGACATTTGTATATTTTCCTTCCTCATTATGATGACCCAGCAGAGGTAGTAAAATAGATAACTGACTTTGCTTTAAAATATATTTTCAATACCTTTACTCAGAACCGACAATGTCAATTTGATAGAAAGCTATGGAATACAAGTAAAAACAGCAGCATGTTTTGCCACTATTCCAGTCTTTTGAGAGCAAACTTGCTGCTTATGATGTTTTTGCCTGTAATTAGAGGATACATTGGATTTTAGGCATATTCATATTTCACTAAAGTAAGTGTAAAATATAAGAGTAAGTAAAATAAGGTAAGACAGTTCCATCTTTTTTTTTCTTCAGATGTATAATAAAAATTTTTGTTTTTCGCATGGCCTCTGAGCCAGTGGCAAGCCTAGAGACAGCCACTAAGAAACATTCCAAGAAACTGTAATTGCATTGCTGCTTTTTCACTACTTTCTTCTCCTAATTTAAAGTAATCCTATGAGAAAATGGAGATACTCTTTGTGTCATAGTTTTGAAATTATTTCAATTTATTTTCCTTTTTTTAGAAGTCAATGGAGTCCCTATTTGTTTTTAAATGCATAAAGAGTAAGAGAAATTCAAATGTAGGGCTTAAATAGAGAAAAATGAGTAACATTTGAAAACACCTTTTTAGCACCTCTGGACTCTTAGTAACTGTGAATATGCAAGATAATTTGTGGAAGTTTTGCTGCCACTCCTCCTAAGAAAATGACTGATAACTGAGTCACACGTATCGTATTTTAAAGCCAGTGATCATCTTCACTCTCCTTTTTCCTTTACACTATCCATAATCAATTCTTTTCCTTTTTTAATCCAGTCTTAAGACCATGTAAATGATTATCACAGTGGCTATTAATATAAAATTGTCTATTACTTGTCCATAAAGATTTACTGCAGAGACTGTTCAGGATTTGAGGAAAATTCAAGGAAAATTGGTTCAACAATTTAAGGAATATGTTAACTGAAACCAACTTGCTCTTCTGAAATATATATGTGCTATATTGAATGGCCTCATGATTGACAAGGCTTGGGAGAGTGTATAGGCATAGCTTCTTGTGAATCAATTAATAATATCTTATATTTTCACTTGGGCTGAAGTGCTTAAGAAGCATAATCCCAATCTAGGGTCAGGTGTGAACAAAGGTAAACAAAAATATTAGTTTGCACTAACTTCTGGAGACTTTAATAATGTATATGAATAAATATATACTCTGTTAGAAAAAAAATGGGGAAAAAAAGGAAATATGAAGATCAGGTATGTTAGGTATGTAACAATTCTCTGAAATCTGAAATGCTGATCAGCTTTAGTCACTGTCATTTGTGTTATCATTTCTAGCTGAAGATTAACACAGCAGATGGAATACAGAGGCAATATTGTATGAATGTACTTAGAAATAGATTAAATTTTGAAGGAATATTTCCATAGTTCGTAATAATGTTACTTTATGTAGGTGATAACACAAGCCAGTGGGAGTGTTTCTCATCACACAATCCATACACAGCCAGTAGGAAAGCAGTTTGACAGAGTAGATGACTTTTTCATTCCTGCTACAACACTCATCATTACCCATATAAGGTAAGTTTTAACTCAGTTATAATTAACTTTCAAATGAACTATAATGTTGTCTCCAAAGAAAACAAATTAAAAATAACCTTGAAAATGTGAGACCATGCCTCTTCAGTATCGATTGGAAAGACCCTTTTTCGTATACAAACTTCATGTGAGTTTTGTTGAATAAAGGCTGTTGAATTTATCAGAACAAACATTTATTAGAATGTGTTGTTTTTTCCTTTTCTCATCAAATGTTCAAAAATTCCGTTACTCTAGGTACTAAAGTTGAGATGTAATATCACCTGGGGTGTTTTTGAGGAATTGATAACTATAACATTCAGATAATTCCCTAAATTAGGAGCATAAATCTTAATTTGGAAATGATACTCCCTAATTTCTTCTACACCAGAGCAGTTGTTATATATAGTATTTGCCATGTTGTATTATGTATATGTTGCATTAAAGTTTTTATCTTGATAAACAGACCAGAAAAGACACTTCCAGAGTTTTGAAAGGAATTATGATACAACATAACTTAAGTCTTTCTGAACTAGAGTCTAATTCTGTTCTATGTTTTTTTAATCAGGCTATCTGTTTTTAAAACAAACTATGACTGTGTGAACTCTATTTAGAGTGTAAAGCTGTGCAAAACAAGCAAACTGTGTAAACTCTATTTAGATGCATGCATAAAGTTTTTCTGATTTCATGGGTGCTAAGTAAATGAAATTCTAACATGTTAAACATGGTTTGCACTATAATCCATACTGTAAATCCATACTGTAAAACACTAAGTTCTTGGGACCTTAGTTATTTCTCTCAATAAATGTAGGATTGTTTGCGTATCCAAAGAATAGAATGTAGGAAAAGGAATAGACAACTTTTGGCTGTGATAGAAATATACCAAGTATGGAAAACTGGAAGGAAGTAACAAGTTGGATTTTAGAGACATATGGGACAAGGAAAGAGAGTGTGAGGAAAAGAGGGTAAAGTTTAATATAGTAAAGCAGAAATCTTTTCAGAATTTCACCAATGCCTCTTAAATGAAAATCTACTTCTATTTTTCTTCCTCAAAATGCATTAGTAGGAATGTGAATTTTCATTTTCCTTTAAAGTTTTCTGTAACATTTCTCCCCGTAGGGTAGAAAAATTCTGCCTTCTAGGATTTGTACATCTGAATCTTACATTAATAGTTATTAGCACTTTGTATGCTTAGGACTGCTACATTATTAGCAAAGTGACACAGATATATTTCAGTGCAAATGACCTCAGCAAATAATTAACTTACTTGCTTATTGTGCCCTTCTAAGTTCAAGTATCTATAGAAATGCTCTAATTAGGATGATGCTAAATATCCTTCAGTTATGAGAAGGCATCGTTCATGTTTAGCTAAAATCTCAAATCATATATGCATCTCCGTCCAAAAAGATTTTAGTCTCAAAAAAGATGTAGTCTTTTTTTGAAAGTGAAAACATCAAATTTAGGGTGATTTTACAATCGGTTCCAGAATTTAATCTAAAAAAATGTGCCTGTGAAGAATCTAGTCTCTATCAAAAAAAAGAAAAAGAACATTTTTAGTTTTCTACAAAACTCTTAACAAGCAAATTAGCAATCAGCCATATGTACTTTAAAAGGAATGTGTAAATTAATATGTATGAATAGGAATTGATTCTAAGTACCATTACTGCCACATTGCTTTAAATAAGTAGATAAATGCACATTGTGTTCCTAACCTCAGCCATAGAAAACCATTAAATAATTCTGCTACATTTGGAGCAGGCAGGCTTTGAGAGAACAGAAGCTACTACTTCATAAACTACCAGCATTAGAGGTACTACCCTTCTGACTAATTGAGGTACTACCCTTCTGACTAATTGATTTTGATGTTTATTGCTAAATTATTGCCCTATGGAGGGCAAATTTGTTCAGCTTTATCTTTAAGGGAATTTACAGCTGGTGATTCCACCTGCATAGCTCCCTAATCCATTGCCAAAGACTGCATTGACAGAAGAGGGCAGTTAGTGATCTACAATGACTGGTTCACTTGTCTCCTTGGACAATTTTTTAAGCTAAGGGATCCTGTTGCACACTTGTATGTGATATTAAATGAATTAAAGTTACATTAATGTGTGCAAGTCTTTAAAAGTCCAAGACCTGACTGCTGTGGAGGGGAGAAAGTTTATCAGTTAACATTTCAATAAATATTGGCATGACTTAACCATTTTGAAAATATTACACAATTCATCACCAAAAATTGTATTGAATTAGTAAAAATGCTTGCTTTGTTTAATGAAATGTAAAATAATTCTATACAGTATAGGCAAGCTCATTTATTTACAAGATACATATTCTATCATATAGTAATATAATTATTCATGCAGATTTTTGCTATAAAAGGATCAATAGAACAGCACTGATACTTAGATACATTAATTTTCATGTAAATAGGAAAAGAAAGATATGAAAGATATCATACAAGGAGGGGAACCAGGAAAAATAGTCCCAGTCCAAAGACAGTGAAGAACTAATTTTGTCAAACTCAAACTATTTGAAATTGGAATTTTGTCTAAATAGGTCAAGTAGTTGCTGTGTATGGCGAGTCACAGCTACCTCCAGCTGAAGAGTCATTTTACCTGTTCTATAAGTGAGTTAGGATGAAGGAGAAGATAAAAGAGAAACTAAGAATAAAGAGAAAACCTACAGAATTAGAAAAATAATATTAAATTTAATTAAACAGTTAAAAAAAAAAAAGTGAAAAAGTGACTAACGGTATACAATGAAGGTGGACATAATTTCAGAACTAGTATAATTATTGTTTTGTGACTTATGTTTTTTTCAGACTTGTTTTTTTCAATCACACGCCAAAAAAAAACAAAATTGCTGTAGTCTGACATGAGGCCTGTAATATTCTGTCCAATACTTAAACCATAGATTTTGGGTTATGTTTTTCTTAACCAACAAAATCAATTCAACTGCAATTGTTTTTTACCTTCTCATAAACTTTTTTGAAATGTAAAGAATCTTATGTTAGTTTTCTAAAATACTACCTAATTCTGAGCTTCTGATTCTATTAAAAATAAAGACTACATAGAGAAATTTTGTATTTTTATATTAGGTATTTTTTCAAGAGCTATTTTTGTGAAGTCACTCGGTCATTAAAGAATTTGCCTTTCATAAAAAGTCTGGCCTTCAAGTACTTAGTTGGTTTTTTGTTGTTGCTTAAATGAAAATGAACCACATGAGAGGTGTGTCAGGAATGTTTTTGAATTAATTGCATCAGAAAAATCCATCAAAGTAGTAGTGATAAAGAAAAAAACTTGCCTGTTAAATCTAAATTGTCACCAGTCAACAACAAAAAACCTCAGCAGCAGCATGTGTCTCTGTAGAATGTGATGCAATGAATATAAAGCTTTAAATTACTGCTATTTGGTCCTTATTCTAGGCAGGGGAGCATTTTATGAGTGTGAATAGTGAAAAGACAGAAAGAAGGGAAATAAACCCACTGGCTGAATTAGCTGATACAGAAAACTGCTCAAGGGACGTATTTGCTCTTTGTTAGAAGTCAGTTCCAAACAACACCAGACCTTTCCAGAAAAAAAGGAAAGCTTTCTGCAACCAGGTGCATTTGTCACCTGTAAAACAAAAATTTTGAATGATGTAATCCTTTTGCAACTGCTAACCATTTATAGGTGGACAGGGTGGAATCTGTTAAACTATACAGATCCCAAGTCGTGCCCCCCTCCCCCCAGTTGTTTCTGGAGAAAATATATACAAAGCTTATTCCCTTTGTAGATGGACCTTTTAAAAATTGAGTATATATATTTTCAATAGTTGGCATTAGACGTTTAATGAGAAGAGAATTTTAATCACTGAACTACTCTTTGTGCCAAAGCAGTTCATTGCAACCAATGATCATGTCCTTAATTGTCTGCTAACACCCATTTCTTATCATAAAAATAGATACTTGCAGTTAGTATGTGGGATGGCTGCAAAAAGATGACTTGTACAATACTCATGAAAATACATTCTTAGAAGCCTAAGAAGCAAAAGAGCTGATTATTTCAGCTCCACTGTTCATAAATCGAAGCGAACAAAAGATAATTAGAATAAATTAAGGTCTATCATTACACTGCTGAAAAATGTTTCAAAAGCAATATTAAATGAACTCACTGTAATGGAGTCACTCTAACTTTTTAAATGGTTTAATCTATTAGCAAGTATTTTAAATGTTATATATAGTTACCTGACTTAACAAGTGGAAGAATGAATGATCAACTCATTGGTGAGATAGCTCAGGATCTGAATAAAGTTAAAATGTTCTCAGTCTGAATCTTTATCTCCCTTATTTCTCTGTTTTGTAGGGTAATAAGGGAAGCAGTCTTTCTGAAATTATGCTTACTCATTTGCACAACACATTCCAAAACCAAGTTGTTTTTTTTTTGTTTTGTTTTGTTTTTTAAAGAGGTAATGGGAATGTGCTGCCAATGCATCCTTTAGAACCTTCATAGACGAAACTCACGTTAGGGTAGTGATTCAGTACCTTCAGAAGTTTGGATTCAGAATTCCACACTTCGTTCCGGAGTTTAAGCCCATACAGTGGTGTGAAGTAGTTGGGCTGTCAGAGCGTTTTCAGTATTTGTATGGAAATAAGTGCACATAAAATATTTTATTTCAGAAATCCCACATAATCAGAAAGGACTTCCTTTTCAAATGATTTGCATGTCAAAAAAAAAAAAAAGATAAATGCTGAGCCAACTATAGACAAAAGAGGTGGAATTAATTTGGGAGGTTGAATATTTAATGTAGCCAATGTGATTTAGCTCAAAGATAAGAGACAATTCAATATTTTACGAATTAACAAGCCCTATTAGGGGAGCACCAAGTTTGCACACAGTTCTTACTCTTTAAGCTATAAATATATGTACTTCTACAGGGGAAATAACTTGAAAGCTTGAGGAGTTGGAGAACAAAGCTCCATAGCACCAGGGCAGTCAGTGAAGATGTAGGAAGTAACTGCAATTTCTGATGACTGTGGAATCTTTCAGTGCTCCATAGCAGCACAGCACACAAATGGAGGTCTGTCTGGGTTAGGGGCTCACACTGTGCCATCTCACATCTCTGTAGACCATGTTTTTGTGAGAGTAGCACTTAAAGGAAAACCTGTAGTCATTCTTTCCCCTCTCTGTGTATTTTCCCCTGGCAAAGGAGGTCCCTTTTGGTCCGTAAGTGTATTCGTATTCTTTATGAAAAACAAACTCATACGAACTTGTGGGAAAGAAGGAGGGGAGACAGCAAAAACTATTCTGCTGTGAATAGTGATTTTTACAGCATCTTCATTCTAAAGGGAATATGAAGAACTAACAGATTAAGAGATTCAGTTTAGACACATTAAATGCTCTGAAACTTGTTCAGCTACTACCATTGGCAGTGGCAGGAACATTCTTCTTGTTCCACTTGGATTTGCCATTTAGTTCAGGAAAGCCACAACCTGGCTTAAGTCTACTGGTTTCTACTAAAGCTAAAGAGGAGTTTTGCTAAACTGTAAATGTTTTCCACGCTATGGTTTATTTTTTTCCCTCTTCCATGTGCAGACATCATTGCAGGAGATAATTACTTCTAGGATAATGTAATCCCTCCCTCTGAAGTAGCCAAACAAACTATTGTTACAAATAAATAACTGTAGTACCTGTCTCCTGGTACATATCTGCTTTTAAAATGCAGCACATGTCAGTATGTGAAAAGACATCATTACACATTAAAATTTAATCAATTGTAAAATGAAACTAAACCATGCAAGTATGGGATTAACAGAGGTTCTAGTATCTAGTGATTAGAAGTTAACTTAGTAAACCCTTAATTACAGTTGTGGTTTAACCCGGCTGACAGCTAAACACCACACAGCCGTTCGCTCACCCTCCCCCCTCCCTCTCTGGGATGGGGGAGAGAAACGGGAAAGTGAAGCCTGTGGGTTGAGATAAAGACAGTTTATTAAGATAGAAAATAATAACAATAATAATAATAATATGTACAAACAAGTGATGCACAATGCAATTGCTCACCACCCACTGACCGATGCCCAGCCCATCCCCGAGCAGCCGGCCCCCCACCCCGGCTAGCCACCCCTATATATTGTTGAGCATGACGCCACATGGTATGGAATACCCCTTTGGCCAGTTTGGGTCAGCTGTCCTGGGTCTGTCCCCTCCCGGCTCTTGCTGTACCCCCAGCCTGCCCGCTGGCAGGACAGGGCGAGAAGCTGAAAAGACCTTGGCTTGGTGTAAGCACTGCTCTGCAGCAATTAAAACATCAGCATGTTATCAGCACTCTTCCCATCCCAATCCAAAACACAGCACCCTACCAGCTACTAGGAGAAAAACAACTCTGTCCTAAGTGAAACCAGGACAATTACTCATTGGTATTCCAAAGAAATCAAAATATAATTATTAGCTTTAAGAGGCAATCTTAAAATTATGCAATTAACCAATTTTTTATATGTTTGCTGATAAACTTCCAGAGCACAATGATTTAAAATATTTTTCTTCATAACAACCCATACCATTATGTATTTTTGATTTGTGACTTTGGAATAGTGAAAATCTATTTGCAAATTTTTTTTGTACATTTCTATTTTTGAGCATTTAGAATAATGACATTTAATCTTTTCTATTAGAGGTTATGTTAGAAGCCTCTCTTCTAATAGTTAGTAAAGCTGAGATGCTTGTGTAATTATACGAATCAAAGAGTTTAAAAACACTTTGAGATCTGCATATGTAGACTGTTCTGTCTGTGTACATTCAATGAGTTCCCAACTGTCTGCATACAATTTTTTCTTGTGGATAAACTATTCAAACTTTCATCTTAAACAAACAAACAAGACCTAATAATATAAACCGCTAATATCTACAAATTAAACACAGCAACTTTCCATGGTGTGCCCAATTTTTTCTCATAAAGATCTTGCATTTGCAATAGAAATGTTCTCTCTTGTGCCTTTTTTTTTTTTTGTGCAAAAATCTATCATATTTTTAGATAAAATAAATATCTGTTTTGGTTCAGACTAATATTTTCTTAATTTGAGTCATTAGTAAATAAGGAGAAAAAGTAGTTGTAGTACAATTGAGTGTTTGTTCTTTTCAATGTTCATATATCCCCAGATATCACAGTATGGGAGCTTCTTTTTTAAAATGAAGAAAAGACCTTTTGGGGCTATTTTGACATAGATAATTTATCACCTTTGCAGTCCTTATCTCTACCTCATTATTATTTTCTACTAGTACTGACTATTTCTTCTGGCATATACAAATCTGGCTGTGCATTCCGTAAGACATCTGCCCACCTTGCTGTTACCATATTTTCTGGACAAAGCTCAATTCTATCCTTCCTTGTACTGACATTCAGGGCTATCTTTAGGAACATATTTTGTACAGTGTGTCAGTATAGCTAACCCTTTACTGGGCTTTCATTTTTTTTTGAAAAATGAAGTGATTTTTTGTTGTTGTTGTTAAATTGTTTGCTCTCCTTTCCTAAAATGTACAAGAAAGGAAACCATGTTTGCTGCCAATGTACAAAGTTCATTGCTCTTTTGTATTAGTTCTTTTATGATAAAAAAAAATAGTTCTTTTATGATAAAATGTGAATAGTTTCATGTATTCCTGGATTCTAAAAACGTAGAAACCAAAATGTTTTCCTTTGTCATAAAATGTCTTGGATTATTTTCTTCTGAATACTCTAATCATTGGACAACAATTTGAAATAATGAAAAAGTCTGTTTCATATACTTCTGTTGTAAGTGTTTTATGAGGGAAGCCTCAGACAAGTCATGTACTCTGGCATCACTAGTACCCTGAAAGATCAGGGCTTATCCCTATCCTGTGCAAACGTATACTAAATATGAGTGAAAAACACTGGACTAACTGGTCCATGTTATAACAAGTGAGCTCTTCCTGCAAGACCAAAAAAAAAAAAAAATGTCTGAAGAATCCACCATTGGGCCAGCTATGGCAAAATCTTCCCAGTTGTTCCTTAACATAGGTCATTCAAAGATATTCTGTATACACTCCATTTTGGGAGTGTATACTGAAGATATACGAGATATATGAGATATAATTTAAATACTCTGCAGGTGCAGTCTTACACTGAAATAGGGAGAGAGGGAGGGAGAGGGGGGTAAAGACCTGCCATCAAATTCCGTTCTTCATCAGAACTGATCTTTTCATTCATTTAACAGAAATGGTAGCAATGGTGTTGTTATATGTTGAAATTACTCATGTTCCAACAGGGCAACCTCACAACATTCTGTTCTGTGTTTTTTAATTTTCTTATTCTTGAGTTATTTTCCCCATTCCTATTTCTTAGGACTGCTATGTTAAGATTTCAGAGGTACGTTATAATAGTCACATGTTACTGATGCGAATATTATTTATATCTTTTCAAGGTGGAGTCTTTAAATACTTTATTTACAGTGATAGGAAGATGCTTTGTGCTTAACACTTATTCTCAAATATATGGGAGAGCCTTTTCTGCTGCGAAACAGAAATATGAAGCAAGAGTTCTTAGTGTCATAAAGAACAGAAACAAAATCAGGGAAACAAACTTCAAAGGTCGAAGACTGTTGTAGTACCCAAAAGTAAAACAACTTTCGTGCTGATGAGCAATAGCCAACGGGCAAAATCCACTTAGCCTTTTGTTATCATCAAGCAACCATTTCTGAACTGCAGAAATTAAAGAAAGGTCTTTTCTCAGCAACCTGCCAGAAATGAACTATTCCAGGAACAATCATTTTGTAGGTCCTGAGGGGAAGACTGGTATGCCCTTGCAATGCTGACAGTTTTTGAATCAGAAACCCTTCAAAAATGAAAAACGTGTTTTTTATCTAGAGATAAATATTTTATTTGTGCAATATGCTACAGCAGTTTTAATAGAAAATGACAATAAAAAATGTATTTTGAACTTTATTTAAAAGAGTAATTTAAAAGTGAGGAAAATTAACTGTGATATTTCAATGGTATGACTGCAAGGCCTTTATGAAGTGAAGGAAATCAGTGAAAACAGTATTCCGGAGAATCATCCATGTATGGATATAAAGTAAAGAATGATTTTAATACAAGAAGTAATGGTTACAGTGCTGTTTTTCAAGTTCTTAGAAAATCCACAGTTACAAGGAAGAGTGCATCTTTGTGTGTGTCTGTATGTTAATCACAAAAGCTCAAAAGACCACTGAAAGCTATTGTTGTGTACCACTAAGAAACAGTTCTTTGGCCAATTTATTTTTCCTTTCCTTGCTGATAGTCTCATTCTCCAGAACTACAATGGATAATTTCATTCCATCAGAAAAAAAAAAAAAAAAAGCTTGATATATAACACATTTTTATTTTTTAATTTTGTTTAAATACTAATACTTTCCCATGTTGCTAGATTAGAAGATCTTTATAGAGTCGGGGACCACCCTGATCCTCTAACAGCCTGTTCATGGGAAGTTAATGGTATTTACTTAGAGTTCCAGAAAACTTTTGATCAGCAGATTTGATCAAACTTTGTAGCAATAAAACTATATCTTCCCATGTTGATTTTTAGAATAAATTGTGAGTAAAGGTCTCTAAAATATAGAATACAGAGTAGTTTTAAAGATGAATGTTATTCACATGGGATAAAGTAGGTAATGTTTATTATTGTTTCCTTGAAAACTTCTGTTTTGTCCAACAATACTGTTTTGTTTTTTTTTTTGCTTTGTGTACAAATAGTTTTGATTGTAGCTCATCTAGTTCTCTTCTTTTTCTTTTACTTGGTTTGTGTTTTGAGAACATCATTTTCCCAAAGTATCTGATCTTAGATCTCTCTTTACAAAAAGTCTATTGACTTGAGTGGAGTAATCTGTGAGCGTAGGGCCAGAAACTAAAAGGAAAGGGGAACACTGGTATTTACATCATCATCATTTTCTACTCTATCCATCTTCCCATCACAAACACAGTTTTATGTTAAAGTTTTCATAAAAATCACTTAAACAAATTAATCCTCATTTTTAGCAAATTATTTCTTATTCTTTTCTTGTGTTGTTATGACTTTTTAACTTGTTTGCATATTTCCTGTTTTATAGTAAATGCAGTTGAATTCATAAGTAATGTGTACGTCTTGTCTAAAGGAAGAAAATAACAACATAAAGGCAGCAAAGTTGTGAATATAGTGCTTGTTGGCAGCTCCATCCTAGCTTCTCGCTTGGCTGTTGTTTCTAAATTAGTTTGCTCTGTCTGAATGGTGGAAAAAAGTGGTACCTTGCAAAAACTGTTATAAAGATGCGTTCATGTAATGATAAACTATACCAAGTTAGAAGGGACCCACAAGGATAATCAAGTCCAACTCCTTGGACTGTGGAGTCCAACTCCTGGCTCCACACAGGACCGCCCAAAATCAGTCCGTATGACTGAGAATGCTGTCCAAACTCTTTTTGAACTCCAGCAGTCTCAGTGCTGTGACCACTGGCTTGGGGAGCCTGTTAGAGTGCCCGGCCACCCTCTCGGTGAAGAACCTTTTCCTAACACCCAGCCTGAATGTTCGCTGTTGCAATTTCATGCCATTCAGAATCCACGTGATTTCAATATCAACATTAATGCAGATTCACATGCATTATCAGAATTCACATGATTTTGAAAAGTTGCATTGAATATCTGGTGCATAATTAATTTATACTTTACTCAATTAGAACTTTCAATTAAAATAATATTGCATCTTCACTGATTCTGTGGCTGCAGATCTCAGTTTTTTTCTTCATTCTGAATAACTACTGGAGATGCAGTATTACTATAGGATGAAATGAAGGTGTTCAGCTGCAGCAAATGAGGGTAAAGCGTTTTTAAACAAGGCTGCCTTAAAGTCTGCCTTGGGTTTGAATTCTTTACAGAATTCTTTCTGTTTTGACCTTCACTATAGTATGCTTTGCCCAGTATCCTTGCACAAAACTCTCAGTGTTATACACACAATGAATAAAGGTAAAACAAATTAAGCCCGACTGTATTATAATTAATTCAAGTACCACTGCCTGAGTAGGCTAATATTTTTTCCTGGGTTATCTACACAGGATGGATGCTATAGAATGAGAAAAACTGTGTAACATGACTTTCTCAAATCTTAACACTGGGAAATTATGCTTTTTACAAATCTTGGTATTATGTAAAAATAATGGTATTAATGGAAGCAATTGTTATGAAATACGGTTCTTATATGTAGAATTGTAGACAGACAATGCCTAATTGTCAATCCAATTGCAGAAAGACAGTGCCTAAGCTGGATACTAATTCCCTTGCAAAGTTTTCATAGTTCTTGTCTGCACAAACAGATATGCTTTTAAAATGTATCTTTTAAAAACAGGAATTTTCATAAAATTTTAAAATCAGTAGATATAGTATGATTTGGGTCACATCTTAGTTGAAAAATATTTCTTATGATTTGTAAATGCAATGTCTAAATAAGAGATGTTAAAAGTCATATGATGTAATTTCATCTTGACCTTTTGCAGTATACAGTGTTAGCGCGAACAGACTGTCTAATCATTTAATCGTGATATGAACATTTAGTTCACTCAGATATAGTGATAAGCAAAGTTACGTTTGGAAAATTCATTGAGAAATGCTGCCTACAATTCTTAGAGCTCTGCAAAACCGTAAGAAGATAAAACTGAAAGGCAAACTTTGGAGTGAGTGGCTTGTTGTTTTGGTGGGTGGGTTTTTGTTGTTGTCTCAAGCCTCTTGACTTGAGAAAATTTGAAGTTGATCATTATAGTTGGAAAAATACACTTTTTGGAAAGTGAAGTGTGTTCATGCTGTTGCATTAGAACTACCCTTTTAGAGTGATTAAGAGATCCTTGAAAATCCAAAGAGGGGATATCCTTGCTGCTTTTAACTCTTTTTTGCATGGAGACATATCACTGTATATATACTGACATACTGTATATATACTGACATATACTTACTTTGTATCTAGTGACTGAGGGTAGTGCTAGCTGCTCCTCTGTGCAAGACTTTTAATTTCTGACCAAAAATGACAGCTTTAATAACCCTACAGCTATGTGGTACCTGAATGTTTTATAATAGCTAGGAGAAACAAAAAATAACATTTCAAAGTTTTCGAACTCTAGCTTTTACTTTCATTCTGATGTAATGTTAGTCAATTAAGCTTCAGTTTTCTAAATCTGCAAATTTCTGGTAAGTCTATTTTGGGATATAATATTTTCTTTTGGATAGAACAGCTATGGTGAGCATGAAGCTCAGGAGGTAGGCAGGTAGATTTAGGTATGAAAATCCATTGCATCTGTGCATCTATGGGTGCAAGTTATGTAGCTTCTGCTACAGTTAATGGGGGTCTAGTCTGTACAGGTAGAGGAATCTAGAAGGCAATTTTGCTCATGCCCTCAAGGGCTCCTGTGCTGGTCAACTTAACAGATTCTCTAGACCCTGTTGGCTGCTTGGGCTGCTGGCAAAAATAGCAACTTGAAGACTTAACCTGTGTGTGGATACACATGGTTATATATTTAAATGTAAATGTCTACCAGAAAGGAATCCCATTTTTTTTTACTATTATTTTATTTTTTTTTAAGGGAGGAGATAATGTGAGACTGAACTATCATAGTGACAATTTTTCAAACTACTTACTGACTGCTGATGTGATTTTAGAGGAAGGAGGCAGCTGTGCTTTGTTACAATTGCAGAAATATGTTTGCTTTTTTATTTTTTTATTTTTTATTTCAAAGCAGTATGGATGTAAACATAAATGGATTGATATATGTGAAAGAGCCACTTAGGGTTAAGCCATGTATTGTTTTTGTCACTTTTGATTTCCTAGTTCATATATCAGTTTTTAATAAACTGATGACCAGATGATAAAAAATGTAATACTTAAATGACATGGGCCATTGTGGCAGTATAATCCTTTTGCACATGTACGTAGTCTAAAGTACACATTTTTTTTTTTTTTTTTTTAAAAAGTGTATTATTACTTGAAATCCTTATCAGAACCATCCAAAATTTATTGTGTGGCTTCAGATCTGTCACTGCCATTCTAGATGAAGGTATAAATGTGCTGCCCCCCCTTAGGATTAAACATAAACATTTTCATGACAGCTGATGAACTGGATTGTTGGATGTTTGTATATCAGTCATAGGTTTACTGCTCACTGTTTTTTCATTACATACAGGTTTATAGTTCCATAAATCTGGATACTAAATCCCATTTTTTAAATACATTCTAGCAATTGAACAGCAAGACTTGTTTCTGTTCTAGCTATAGCATTAAAACAAGTAAGCCCATTTGTACTACACTGTGCATTTTTCTAGTAAATACAAATGTCACTACTGTTTAAGAAAAAATACATTCCATGAAAACTATAATATGAAGTTAATCTGAAAGCAATTTTTCTGGTATGTTACGTTGTATAACACTGAAGTTTCTCATTTACAGCAAACAGAAAAATAAATAAAAATTAGAAGCATATCTAAGTACAAAGGAGAAAACAGTGCTTTAATAAATTATGGTTTTGAATGTAGGTTATGAGACTCTAGAAATCATTTATACCATGTTAACTTTAGTTTTTACAATTATTGTAATTATTCTTCTCTTAAATATGTGTGTTTGTTTGTTTTTCCCTATTAAAATTAGGAAAACGAGGTATTCATCCATACAGACTTCACTGCTGAAGAATAGCTTTCAAAGTAGATACCTTTTAGGATATTCTCTCTGCCTCCTTTAAGTTAGCTTATAGAAGTAATATAATTTATCTGTCTCAATTTCTCTTCATCTAGGTACTGTAAAACTCAACGTTTTTCACAGAAAACTAATGAATCCTTGTAGTGGGTTGACCCTGGCTGTCAGCTGAACCCACCACCCAGCTCACTTTTCCTTTTTGGGATGGGGGAGAGAGAATTGGAAAGGCAAAAGTGAGAAAACTCATGGGTCAACATAAAGACAGTTTAATAAGTGAAGGGGGGGGGGGGGGGGAGGAAGAAAGATGCAAAAGCTATCACTCACCACAAGCAGACCAATGCCCAGCCAGTTTTCCAAGCATTGGCTACTCTGGAAAAAAAAATTTATTGCTGAACATGATGTTCTGTGACAGAGTATCTCTTTGTTCAATTGGAGTCAGCTGTCCTGGCAGTATCCTAGATTCTTGTCCACACCCAAACCTACTTGGACAGAGTGAGAAACAGAGAAGGCCTTGCTGCTGTGTTAGCACTGTTCAGCAACAACAAAAACATTGGTGTTCTGTCAATGCTCTTTTGGTCACAAATCTAAAACACAGCACCATGTGGGCTGCTATGAAGAAAATGAACTCCATCCCAGCCAAGCTGAATGCACTCCTCATATGGAAGGTACTGTAGAATAGCTCAGTATGATTACTCAGATTTTTCTTTTTTATCTGTTCATCAGAGCAAGTAGTTGTGACAGTACCTTTTATGGAAAATATTCAATGTGGTTGATTCTTTAAAATCTGGTATTAAAATCTTTATTATTCATACATATGGAGTAAATGAAGAAAGAAAACTTCAGATTTCATGGTTCTAGTATATACTTCAAATGGAGTGACATGCCCACAGGCTACCAATTCCCACTTGCATTAACTGTAAAATGATTCAAAATGTGAAAATTTGGTCTCATATACTTCAGGCTTGAATTGCATGAGTTCCCAGTATGCACTCTGACAAACACCTTTATATGCTGTCAGATATTGTGCATGATTGCACTGCATAGAAAAGACATGAGGATCGAGATTCTCGTAAATATTGATCAGAGTTTAATGAACAGTGGGAGGCTTCTGCATATCAATCTATATGAGAGGAAATTTTGCATTAAATACACCACCATCTGTCTATAAATCATTTGGGAAATGTGAAGTTACTCTGAAGTATCACTTGTTCTCCAACAACCTAATCATAAAAAACAGGCTAACAGCACACAGGCGACAAGCACAATTTCATTGTTTGACTATGAGTGGCTGTATTTTTTTAATCCTTCTTGTAAACTAGGTGCTTTTGAAAAGTTATTAGATTATAGTAGCTTTGGGGGTTGAATTCAGATATCCACAGAACAGAAAGAAATGTAAGGTATTAGTGCAAACTTCTTTACCTAATTTCAATAGTCTTGGTTTACTTTAAATGGAGGGGAAACAAACAAACAAAAAACCACAGCATAATGAAAGCTCAGCCTATTACTTCCTGACTGTTTTACTGACATCTCCAGTAAAATTCTCTTACTAATAGCTGTTTTGTGAAATGCCCCCACTGCATTGGGACGATAGACACCATTGGAAGACAAGATTTTAATATATTACACTGATAATTCATTGCTTATAGCTCTGGTAAATTACACTCTTTTACTCCACGTGGCCTTTTTTTGTATCAGAGCTAACCTGTGTACTCCAAAGCTTCCTTTAACCTTGGTGACTTGCAGTACTGCTTTCTGACAAATTTAGAAAGTAATGTGTTTTTTTTTTTTACAGTTACTCTTACATCCTCATCAGCAAGACAAAGGACAAGTTGACAATAAAAGTACAGTTAACAATCTTGACATTGGCATGCCAAAACTTTCTATATGCTAGACAGAAGGGAAGTATGGATGGATACACCTGATTGTTAGAAAGCAGCAATTAGTTTATTGGACAGTGGGCTAATTTTTTTTGCAACTGATCATTGCTGTATGCAAGCAGGCAACTTTTTGAAGCAGGACTCTATGATCAATGACTCCCTACAAGCTATCTACCAATATCTTCTATGTTTAGATCAATAAACTTGAAAGAAATGACCATCCCAGCCTTAGAACATCTTTCTTCCTAAGTGAAATTATGTCCATTATAGTTGTATAGTTATATTACCCAAACAAGTAACAAACTTCCTGAATTTGGAAATCAGTGTGTTGTAGAGTCAATGGAGACTATTTTTTTTTCTTAGTTGTTTTTGGTCTGTGAGATAAGATATTATGTCAAATCAAAATTAATTTAATAAGATTTGAAACACTTAGCTCCTTCTTAAAATCTCAGCAAAAGATGCCTGAGTTGTATGAGGTTAAAATCTACTGCACTGATGCTATTTTGTTTGTGTGAACAAAGACAAAGAATTAATGTTATATTCATAATCTTGAAAAGACCATGAGAACATCTCTTCTGACTTTTTAGGAGCTGGACTCGATGATCCTTATGAGTCCCTTCCAACCTGGGATATTCTATGATTTTATGATTTCTGTGCATACCGTAGATTTTACACATTTCAAATAGTAATTGAGAAATGTAGATAGAGAATCAGATATTTCTAAATCTACATCTACTTGGGCTTGGTCAAGTCTTCCAAAAAGAGCAGTCTTTACCTGGAGAGGAGATTCCCACCAAAGAAAATTCATCACCTCTATAGCAGATTTTTGCAATATGTTATCATCCCCATTGTTAGAAAAACACATGCTTCTAATTTTAATTTGTCTAGTTTCACTCTGTAATCATTATTATACTTTCTTTGTGAGATTAAAGATGGCATTATTAAACAGTATGTTCTCTCCATTAAAGTATATGTACAAGTTGTAAATAAGTCACATCTAAATTATATACATCTAAATTATATCTTTCATATGCTAAATACGTTGAATTCTCTCAGACTTTTGCTTAAAATATCCTTCAAATAATTTTAGATGTTTTAGTCACCTCATTTTTTTTTTTTATTTTTTTTTTTTTAAATATCAGAAATAAAGCAACATGATGCGTTCTGGCTTTGGTCTTCTTACCTCTCCCTGTATGTTACTCCAAGGACTGTATGAAGAGGTTTAGTTCTTTTTGACTCCTTAGACTCAGATCACATATTGACCTGCTTGTCTGCCATCCATTTTATTATTTCCCTGAGATGCATATCAAACTAATCAGCTTGCAGTTTGCCGATGCCTGGCTTGATCTTTTGAATATTTCAATAACCCTCTTCTAGGCTTTCCAATCCTTTCTTTTATTCTGAGATTCATTAAAATGTCTTAAGCTAGTAAACTCTTTCAACATTCTCAGGATAAATTATCTAATCTGACAGATAGATGTATGTTCCTAAAAAAAAAAATAAAAATAAAAATCCACAGCTGTTTATCATCTTCCTCAGTTGCTACTGGCCTAGAAAATATTACCTCATCTTTATGTTACAAAAGTTTTTTTTTTTTTTTTTCTCGCGTTCCTTGTACTTTACAATATCAGACATAGAATCTTTAGCTTTTTTATCAAATTTCTTCACTTCCCTTTTTCCCTTCTGCATCTTCCCTTCAGAACTTGCATTACTTTTCCCATGCTTATGCCACTGCTAGCAATTCTCGTAGACTAAGAACCAGTCACGCAAACCTCACAGGCACGTGAACAAGTAGATCTCTTGATTTGTTCAGCTTCTCAAAACCCCAGCCACATAGATCTTGCTGAGGCAGACAGGCAAGCAAATATATCAAACACACAGCTTGACAAATCCTTTCACATCCAAGAAGACTGGCTGCTTTGAAACTCTCCCCCCCAGCTTTTATATGTATTATCGTGCTGTTTGGGTATTTACTTCTGCATCCAGCTTTACTGAATTTTAATCGAGGCACTGAGAAGATAAGCTGGTATGACAGGTTGAGAAAGAAATAAATGAACGACAATATTGATGAATCACATTAGTTCTATTAAATTACTTTTGGCAGCCATACTTCTGGCTCTAGAGAAGGGCAGGTCCTGGTCCTTCATAAAGATTTGCCAGCTTCCCACTTTGAACCTTCTCTTTTTCCCCACCCAGTTTCAAAAGCCTAGCTAATTTTGATGCAAATATTATTTCTACATTCTTATTCAAAAGGATGTATGTTAGTTGTCTGAACTTACTCCCATCTGTCTCTTCTAGGATCTCAGCTGCAGCGGTGTGGGTAGCCTGTAGCATGATCAGGAAAATGTGTTGGACTTTAAATAACCTGTATTTTTACTCTGACTTTGCCAGTGGATCATTATATTGCCTTATGGAAGTCATTCAGCTTTTTACTTAATTTGCTGTGATACTTGTAAAGAGCTTTGAAATCAGTAAAACTCCTACTTAAGTTCACCGTATTAGTATTCTGCTAGCAAAGCTGAGCTTCTACTCTACTCACTTCTAAACACATTACCTTGTAGGCTAAAGTTTTCCACATTATATCAGTGCCCAAAGTTGTAAGTTTAAACTAGAAAAAAATTTAAAGCAAAAAGTCTTCAGCATGTTAACATTATAATAAAGTGTATTTTTCCTGTGTTAGAGAAATTGCTACATAAAGAAAAAAGGAAAGGGATTTCCATCAAAGCTGTGTTTTTGAATTTCAGAAATAAGCAGGATACAGTGAAGAACATGGATAGTGGTAAACAAAGCTACAAAGATGAAAATATTTAAGAGCATGAAACTGAGGGATCAACGTAAAGAAATTGTATTAAGCTGCCTCTTGCACACTTTTAAAGTAAGATGGGTATTCAGCTATAGCTGATTATCAGTAGTTGTATGATTAGCTGCTGCAGCAGCAGGAGATTGTAAAATCAAGTATCTTAATAGCTTCAGAGCAAGCAGCGACAATAAGAATAATAACTTGTGCTCCTAGGACCAACAAATACAGTATCAGGATAAGGCTTTTGCAATCCTGAAGTTGGTTTCTTTGATTTTGAAGCATTTACCTGTGAATTCTGTTACCAAACCTGAAACAGCTTTTTGAATTCTAAAAATTCAGTATCCAAGATACTGAAAGCTCATGTTGGTTTTGGACTGGGAACTAAGTGGTACAAAAAGATATGTGAAGTTGCATAAGAAACTAGAATGCTTTGGAAAGTTGTGGTTTAGATACTAAAAATTTAGAAATTATGTGTTTTCAGTTGTTTTATGTTTTAAAATGCATATGTTGATTTGCTTTGGGATAAGCATTTGATTAACCCTGAAGATCTGGAGACATTTGCATCTAAGGCTGTAGACAAACATCCTCTTCTTAACATACCGATACCAGTGGAAAATTTTGTTCTGCTCTGGCTCCAAAACTATTTAGTTCAAACCACCCAGGTTAATCAACAGACATATTGCATTATTCCAGGATAACTAAATTTATTTTGATGGCATGTCTTAGGTAATGTTTAATCAAACTACTCAGTGGTAGAATTTAAGTGATCCATCTGTCAGAGGATGCCACCAGGTTATGAGAAGCTGGAGGGGTTATGGATAATGGCAGCAGCCTCTCCCATTAGTAAAACTGGTTGAATGTGAGTCTTTCCACAACTTCAGCTCATGCAATGTTAGGGAAGTTATGTAAGACCTTATATTTAACTTTAATGCAACCGAAGTTATCATAAGGTGAGTATACTTGTGGTTCAAAAACATATTACATAGGGAATAATGTTTGAGAAACCTAGATTAGTAATTTATGTATTCATCTTGAAATTAGTGACATTTTGGATGCAAAATATCACATAAAATATCACATAAGTTGATCATTAGCGTTCATAGGCAGGGAAGAATTCTTTGAATCAAAGTGATTTAAATCATTCATTTTAACTGTGATCTAAATCAGAATGAAATAATTTATGGTTTAGGTAAATTGTACTGTTTTGCATTTGTATTTAACTTCAGAAAGAAAGGATCATTTTCATTGGTTTAGAATAATCTGTAAAATAAATTGATTCACAAGCTGCATGAAGATTTCCTTTTGCTTATCAGGATGATATGTGATATATGAAAACAATTGTTCAAGGTTTTCTCAAGCTTGAAATACATTTATGTAGATTTTCAAGTTTGTTTTGTGGTAGATAAATAGTTAATCATTATAATTATTTGTGACTTATGACAGAAATTCTGATTTCTAATTCTAAAATTTAAATGCAGATGAAAACATACAGTGGAATTTTGAGTAATTTTTCTTACTTACAATGAAGACAGAATGAAATATGCTGGGCACACATAAACAATAAGATGCACCAAATACGTTTCAAGGTGAAATGAACTTCTTTCTACAAAAAAAAAAAAAAAAAAAGCTCTGTTTTATACAGTTTCTGAAAACAGTAGGACAAATTTTGAAAAGTAATCATATATTTAATCATATAGGTGTGTGATGGGACTTTCAAAATCACATAACCACTTTTGTATATATTTATGTACACCTGAAAGCATCGCTTGGATATAAATTCTGGACGTAATTGAAAGCAGCTTTGTGAAAGCTTTTTAGTTCCCTTTAAATAAAATTTCCATTTTTTTTTCCCTATTGTTTTTATTGGTATACCAGAAGAGAAAAATAGTGTTTTCAAACCCAAAATCAACTTTACCAAACTCAAATGAAAAAAAATGTTCATTGCATTCATTATTGAAATTGAGTTCAAGAGTAAGTAAAGCAAAAGTCTGCACTGTGCAAAGTACTCAAAATAAATGAAATAATACTGTAGTAGCTGAAAATAGAATATTTAATGTATTCAACACATGCAATTGCACTGACCTCAGGTTAGATATTTTCTTTTGCCTTCAGATACCTTTAACTTATTAAAATAAGGAAAAGTGAGAAGGGTTAATCACCATCCTATTCAATTTTAAATTTGTTAAATGGCATCACTAAATGATAGTAAGTAACCTGTCTATTTTTTGTCCTGTGTTACACCATTCCACAAAAATCTGAGATTTTCCCATGTGTTCAGTTTCTTCCTGTACAAATGGCCTAACATCTCTTGCATATGCCAGCCATCTTCTTCCATGCCAGTAGTCCAGTTTTCCTCCACGTTCATTTTCTATGATTTCTGACCTGCCACCTTGACATGTAACACTATGTGCTAAATCTAAAGCAAAGATGACTTCCTGGTGAATTCACCTCATGCTTCCCTTTGCAGGAGCATCGTTATCCGCCACTTAGCTACCAATCATAATTCCATGAAAACTCCCCATGTTACAACCTCTCCTCCTTAGATGTGGCCAGTGGATTCCAAAGCCATAACACTGGAGCAGGGCAGGGATGAGGAAATTGAGTTCTGTGTGTAATGACATGAATCTGATTGCATTAGAAATAGGGCTAAAGATTGACAACATAAACTGGACAGGTCACGAATGTTGGCTGACTTTATATTGTGTATAATAATGCTAAAGTGACATTCTGTTTTTGTTGCTTTTATGTGTTCAGATTTTTAGTGCTTCATTTAGCAATCTAGATATTCGTGTGTTTTTTGTTTGTGATTTTGTTTGTTCTTCCCACATTTAATATTAATAATGAAGGCAATAGTAATGGCAGTGTCTAGCCCTCCATCAGTACTCATGCAGGAAAAAAAGAACAAAAATCATTCTACAGTTCTGTGATCCTGTCATACTGAAGTAGGATGCAAGTATTTCTGAAAGTGGGCCTGAAATAAAAAATGTTCTTGAAAATTGTACTAGTTCAGTAGGAAGTACAAATATAATTCACCCTATCTTACGTCTGAAGAACTGATTGAACAATGTCCTGGAACCTTTCTGCCCGTTTCTTTGGTGGTTCACAGATAACTGAATATATTGAGGTTGCAAGTTATAGTGTGAAAATTTGTGCTATTTTCAACAACTCAGTTGTTGAAAAACTGTGGCTGTCATAGTGCTTCATATGAATAGAATCTAAAAGGTATTTTTAGATTATATATCAGTACACAGCAGCAAGAAAGCTTCATTCTTAGGATCAAAGATTGAGTAAAATGTTATGTGCCAAATGAAAATGAAATGAAATGTGCCAAAGGAAAACAGCTGTTCTGGAGAAGTGTTGTGAATGCTTTTAGATTATTAGCAAAACTAATTTACTTTGACATAACTTCATAACTTCATAATATTTAGAGCAGTGGTTTAGGCATATAAAGGATTGATTGTGCAGTCAAAACTTACATGTTAACATTATAGTCATATTGTGTATATTTAAAATGTTATAAACATTAAACTGTAGAATTTTAAGGCTTAATCATATTATTCATGTTCAGTGAAAATTCCTTGATGTATGGAAATGCATAAAAGGTCATTTAAAATGTAAGAAATGGTGGGGCTTGGATAGTTAGGAGGCATAAAGCTAAATCCTTTTATGATATTCATTTCTGCTGAATTAAAATGAGAAAGATTTGGATAATTATCTGAATAACAATGAGCACTGGATTAAGCTGATATTCCCAAGAAAGTTGAAGAACTGTATGAAGTAAATTAAAATATGTGAGATGTACTAACTAGTGATACTTAGTCTTTCTCTTCTTAGTGAAAGTTTTAACTGGATAGATATGCTCAAACTAATGTTTACCTTTTATCCTATGTCAATTGTAAAAAAAAAAAAAAAAAAACTTTTCCAATTAATCAGATAAATATTTTTTAGACACTTCATTTTATGCACTCTAAATTAAAATTACAAGAACACTGACAAATAAAAAATATAAAATGCTTAATATCTGAAACATCTGAAGCTGTGTATTAGTACACTGCTGCACATATTAATTCATCAACTTTGTAACATTGGCTTTCCACATTTGTACATAATGCATACAATAATTCTGACTTTCTTTGATTTTGTGCTTTTCCTTCCAGGTTTGGATTTATTCTTCATAAGGATGAGCCTGTGCTCCGGAAAATTGATCTTGAAACTATGTCGTACATCAAGACAATTAGTTTAAAGGATTATAATTGCATTCCTCAGTCACTGGCTTACACACATCTTGGAGGATTTTTTTTTATCCATTGTAAGCCTGACACTACTGGGGCTGTCCTACCACAGCTTATAGTGGATAGCGTTACTGATTCTGTGATTGGATATAATGGCGATGTAACAGGCACACCACATGTCTCTCCAGATGGACACTACCTTGTCAGCATTGATGACGCAAAGGGTCTTATGAAGTTCCAGTCCATAACAATGAGAGGAGAAATACAGGATGCATTTGACATTCATACAAATTTGCACATATCTGATGTAGCTTTTCAGCCATCATTCACTGAAGCTCATCAATACAATGTCTATTGTAGCTCCAGTACACAAACTGATGTTCTCTTCGTGGAGCTCTCCTCTGGCAAGGTTAAGATGGTGAAGAGTCTTAAGGAGCCTGTAAAGGCAGGCGAATGGCCTTGGAACACTAAGAACCGTCTTATAAAAGACAGTGGCCTTTTTGGTCAGTATCTCATGACCCCTTCCAAGGAATCTCTATTTATCCTGGATGGACGGCTCAATAAGTTAAATTGTGAAATCACTGAAGTTGAGAGAGGCAACACAGTAATTTGGGTTGGGGAAGCATAAGGATGTGTGTTGGATATTTACTGAATTAATAGTTTTACAGTACATTGCACTTAAATTATACCATTCTTTAAACCTAGACATTTCATTTGAAGTTGTTAGATTCGTCTATACCTGTTACTTCTTTGACTTTAAACACAATTTGAGTCAACTTCCACATAAAAGTTACTAAAACAACAGCTATATGGTAATAGTACTCCTTATAAACTATCAGCCAAGATTGTATTGGTTGAGTGGAATTGCTGAATATTGAAATTGATGATAAACATCATGCATTATCTTAAAGAAAGTAGTAAAAAACCATAAAGCTTCAGGGAATTTAACAATACTTTGAGATTGTAAATGGAAGAATCATATGTAAATATGATTCAAATTTTGGTTTGGTTTGCTTCAGACACAAAATAAGAGCTGTTGTACAACCTTTGATTCCTTAAACAGAAATATTATGTCCTGTTTTGTCCAGTCCACTGTTTAATCTTTTTGTGCCTTGAAGCGAAAGTCTCACAAGAAAGGTAAAGCATAGAAGTTATTTAATTTATTCCCATTGTGTCTACAGGATTGCTTGTCATTGGAGAGAAACCTTTAGTATGAAATTTCTAGTCTCAAGCTTTGGAACATACAAAGAGGAAAAAATGTTTGTTTGGAACATACAAAGAGGAACGTACAAAGAGGAAATTTTTTTTTTTTTGAAAAAAATAGGTATTTATTTTTTCAGCTATTCACAGGGCTTCATCAGCAAGGAGTTTGAGTTCTACTACAGAGAAACATTGCACTTAACTGTTCAGGGTAATCCACATTCTGAAAACATGGCATCATGAAGCTTCACCTATACTGACAAGAAAACTGGTATTACAAAAAAAAAAAAAAAAAAAATTAGGAAGCTGGAAACTCAGAGAACTGAAGTCAACAACCTGTAGGTAATACTTTTGCTTATGCATTGTACCATTGACCCATATTTGTTAAACTATCTGGTTAACTCAACAGACCTTCAATTTCATGCATCCAATTGGATTAGTGAAAAAAAAAAATTAAAAACAAAAACTTTGTATTTTTTATAGTTTGATAACTTAGAATTCTAATCTTAATGATGAGCAAACATCTAAATGGGAAAAATGAGATTCTCAGAAGTAGAATAACAGTAGTTAGTCGGATAAGAAAGCCAGCAGTAAACAATCCAGATTTAGAGCAATGACTTAAAAGTTTGGGAGTATTTTTATTTTTATTACGTTTTTGCTAAGGAATGCTTATGAACTCTTAAACTGACCTCCTTTTACTGAAGGCAATCAATAAAAGAAACAACACCTTTTTTAAAACAAAATTTTACTCCAATCTAGATTGTGTAAAATTTAGAAATCTGGAATTTTCTAGCATTGTAATCTTGTGTGCATTTAGCATCCTGCCCTGTGTGATACAGTAGATCTCTCTTTAGCTTGAGCAAACCTCCTGGTAGGTAGATTTAAATAAATTAAGAGTCTGCTTACATTTCTAGTTACTGAATCTGTTTTCCTTTTTAACAATATTTTTCCATTGTGAACAAACAAGAATCATGTAATCTGTTACTCACTTATTTGCAATAGTCTGTTTCATGCATTTTTCTTCTGTAACTTACACCACGTGAATGTTCTGTATGTAGAAAATGCTCGATAAAAGGAGAATAAACCCCATAAATTTTAAACTGACCTGACTTTGGTGAATGCTCCAACATAGCCACATGAAATGGTATGTAACAGATTTTATCTGAAAGCAGGGTAGAAGGAATTTAATCTGCCTTTTATAAAGCATATATATAAAATAAATTATATTCAATGTGGAAAGAAAACTTTTTAAAAGAGTTTAACTGGAAAATTTCCTTTGGCTGCTGCAGAGAAAAGCTTATCTACTAATCAATTAGGTGTACAGAGTAATTAGAGTATAGACATGTTTATTCTGTTGCCTGGCTTCTGGATCCAGAGACCTCTAGTCTAGAAGCTGTATAAATGTAAAAGCCTAAACCAAGAAGCATGGCAATAAACAGCTAAACAGCTGTTTAGTCTGCTCGGTATAGGTGGAATGTACTTTGCCTTCTTGCATAAGCATTAACAGCAAAAGATAAGAATTGCATCTCATGACAATAATGAGATTCCTTTCAGAGGACCACAGAGTGGTTTTGGTTGGAAGGGACCTTAACGACCATCTAGTTCCAACCCCCCTGCCAACACCTTCCACCAGACCAGGTTGACTAAAGTGCCCCATCCATCCTGGTCTTGAACACCTCCAGGGATGGGGCATCCACAGCCTCTTTGGGAAACCTATTCCAGAGCCTCACTGCACTCTGAGTAAATAGTTTCTTCCTAATGTCTAATCCAGCCTTTTTCAGTTTAAAAACAATGCCCTTTTTCCTATCGCTGTGCTCCCTGATGAAGAGTCCCTTTCCATCTTTCCTGTAGGCCCGCTTTAGGTACTAGAAGGCCACTCACTATAAAGTGTCCTTGGAGCCTTCTCTTCTCTTTCTTTGACAATGAAAGACATGTTGCATGACCCCATAGAATCTCTATGAAAATCCAAGCTTAGTTGTCGGTTTTGGTAGCGTCTTTATTCTTTTGTATTAGCAGTATATGGCAATTGGAGAAACTTTAAAATATAAATATTACCTGTATATGAAAAAGGAGACCAAAATCTCTACTCATGTACCTGACAGATTTGATTGTCAATAATACTACAGTTGTTTGTATTGTATAGAATTTGTCCAAATTGCTTTAGGTCTAGTCCTAGCTCAAAGACCACGGTTTGTTTCTTTCCCACTGTTATGGAATTGAAACAGGTTTCTGGTGTCCAGGAGTTCTGATCCTATTAACAAATGAGAAGTGAAACACTGTCTTCAGTGTTTCAAATTTCCCTTAATACAAACCCAGATGTACCAATAGATGGTTTCAAATCCTGTCTTTTCTGATTGCTGCTGTAAGCAGAGGCAATGAATGCCTTTGGTTAATTTGTGGTAAACACCCACAATTTATTTCACAAGCTGTTATAAATCTTTAAGGTTTAGAATTTCCTTACAGAAATAGATTAGAGAAAAGAAGTGGAAGATAATATAAATGTAATGGAGGAAGCTAAATTCTCTTACAGCTGATGAAAGTTTCCGCTATGTTCCAGAACACAAATGAATTTGAGAGAAGTGCATGTGAGGACATGACAGTGCCCTTCAGCAGGGATTGCAGTGAAGGAGTTTCTTTTGGTAAGGTAGAGTTCATAAGTCCAAAACTAAAATGTCTTTTCAAATATGTAAGGAACATATTTTGTGTAAGTATGTCTTTAAGAAATTCAGTGGCAAAAATGATGAAATAAGTTTCAAAGAACTCTACATATTGTTAATTATATCAATGAGATTAAAAGTGTCAGTCTGAGTTTTTTATTGAGCCTCTTGCTCACACCATATCATTAAGTAAGTCTGTCTGTTGAATACAGGTTAAAGGGTATCTGAATATTTAAGTCTGTCATTGTATTTAGATTTTAAATAGCGATCTTCATGGACAGTTTCAATTTCTTTGAAATAACAGAATCTTCTGAGATTGAATATGGGATTCCTTTGTGTTACTGAACAGCTGTTTTGTTACACTGCCATAGTATCAGCATTTCAGTGAGGAATTAAATATTCCTAAATATACATCACAGAATAGCAGTGTTACAAATTATAAAGGTTGTATTAATATAATAGCATATTTATTAAATCATTTTGTCTAGTTACCTCAAAATACTCAGTTTGATTTAAACTGAAAGGTTGTTGTCAGCTTAATTTAGGACATTTGTTTTTACCTAGTAAAAGAACAGTAGCAGGGTTGTTAGCAGGATATTTGGTAAATAAATCGGTAGGTCTCGATTCTGGAAAATATATATATATATATATGATTACCAATCATCTGTACTCATATCTTTCCCTTTTTATGATATTTTGAAGAGAACACCTGTAATGTGTTTCAAGATTTTCTGGAAAAATGAGCCAGTTAGTTGCTATGGTAACATGTCTAATGAATATTTTAAGAATTTTAAATTGCATTAACTACCATTTTCACTTATTTTCCTTATTCTTCTAATCATTCACTCAAGCAACTTTAGGGAAAACCAATGCAGGTGCAAAAGCTTTGTAGAATATTTTATAGGTCAACAGATTCCAGTTTTGTCTGATTGAATTTTATTGTGTAAATGTGTGTGGACAGGTACCACTGGATTAGGGTACAAAAAGAAGGAAACCTTCCCCTGCTCGTCCTTCATCTTCCTGCAGAGAAAAGAAAGGCCACATCTTTTGTCTCCAAAGACTATAGATGGCAATTTTCAGCTTTCTGAACTTAGATCTGAAACAGCAGGAGGGCTGGTTCAGCTGAGCAGTAACAACCTGGAGTCATAACAGGGTCCTACACCCTGTGTCAATTCCATTAGCTGCCTCTAGACTGTTTTTTAAATCCTCTGCCTCTCTCAGCTCTGAGCTACCCAATGTTTTCCATTGGCAGAGAGAACTCCTAATAGTGAGCCCAGCAATGCACTCTGAAAGCTACTTAGCAACAATACCTAAGCCTAAGGCACTTCTGACTCCAAGTTAGCACGAAGTATTCAAGCAGCATGTGACATCCAGCAGCAATGTCACCTGACGGTACCCTGGTTATGGCAGGTTGGGGCCAATTTCCGTGCTTGAATGAAGATAATAAGCCCAGTATAAAGAGGATTATGGATGAAGAGAATAATAAGAAATAACCTGTTTTGCCCACACAAGTAACCAGAAAAATGCTTAAAACAGGGGTCAATATACAAACAATTGTTTTGTTTCCTTTAAAATCTATGGGTTAAAGGAATACAAATGACAAAATATTAGACCTTGTAGAACTGTTATCACAAAATTACTTTCTAGATGTTTTGATTTATTTATAAAATCCTTATAATCTTACCAGCTCTGTTAAAACAGTGAAACATACATTTATTCAAGACAGTGCCATTTGTTGTGATATTATTCTTTGCCTTCAATAATACTACTACTTCTTTAATAACATTTTCCAGACTGTATGTGTAAACAATTGTAACAACTTCTCACCATTTTTTTGGTGATCAAATACTTGATCACCATGGCCACCTTCACACCTGTTCCAGCTGAAGTTCAGCTTTCTTGAATACAGATGTCCAGACTGAAAGCACTATTCTGAGTGAGGGGAAGGCCTGGGATCCCAGTTTCTATTTTTTGCTTGCAGCTCCATGAGGAGGAGCTGAGGGGCTTCTTCAGCCTGGAGAGGAGACAGCTTCAGGGAGACCTAATACTTGCCAGTACCTACGAGGAGGCTACCAAAAAGACGAAGCCAGATTCTTCACAGTGGTTCATGTTACCATGACAAGACAGCCACAAAAACTGCAACAAGAGTTTCAGACCGGATGTAAGGAAAAGATTTTTCAGTGTGAGGACAACCAAGCGTTGAAGTGGGCTGCCCAGAGAGGCTGTGCAGGCTCTGTCCATGGAGGTTTTCAGGACCCTGCTGGATTACGACTGGAGCGTCCTTGTCTATCATCTAGCTGAACTGGCTTTGAGCAGGGTATTGAACTGAAGATCTAAAAGTTTTGTTATCAGCTTGCAACCTGAATTATCTCATAATTCTGTGATTCTGACTTGGGGACAGAAATACCAATCAATTTATTTCAGTTGTTTAAGTTTCTGACAGAACTTGCACAGCAGGTACTTAAATGCACATTTGCAAATGAAAAAAAAAACTAGTGTTAAGGTTGAAATGAAATATGGCCTAAGCAAGCCTGAGAAAGTGATGTGTTTTGTCATTTGTAATCCTTAGCTCTGAACACCCCATTTTCAACCAAGGGTATTGTCATTTTGAAATCTGCGGTATCTTGGCTTCCAGGAAATCCCAAGCTGATAATAGAACTTGCACAAGATGAAATACATGCAGGTAGGTGCTCCTTTCTAAATAATAAATAAATAGGTATAATATAGGAAGAAGGAAGAAGGGGACAGCATTGTAGATAAGGTCTCTTAACACTCTGAGGCAACGTATGTCCAAATGTGAATGCAGTCACCTAAAATCATCCTTGGTCACAACTCTCCAAGTTTAACTGTTCAGATTATGTATCTCATATCTTACTAGAGTGAAAAAAAAAAAAAAGTGAACTTCTTACGATCACAAAAATAATGAAATTTGGAAATAGTGTAATGCAAAATCTTTGTTTTGCTGGTATTAGGAGTCCTTTCATAGTGAGCACCACATTAAGCATAACACAGTAAAGGCAAAAAAGACAGTTTGGTGAGCTATGCCATTCTTATATTGGGGAAGGAAGAGAGTATGATGGGTCTGTAAACGAAGAGTTAAACTTTGTGTTTTATGCTTGCAAGGGAGAGATGTTTACATTTCTTGATAGAGGTAAATAAAATCAGCTTCCTTTTTTTTTTTTTTTAATAGTAATGTAGAAATAACTGTTTAGAGAACTACTAACAAGGATATGTGCTCAGAAGAAAAATCTATTGACATTAATTTCATAAAGAATAATAACCAGTGTATAAAAATATATATTTCACTTGAATCTATCCTGTCATCTTTTAATGGGTTAAAAGCCATCTTTGGTGTGCCGCTACCTTAAAAATGATTTTAAAACCATCTTTGGTGAGCTATACTTCACAAAGTATGACAAATTCAGTTACTGGTAAAGGACTGAATGATACTGAAATTGTCTTTTTCTATTTAGAAGTAATGCATGAAAAATCACTTCTTCTAGCTTATGAATATTAAAATTCTTATTTTAATCTACTAGATGAAAAATAGTTACTTGCTATTAGTCATAATGTTGATGTTCTTATTTTTAATCTTCATGAGATAGTATGTCCTTTATCTTTTCACAAGTCTGGACCATAGTTCTCTCATTTTCTCTTGTAATTAAAGCTTAGGTATATGCTTTGCTTTTAATTAAATGTGTACTAAACCTATGGCAAAATAATGTTTTTGCCTGATAATATTTTTCAGTGCTTTTTCCTTTTGAAGAAAGAAAAAAAAAAAAAAGGAAACCACAGTTCCCAGCAAATCTCCCAGCAAATCCTTGGAGTCTTCAACAAGAAGACTCCCTTCTCCCACCTGGCTCTCTGTGTTCCTTTACTCATTCCTTGCTCCATTTTCCTTATGCAATCTCTGTCTTCTCTTAGAACAAATTTGCAGCTTAGTCTACAACCATTATGTTATAAACATATGTTAAAGGTAAACATCAACAAAGTATTTTATGCATAATTTTTTCACAGTTTTCATTGTGTTATAATAAAGATATTCTTTTATTTCTATGAAATTGTCACTTTTTTTAAAAAAATGACTTTTTTCCTAGCTTCTTGTGCAAGGTGTGCAATGCAAATTATTAATGTGAACACTCCCTTTGAGAGATAATACAAGCTGCAAACGTAATTATAGAGAACAAAAAGAATAATCATCATTATTATTGTTTCATCTCAGTAGACCTATGCCAAACTATTGTTAATGATGCAGCTATACACAGTGCGGAAGTAGAAGCAACACCATGTTTATGTTGGGGATTGCATAAGGAGAAATTACTGCATAAATAAGGAAAGAAGAGGAGCTAAGTCTCCAAATTAGTACAAAATTATTTTTGAGGTGTCTTAAAATAAACATTTTAAATAATCATTTTCTCTGTAATTATGCAAGTGTTAGCTAACAGGATATGCTTACAAACTGTACTTAGATATTCTTTCCAAATAGTTTCTTCTGATACTTATTTGAAAGCGGAACTACACTGTTTAATCTGTTCAGTCTGGACTGTTAGACCTTCATATATTCTCCTCCACTGTTTGGTGGCTTCTGGCTCCTTTGTATTTCCAGTTAAGTGGATTGCTGGGTTGGCATTCCTGCTGTCTTGCCCTCTTTTCACCTGTAAACTTACAGACAAAATCTACTGTGGTAGCAGTGAATATCTTTCCCACCAGATCATTGCGACCATTCCAGTTTTGTCTTATTCGCAGAGTAGATATGGCTGAAATGATTTATCAATTTATCTCAAATGATATTAAGCTGTGAAACCCTTACTTTCATAATGGTACTTCCGCACTGTACTGTTTTTACTCTTCTTGTCTTGTTAAACTGTATTTACTTTGACTAACTTCAGTCTTCTCCTGAAGAGACATCCTTCAGTTCACTAAAATGAGGTATCACACTCCATTTTTTGCGTGTCTTTATTTACTCTGCGTAAGAATGAGTATCTTGTAGTACTAGTCCTTCATGCCATCTTGCAACAGTACTTTGTGAGCACTGAGGAGGAAAGATGTGAAAGAGAGGCATCAGCACGTCTGTCAAGAAATGTGTAGCAGCGCTACAGTACTTTCATCCCATGTTTGCTTCCTTCTCTTTCACATGCTGGGGATGCTGAGAATTACACAGACACCGTAATGGATGTTGCTCTTGACTGTGAACATCTTGACTGTGGCTAGGAGCAAGCAGGTGGAATACTAACTTGATTTCAGCACTGGAAACTACAGTGTTTTTGGACTCAGTTAAATGGTGAAAGCAAATGTTGGTTCCAGATTGCAAACCAGACATTGTACACAGTCCTTCAAAGCATGGGGTCTGACAGAATTCCAGTTAGTGTTAGAGAACTGCTGTTTGGGCTGAGGAAATTTTCTCAAAGGACCTAAAAATCCTTACATTTGCTTTACTTTTTTATTATCTTTTTTCTTTATCGCTTTTATAATTAATATTGGTTTTAGCATTTATAACCTATTGTTCTGTACCAGAAATGCTGCTACTTTTATGTTGTTGGCTATATGCCAATAGGAGAAATGACTGAGTGTCCCTATTCCTCCTGCCTGCAAGCGCTCTGTTTATGGACATAAGTAATTATGCATAAGAAAATAAAGTTGTGATGGTCTAAGGGTAGAATTTTAGGATAGAACAAGTGTAGAAGAATGGCTTTGAAATCATATATAAAATACTTACAGCAAAGTATGTTATGGGTAACTACATTGCAAAATATGGTTTGTTTTCCTCTGGATTTTTAAAAGATATATCAGTGGATATGAAAGAAATGCAAACTAATATGCCATTGGCTGCATTTGTGATGAACAGAATCCTCATAACATTTTCCTTTCCTTATTGCTGTTCAGAAGAGCACACTGTCAGAAGAGTGTTGGTATATAGTGTTGTACCTGTAAAGAAGTCTGGGCATTTGAATCACAGAAGAGGGATGGAGACTTAGTTTACTTCATCTGTTTCTCAAGTGCGTGCAATCCAAGACAGAGTTTTAATTGAAAGCTTGAAAGTGAAAACATGAAAACATGACTGAGTGGAGCAAAGCCACACATTACAGAATCATTACAAAGAAGAAACACAATGGTTTCTTCAAAAGTAGGTATGACTAGAGGATGTTAATTCTGTTAATATGGAGAGTTCTCTCCAAATAAATTGAATTGGGCATATGCATGTCCTAGCTTGCTGAAGGGTAAAATTTGTTACCAGACTTAGCTGTCATTTTAGTATTTAGATGTGCTTAATATAGTTTGAATGTTTCTATAAAGAAGCAAAGATGCTAGGGGGCTGGACTGAAACAGAGCTTACTGCTGTAATACTAAATCTGGGGGAGAAGTGGCATTCACAGCCCCCAGCTGAAATCCTCATTCCTCCGACACAGCAAGGGGAGAGTTGGTGTGCAGGAAGAAGATTCGTAGAAACCATCAGGCTGGATGGCCTTTCTCATTTTACCTCTCCCAACAGAAACAAATTAGGTGGCACTTTCTGGGATTGTAGGAGATACTTTTAGATATGTGTGCACTGGATGTTGTAGACACATTTGTTCAATTGATCTGTGCACTGGACTGAAAAACTTCCAGTTACTTACGTTAGGATGGTGGCAAGCCAGGTTAAGAAGGCACTGCAGAATTGGACCCTATGCTCTGCTGACATTTAGGCCTGAAATAAATTCTCAAATTGCCTAGCACTGTTAAAATATAGTGAGATCTTGATGTGCCTTGAAAGAGACGCTTTGTCTTCTGGAAGATGTATTGGAGCAAACTGATGCGCATGGGATAATTTAGGGGCCCAGGTTCTGGAAGTAGGTAAGTACAGGTTTTATGTATCCAAATTTTGTACTCAGGACTCTGGAAAAACATGCAAACAAGGCCTGCAGGCAGGAAAAATAGGGCTTCCTCAGTTTGATATATCCATACTTTTAGACTCCAGTTAAAAAATTGGTATGACTAGAACAAAAATGTTTTTAATCAGCTTACTCTAAGCAGTCACAATAGTAGCAAGATGCTCACTGTTAGCATTTCTTTGTTTCATAACATCTGAAAGATAGTTTTTCCTCCACAATATTCTGTAATCCTCGTATGGTATGCCATAGGGTAATGTTTTAACGTTGAGCAGAAATGTAGTGTGATATTTTTAAGCACCTTTATCCTGGAACCCTACAAGGACTTTGGTATCCCCAGGCGCACTCAGCACAGGATGCCAAATTGCATCTGAATTTGGCAGCAGCTTTTGTGACTGTCTTAGGCAAGAGACCACCCGTGGGTAAGGTGTCAGGATCCCATCAGCAGGAGCTCTCTGGTGGCTCCTGCTTTGTTTGTTTATTTATTTATTTATTGGAAATGAAAACTGAAACTTGTACAGGGGGCTGACCCTCTGTCTGCAGAATTTGTCATGAAACACGAGCTTTGCCTGCACAGGCTCTGCCAAACATCTGGTATCTTGCTTCCATAGAGACATCTGCGCTCAGCTTCTGCAGAATTTGGAATATCCCCATCCCCATTTTCTTATTTTGCTCATCCATCTGAGAAAGCCAGATTCTGCATGTATTTCCATGAGGATTAAAATATCTTCTATTAGTCAGCTATGTCTACTAGCTCATCTATTACTGCAAACTGTTTAAGTTACATGGACATTTACTCCTTTAATTATGCTTCATACAATTTCCTCCATGAATTTAAAACACTGATCCTATATATGTAATTGCAAAGCTGGAGCTCACTGGCTGGGACCAATTGCCAGCTACCCTGGGGAGCGCAGGGACTAAATAACAATTGATGTTCTGACACTTGTCTTCCAGGCCCAGAGAGAGACATTATATTCTGCTTTGAAAGTGTCACCAAATGAAGAAAGAGTCTTACAGTGGTTTTGTTTCCCTCCCGCCAAGGAGGCAATCACCTGTTAAGTGGGACAGACAGGTTCAGTTCCCATCCTCTGTTTAAATGTGTCCAAAGGGCCCCTGCTGCCCCTGCTGCTGGGTTTCTAAGCACCATACATAAATTGTATGCTGTTCCTCTTCATACTGTTTCTGCTGTCATTGTACTGTACATGTCTTTCCTGTACAAACCTTTAATGGAGAATTCTAATGGATTGAGCTTTCCAGGAAAGCTGAGTGAGGGAATTGCTGTTTTCTGGATCTAGATTGCACTGTCATGATTGAAACATAAAAAGCTCATCAATACCAAAGCTGAGGTACCCATGCACAAAAGCAGAAAGGCAATTTATTTAGATGTGCATGTAGAATTAAAACACTTTTTTTGAATGTGAATTTGCATACAAGGCTGCATGTGATCAGTATGTGAATTTCTAACATAACTCGCTTTTTGGTTGAACATACTAAACATGAAATACGTAATACGTTCAACAGCACCCTAGCTTCCGTTTTTATGTCTAGTCTAATGTTGTACAGAAACTCCTGCTTTATCATAGCAAGTCTTTTTTTTTTTTTTTTTTTTTTTTTTTTCCTCCTAAGTGTGCATTATTTCCATTTAGGCATGAACACAGAGATACATTATTGCTGAATAAGAGACAAATTTATTTCTCCAGAAGCTGTTTTCACAGCAAATGTGGAAGAGGATATGCTCTAATAAACAACACAGCCATCTAGTGGTGAAGCTAGCTGTAATCCTGAAACCTGACTTTCTTGTTTGTTTGTTTATGGCTGGGCATGATTTAAACACATGAGAAGATGGATCTCTTGGACTAGGAACTTGGAATTGACCATTATGAAAGTAAATCTCATATCTAAGTCTACAGTGACCCACATACTCAGGAGAAAAAAGAAAGTTCCTGTCCCATCTCAATACACTTAAGGCATCAAAACTTGACATTCGATTCATGGAAATTTTTGGTAATGTAGTCCATTTTGAGTTGCTTTTTATTAATTAATTTCTTTATTGACAATGCTTCATCTTCTTCCACCTAAAAAGTGCTTTAAAATGCTATAATATATTTTTACCTACATCTTTGACCTCACAGTTTTACTCTTTTTTCAGATTCTTTAAATTTTCATTGAATTTTAGGCCTGTTCAATTCATATCATCTTTTCAAGCTGTAATGGCTGAGCAGTCAAAAATCTGTGAATGCATAATCTTCTAGTGCACTTTGCTCTACTTGACCATTATTGCATATTTTCTGTACCTGTAGCCCTGCAATTATGACTATTGCCATTACCAGTAAAAAGCCATAAGTTTTATATTGCCTTGGCCTGAGCTGATTTTATCTGATTTTAATAATTCTCTGGTGCTGTAATGACTATTGCCTAGCTTGTTTTAGTTCAGGTACTGTGAATAACCTTTACGGTAAAGGTCTGACAGATCTGGGCATTCTTTCATTCTCTGAGGAACAATAGCCTTTTACAGCAATTAAGCTGAGGTAGTCAACGGTGCCGCTTCCAAGCTTGAGTTGACAACCAGGGGAAGAAGCAGGCTGTTAAGAAAGCATGTAAAAATAGTCCCAAGTGAATGCCAGTATCGAGGAAGAAGGGACTCCCCACACGTACCTAAGCTGAAAGTCCTGATGAAAAAAAAAAAAAAAAGCTCAGGATGCTGATGACCTGCTGCAATTCTGTTAGCCCCATCCTCGGCCCCACCTCTCTGCTTGATGGACTTTACCACCATTAACCTTGTATTTTCTTATATATAATTTAGTGACACCACGAGTGAGGCTTTTCAGTATGAATTTGAACTGTGTTAATATTACTGCAACTATAATAATCAGTTAGTTGTATTTTAATTATACCGTTAATATCTTTATTAGGTTTTCAATAAATTATTGGCTCCATATATCATGTTATGTTTGCCATAACGATTTGTTAAGTATAACATGCCCATCTCTTTTTCTCTTTCATACTGCCACCTCTAAGTCAGGATTGAGAAGATCTATTTTACATTTCATTTCATTTCACTTCATCCTTTCAATTTCTCTTGAAGACACAGTTAGTCTGCATGTCTTGGCAATACTTTCACCTTCTGAATAATTAAAACGTATTATATAACACTTCTATACTAAAGGATAAAATATTGGAAGAACAATTTGGACTGTAAAGCACTTACTCTCCTCAGCTTATGAACTCCTGGAACAAAGCTTAAAATATCTTGTATGAGATCTGTAATGCAATCTCTCTCCCATTTGATATAATTTTTCATCATAAGCATCATTTACATCTTCTATCAACTGGAGGCATAAATGATAAAACTTACTTGCACCTAAAAATCAGCTAGTGATCTACCTGAACTATAACTTGGGGCTATGTAATTTTATGGATCCCAACTATTCTATTTGGGGTACAAAATGACTGGGATGACTCTCTGAAAATCTCATCCTTTGTGTGAAAAGCAATGTTTATTATTAATTTCACAGATGTGTAAACTGTGTTGTTATATCTTTATTCCAGATGTTTAACCGTTCCAGCATCTGAAAATAGGTGAAGTATATAAATGAAATGAAACTTTCAAAACATGAAAATCTCTATAGTTTCCAAGAGGAGGAAAATGTTAAGCCACAATTATTGTCAAGTGTGGACCAAGAATTTGGAGTATCTTTATGCAGCCTACAGAAACATGAAAGCCAGAGAATGCAGTGCTTGTGAACATTAAGATATTTTCTTAGCATCTTCTTAGCACTTTCTAAATTCTTGAAGGTATCTGCTGTTGGGTTCTGAAGGCAAGTAGCATGGATTCAATCCAATAGTTTAAGAATGAGCTATTAAAAAAAATATGTTGTTCACAGTAACCTCTTCCTTTTGGAAATGCTTTGCCAGAGTTTTCCTTTGCATTTTCGGTTGCTGTCATAATGAATAATGTGCTTTTTTTTTTTTTTTGCCCCTTTTTTTTTTTTCTCTCTCCTTTCTTTTCCCCCTCAAACAATAGATATTGTCAAGTTCTGCTGTTTCTGAAAGTGATTGCCTTTTAGGACTTCCTACTAATAGATGGATTAGCTTTTAGTCTGAATGTACAACAAAGAGCTGGCTATGCTGATAGCCCACAAAAGCTATTTAAAGAGGATTTTTTTATTATTTTTTTTCCCAAAAACTGTTATGACATCATCCTTTACTTCTGTTCTTGGTCAAAATTATAGGAAAGAATGGGTCAAAATATCTAAGTCCCTTCTCATGGAATAGCAACCAGGTTTCTAAAATCTGTTGGAAAGCAAATGACTGCAGATTCATAATGATGAAGCCACATGCAAAAAGTGCCAGTGCGTCTAAACACACCGACGTACCACATCAAAGATTTGGTTCTGGGTGCATGCACTATGCTGGTGAACTGTCATAAAATCCTCAGCATTGCAGCACGCCCACAGACAATAATTTAATTTTCATTACAGTAATTATATACCTATGTAGTTTTTGGTCTTGTCTCTGAAACCAGAGGGCTAGGAAAGGGATGGAGGAAAGTGGGGTGAGGAATGACCCCAGACCTTTTAATGATGCTGAAGGTACTGTTGTGCCACTACTTTTCCTTTCAAGATAATGTAGTCCAAACCCCTTCTATTGTTGGTTGAGGTAAATTTTCTTCTTCCGATCCAGTATTAGCAGCTACTATCTGTTAGAGGAAAATATATATTCAGGCTTGAAAGCAAATTTATTTGGACAAGTGACAGGTGGGAAATTTGTTTAACAGAAACTGTCTGAGTTCTAAAAAACCTTCAAGGACCTGAGAAGTGTCAAAGAGAAGGACTAAGTCAGGGCATTCAGATGATGAAACATGCTGCAGATGCTGGCTGTAATGACAACCTGCAAATCTGTCCATCAGATGATTCCTTTAGATAAAAGTAGAATGTATATATTAGAGTGACATTTGTAACAGCCTCTTCTTGTTGTTTGAAATAACATCTTTTATTCTGAATGATCCTAATTTCTTTCTTTCTCCAACTGTCTTCAGAGGCTTCTGTTGCACTAGCAATTTTCCGGAATACTTTCTCTAAAAAAAAAAAAAAAAAAAAGTAATAATAATAAAAAAAAGATACATTGGAAAATGTGACTTGTTTAACAAATACTCAAGAACTTGACCAAATTGTTTAATCCTCCTTTCATGAAAATGATTCTAGATAATTTCAGAACCAGAAGACTTTTTACGGTAAGAGCAGAATGTTCCTTTCTGTTCTTATTCAGATGTTAAATGGGTCCCTATTTTTTCAATTGCTATTAAAAATAAAACTCCAGATAGAATCTCAAAATTATGAAATCCCTAAATCCTTATCAGAAAATGGAAAGATTATTCTCTACTTTCCCTCTTTCTATTATGTTTCTTAAACAACAGCTACTAACTTCTGCTAAATTGGAGATTGGATGAATTTTTGGTATGACTCCATATAAGTTCTTACAATTAACAGGACACAAGATACACTGGTTACAGTCTTTTAACATCATTTGGATAATCAGAATTGGTTTGTAGTCCAAATATATGACCTCTGTCATATCAGTGATAAGAAGATCCTATCTATCTATATGTTACCAAGGTCATCCTATATTAGAGCAAACATATTTTAATTTTGGCTAAGAAGAGCCCAGTGAGCAAAGTACTTGCTAGTCTTTGCATGCTGTCAGTGCAGCAGGAAGGGGAAGAGTCATTGCTTATAAGACCCTGTCTTTTCTTAGGCTATTACTTAGAAATTACTTGCAAGCAATAAGGCTTGTGTTGCAGCCATATTCTGCATGACTGAAATATCAACATCACCCTTGTCATTGTCCGTAACAAACCAGAGCAAAGTTTTACTCTCTCAATTACTGAGTTTTATTATTTAGAAAAAGTCTTATTGCCCTGTTGGGATGTCAGTGAAATGCTTCATAGATTTCCTTAATGATTCCCCTTCCCATCATTATGATTAGTAGTGCCAGTTGTTAAGGATATTTTCTTCCCTTAAAGCTAATGCAAATAATATGCTCCTTAGGAGTAATTTCTCAATAATGTTGTTAGAGCACGGCAAAGCCAAAAAATATTTTCAACCAAGGAAATTTTTCAAGAGTTTGATATTTTTAAGAAGACACACCACCAAAAAGACATTTTTCTTCACCACCTAAGAAAATGTTCTCTATTAGAGCTTCATATGTTTGCGCTTGCAGGTTGAGAGCACTCATTTTTACCCTAGTTTCAGGTGTGTGTTCTGATGGTGAAGGGGGGGGATTCTCGTTTGGCCAGCTGAGAATGGAATGGAGCAGCTGCTAAACTGGTAGATGAGTAATTGTAACAGGGACTGCCAAGAACAACAGGTCCCAAATCTATTCAAAACTAAGAAAAAGCAAAAATTTGGACTATGGTCTTTTCTAGATGAACTGAAACCCTTGCTTATTACTTTTATCTTTGTTGAGTATTAATCTGCTATTTAGAACCAAGAAAAGTTTGTGCTGTTGAAACCAATGAATGTCTTCTGAAAGTTTGATTCTGATTGACAGTTTTATATATATAAATTCACAAGTTTGCTTTATTTTAGGCATTTTTCAGAAGGAATGGTATTATTGTGTGGCTATAGAACTTGCTTGTTACTGACAAATAGCTAGACTTCTGTCCATTATGTTTTAGAATTACATAAATAATTTGGATTTGAGAATTAATTTGTTTTATCTTGCGTTTTCCCCTTGGAAAAGCAGAAAAAAAAATATAGAAACCCTTAAAGGAATTTAAGGATCAGCTGGGCTGCAAACTCTTCTTTGAAAATTGCCTGGCCCACACCTGTGAAGTTGTGATGTGAGTTTCTTGCGGGAGAGTGTGTGCACAGCTGAGACACTCAGCTTTTTAAAATTATTTTTATTATCTAAATAAAGGAGGGATACTTCTTTCCTTTTTTTTTTTTTTTTTCCTTCTAAATTTTGCCTGCCCCAGAGTAGGGAGGACTATTGTTCTGTTTGGTGTTACATAAGAGATACAGTATGCAACTATCAACAAGTTATGAAGATACATTCTATCACAACAGGATGCTAAGGTAATTATGCAACAAATCTCAAGTATTTTCTTGTAACTTGCTATCTTATTGTTTAGCTAGAATTAGAAATTTCAGGAGCCTTTGAAATGTATTGTGAGGGGTAGTTCTTTGTGTGTGTTTGACAGGAGCTATTGACTTTAAGGATGTAAAGAATTCCTGTTCTGAAAAGGACATAGAGACAAGGTAGTGTGAAATGGGATTAATAGGGGTTTACACTAACTTTTTCTGCCTTTGAGTTTGTGTGTGGCATGGGAATTTCAGGGTGCTTATTTTGCTTCTTTATATCTTAAAGTGGCAGGGGTGCAATGTGTTCTGAAAAGGTTGTGGTTAGCGGTCTTTCTGTTTCTGAGTGCTCTGTTTTATGTGTGCAACAACCTCTTAAAAATAAAGTGGTGCCTCTGTTGGCAGCTTGGTGCTTCAGGGCAGAGTCTCTGACTGGAGCTGGCAATCTTCTTCCTGCAAGTAATGAAGTAATGGGAGATGAAAGAAAGGAATGATGGGATGATGGGGGAAAAATGTCATAATGACGATGTGTGTTGCTAAGCCAAATTTGTTCAAAGAAAAAAAAAAAGAACACTTTGGAGCTCCTTGATGTTATTTCTGAGTAGAAGCTGTAGGAATGGAGTCAGATGAGTGCTTTGTTATAGAGGACATATAACCATTTGGCTTGTAATGGCCATCTGAGAAACCAAATGTATTGAAAACGTTTTATTTTGCCATCTATATGTTCATCTTAATTTAGTGATGGATTATATTGCTTGGCTGAATTTATCTCCGGGATGTTTTCTATTAAAATACTAATTCTGCGAAGAAAAAAATCTGAGAACATTTGGTATGGGGTAGTCTAATTAAAGCTCCACATGATGTGGAGTATTTCAAGTATCAGTTAACAATGATGCACCTGCGTCTAACATACTATCTGCTAAGCCCCAGAAAGAAGAAACTCTAAGAGTTTGTAAGAGTACAGAACAAGTCTCTTAAAACCTCTATCTGAGACATCTCCTTCGTGGGTACATCTGCTGGGATACTTGCTAAACGCCTTGGATAAGCAAAAATACATTAGCTAAGATGGTGCCTGCTGCAGTATCTACTAAAGCTATAGGTAATTTACAGAGAGAACTAAAATGAGAGTGGAATCTCCAAATGCAGTGTAGCTGTTCATGAAACAGTTGTCTGAAGTAGCTTGTGTGACCATTGAGGTGATCTGTTTCAGGGAACTGTAGAGCTCTGCATGCAGATGAGGTGTTCTTGGTGATGTGGTCTGGTCCTTAATAAACTAAACTGTGTCCTGACAGTAGCTGTAATTACATGGATTAAGGATTTATGGTACAAAGAATAAACAAGATGCCTATGCACATATTCTGTTAAGGGAAAAAAAAAAAAAAAAAGAAAAAAAAGAAAAAAAGCACACAATTCTTCACAAAGATAAAATGAGAATGAGGAAAGATGTAAATGTGAGAACTGGGGTCAGGATTACAGAAAATCTGGATCAAGTGCCTGTTCCCTCCTTTAATCCCCCCCTTTATTCCAGAATCTTCTGCCTGTAGCCATGCCTGTGGTCAAGGAAAGAAAGAGAACTGAGTTCTTTTCATTATGCTTCTTGCTTTGAAAGTCTCTGAATAGGCCATATTTCAGTGTGACCTATTGAAAACACTGAGGTTTTTGTACAAAGAGTGATCTCCTTACAGAATATTGATATTCTTCCTTTCGCGAGAGGAGGCTGTAATGTTTCTTGTTTCTAAAGAGCATATTTCAATTTCACAGATGAGATGCATAATTCCAAAAGACTCTTGCAGCACTCTCTGGTACATAATGAGCATTCTTTAGAATTCACATTAAAGTTGTGCCCCTTAACAGCAGGAGGCCAAAAACAGTCATAAAGCTACTATTCAAATGACATGGGGGGGAAATCACATATGAAAGTGAATTGCAGGGCTGCTATGTACCAAGCATATATTCTATGCAGAAAAGCACTCCAGCTCCCACTTCTACGTGAGAGCTTCAAATTATAATATTACATAAAGCATGCAGTTTAGACCAGTATCTCTTCATTTCAAAAGTTTGCACAAGTGATGATAGTGTTCATAAGAACCCCATGTTGTATTAGCCTAACCGAATTAAAGTACAATACGTCTTATCAATGAGATTTGAATAAGATTGCATTCATTTAAAAATACATAACCTAAAAGAAACTTTGAATAGTTTTAGAAAAAAAGTGGGGAAACTGTTGATGTTTCTGTGCCTGTTTTTTTTGTTGTTGTTGTTTGTTTTGTTTTACATAGAAGCCTTACATGGAATCCATTTTGTGGATTAAAAATGAAAAGTAAAATGGTAAAAGCATTCACTGGCTAAAAGGAAAATAAATGACAAATGAATAGTCAGATTCTGATTTCTAGTGCAGGGGGTTCTTTTACCCTTTAATGCCAAATAAGCATTGTGATCTAGCCAGTGAGATCTGGAATGAGCTGAGCTGTTCTCCATGGTGGTTGCTAGTCAATTGAATACCTTTATCCATTAGTTTTCATGGCTGTATCTCTACTGACTGTGATGATCGTTTAGAAACCTGGCTCACATGTAAATACTTAACTTTGGGAGATCTGATCTCTAAATGTTTCTTTTTACGACAGACAATACTGAAGGAGCTTGCAATGATTTAAGCTGGTAGATACAGCTGATATTATGCCTCAACTGCATATTTAACAGAACCATTTAAAAATGCATTAATGTTCAAACATTACTGAATGCTTTGAAAGTTTCAGTATGAAAAAATCATAAATATTCTGAAATTGCTTCAAAGCGATATTTCAATTGGAGGGCAGGAAAAAGATGTAATGGGAAGTAGATGGCAAGATTGAAAGGTTAATGTGTATTTGTTTGCATTTTTTAATGGCAAAAAAATAAACATACTTTAAAATGCACTCCACTTACAACAGACCTTGAAAACTATCTTGAGTTCTTTAATTGTTCTTTAAATGCACACAAAGAACATGTTGAACATAAGAGTGGCTTACAGTTATGCTCTGTGGTGTCTGTTTAATGCTAATTCACAGCAGAAGCTACTGCCAATTGGATGGCTGCTGTTTCATAGGCAGCATTATCAAACGTCTTGTACAGTAAGAGCCAGCATGTAGCTTTCCAAATTTAAAACTGAGGGACAACCACAGAGGCACTCAGCTAGCTATCATCAGCAAAATGGGGTGGGCCAAAATTGTGCTTGGTAATCACTGAGTTGTACTGAAAGTCTTCTCTCAGAAAAATACTAAATCAGGAAAACCATCTGTTTTGTTGGAATGTTTAATGTTTTATAAAAACTGTTGTTTGGGGAAGGCTGAATGTATGATAGGGTGGGACATGCAGAAGTCAGTCATTTACCTGGGCAAAAAGAAATAGGTCCAAATTGCAGTTCTGTCTGACTTTTTCAGCAGGCATGTGCTCCTGAGCCCTCAGTGCTCCAGATGGGTGCTCAAACCCATAGTGTGGATGGCAAACTGGGCTATAAATATATATATATTTTTTTCCTGAGGTCTTCAAGGATATCATTTTTGTTCTAATGCAGGATGAAAACTTTGATATTTTCTCATGAAACTGTGTTCCTGTTCTGTAGGCAGCCCTGGAGGACTGTGAATGATAGGTATCTCAAAACCTTCAAAATACCTCACATTGTTTCTGACAGCCCTGACAAACAGAATGCTATTAGCTGAGTCCCAAAGGACAGGTTAGCAGACCAGCTAATCCCCTACTGTGAACATATTTATCGTCTTCATTGTTTTCAAGATTATGAAATTGACAGTTCCAGAGGGCATGAGTTCTGCTGCTGTGAAACGCAAGTTCCAGCAGTAATGCAGCTCTAGTTACCCACTTAGACAAAGCATAAACATACATGTCATGTCTGAACAGTTTAAATTTTATTATAGAAATATCATGATGTGGTTTAGAACAAATTAAAAATTTCTTGCAAATTTCTTTCAAGCCTTCAGACAAGCCTGGGGTGTTAAGACCACACAGACACCAGGGTTCTTTTAGGATCAGTAACTGCTACTACTTTATTGATGACATAACTTCATTATATACCTGTTGCCTCCCACATTGAGGACAGGCTCCCTTCTTACACCATTCCCCCCCAGCAGTCCTTTCCCACTAACTCTTCATTGGCCAACTTCGCCAGGCAACCGCAAACCCCAGCAACCCCCATGCCGGAGGACAACGGCCGGATAACAAGCAACCGAGACGGCAAGGCGTCTCCTGAATCGCCCCTCTTCGTTCCCTCAAACTCTCTACGTTCCTGATGGCCTCATCTTTAAGAGCCCGGTGTTATCACCAGCCATGGGGCTTGTCGACCCCCATGGCCACACTCCCACATCTCCCCCTTCTTTATTAACATAAAAAGTGCGATTAAAGCACGATTAACACAAACACAGAGAAAAAAACACTCTAATTGTAATATATGTCAGAGAGAACAAGTTTCTGAATAGCCAAAATCTTTTGTAGCATTTCCAGCTAAAGTCAGGGAATAAAGATCATTATGTCAATAGATGAGCAGAGTTTACTATGTGAAACAATTCAAGTCTAAATGCACCTCTACCGCCAGGAGATGGGGGGAGTTATTCAAGTCTGTTTTTCGTAGAGTAGAACAGCAGCACACATGCTTAGAAATTTGCTGAGGATTATAAAAGCATTTGAAGCATTTGTCCTTTCAATCTAATCCATTTATTCAAGCTCTAAAACGTTAAAAGGTATTTTTCTCCTAGGACTTTAACTGAGCTATGTCACAGTTTAGTATTAAAGTACTGTGTGCCTTGGCTGAAAGAAGGCCACAAAATATTAACATTTCAGGAGTAGTTATCAAAATACCATCCTTGGACTGTTTGTGAACTTAGCAATAACAAACATGAGATAGCAATCTCTAACAACTTGTTTCTATGGAACTGTAGCTTTTTCCTTCTGACTCTCCCATTTTATATGACAAATTGATATATGAGTTACTAATACATATTTAACTTTTTCCCTTCATCCACTGGGGGAGCTAAATAATTTTACTCTATATAAACATATTTTTAATATGTGGTTATAATGGCATACAAATGCCATTAAGGTGACTTTTTCGTGTGGTTGGAGGTGTTGCAACTTTATAAAGGCCTATTTGGGTATTATATTCTATTTCTGAAGTAATTAAAAGTGGATTGCAGTTACTGGTCATGTTTCATAATAAAATATAATTGTATAATTATATAGAATTATTTTAATAAACATATCCCATGCTGTTCTAGACATGGATAAAATCTGAAGCGTAACATAAGAGACCTCTGCTAGGGCATCATTCAGTGTAAAGAGGCTCTCACGCTGCCCTATTTTCACCATTCTGCCTTTGAATCCTGGCATCAGAGCCACCTTCCTTTTAGTTGAGTAAGAACAGATGGGTCTCCCATTGCAGCCTGTCTCTCTTATCCCACCAGAAGGCTCACTTTTAAGTCGCATGAGGCAAGAGTTAGTCTCTCTCCTTGTGAAGTTAAGCGAGCTGTCAATCTCTGCCCCTGCTGACTGAGGAGCAGGGAACCAAGATCACAATGATGGGAGGAAGCCACACTTCTGACGTGCTCAGGTGCTGGGAAGAGATTAATTAGAACTAAAATGCTGTTCTTAAAAGCAAGTAGCCGCTTTTGTTCTCTGCTAGCCTCGTGTCTCCACTCCTCGAGATAGCTAGACCACATATCCAACAGCAAAAAGGACCTAGCCATCAAACGTAGGCCTTGCAAGGATGAATTAAAAAAAAATAATAAAATGGTGGAACAATAAATTTGTGGCATCTCTAGTGAGATTAGAAATAATGCGCTGATGCTCACCAGTGAATCAGTCATGGTGAATTTTAATAGATTCTCAGTTTTCTTGAGTACAAGTGTTTCTCACAGCTTTCAGTGTTTAGTTAACTAAAGTAGAGGTATAATGAAGAGTCTATTTCTCTCCTCAATTTCCTTTTCACTGTTGAAATACTCAAAATCATAATCTAGCTTCTAAACTATGTTCATGTCATTGAAAATAACAATAACAAATTGGAGCATAGCTGTTTTTGAGAATTTACAGAGCACAGGCAAGTTGTTTGAATGTCTATTCACTTCTACAGGACTTTAGTAGGATAGGTTTCCGTACTAAGATTTAATATTATGCACTCCTACATGCCAAAATGAAGCAGCCACACCACAGAAAATCTTAAATTCATTTTGTACCTGTGGAAACTATCTATTAGGTAGTTTTGTTTTAATCTGTGGAGCTTTGAGGTATCTTTTAATCCTGCTTTAAACCAGCTATTATTATCTGTGTATAAGGATATTCAAGGCACGGTTGTGCAATGTGAATTCAAGACTCTAATTTCCCGTGTCACACTCTGTAAAGTCAGGATAATGGCCTTCCACAGAGATGGCATAAAGGTAAATACCTTATTGATTGTGCAGCTAGGTAATGGGCATTTATGAATATCTAAAATGGATTGATAAGTTTTGTGGTAAACTCCAAACTTTTCACGCTAGTTGTGCATGGCTTGCAGCTGAGGAAAATTCAAACTGCAAATGGTATCCTTACCCTGCATGCCAGGGAATTGCTGATACTGCTATACCCACAGTTGCAAAACAGGAATACATTAAATAAGGTTATGATTGTGCCTAAGCACAAAGAGCCTCTAGTTTACTTGTAAAGAGAGTGGAACAAGCTTGCGGCAGTTTTGGGAACAGTGTCTTGGGAAAAACAGGAGTATGAAGAGCTGTTTGTTGGCAGGCTGAAGCTGTTCAAACACAGCTGCCTTCACTGGAGATCTGAAAGGGGTGTTACACCTGTGAGCTGTAAAACTTGCTGCTGCTGTTGCTGTCAAGACACCTGCTCGGGCATACAAATAATTGTGAATAAATCAACTCTGGAATTTGATATTCTCTACTGTTATCTGGTTCTTTCTTTCTCAATGAACTAATTGCAACACCTGGAATCAATTCTTTCCCATCCACTGGGAAACTACAGCAATATCATTCTCATGAATGTACTACTTTTATATTGTGAGTATTGTGTTCAATATCTTTTCTTCATACTGTGATTACGATTGTACACTTTATGCATCTTTTTGCACATTTTCTGTGCATCTGAGTTCTGAGAAGGAATTTGGAAAACCTACTGTGTACTGTTTGCTACCAAAAAATCCTTCAACACCTGAAGGAACATGATAAGAACCCCAGGAAGGAAAATCTCAGTCTAATGCTTTGAAGGCTTTTCACTAGCTGATGTCAAACCAGCTTTGAGCAGTTCTCTTCCTGTTCTTATATCTAACTCCATTTTTATTTTTCTGTGGACAGTCTAACCTGCTCTACAAAGATGACTGCTTGACTTTATCACTGTACACCTTTATTTTAGGGCTTACAATCAGCATTGCTGTTCTCCAAAATGATGGTGATAGTCATTGCTGAATACATTTCTAGAGATATTTATCTCAAGAAGTGGGTTAAGGATTTGATTAAGAAATCTTCTGCATAGCACTGAGTTTCTTGCGCTTAGGGTAAACAGAAAAGTTCAATAGTTGTTTTCTGTGGTATGACTTCTAGAGTCTATCAGTATGAAAGACATTGGGGCTGTGTCATTGCTGCAGGATCATATATCAATCATAAAACAATCTCTGTTTAGACAGCTCTGGAAGGCTGCTTCAGAATCTTTTGTGGCTTTACAGTGTCTGTCCTAAATCTGCAATATTCATAAATAATTTATCCAGTTGTATGAGACTTTAACTGCTTTTTCTTGTGAGGTTTTGCCCTGAGGAGTATTAAAGTGAACTGGGGAATACATGTGTGATCTGGTGTTTGATATCTACACTTAGACAAACATTCTTTGGAAAATTGTCTTGCTTTTTCCCAGGTCCCCCCCCCCCCCCCCCCAAAAAAAAAAAAAAAAGTTTCATATAAATTAGTTTTAAACCTTACTGAGATATCACTGACAAACTGCTTTGATTAAAAACTGAATCACCTGTAACCTTAGTAAGTAATGTATACCTCATTAAATGTAAGTTGTAGGTTACAACAGTGTACTTAAAAAAAAAAAAAAGTGATTGTTCTCAACTTCTATGAGCTGTTAAAGCAAAGCTATTAAACTTCTGTCCATGATGCTATAATGACATGTACAACAGCTAAGGTCATGATTTTTCTTTTAGCTACAAAAGTAGATAAATTCCATGATGTTGTAGTGTTTAGAAAAACATTCTGTAATAGGAGGAAGAAATGATTTGAAGCTCTGAAATGTTTTAAAACTATATCAGCTATAAACATTTTGAAAATTCAGTATACTTCCTGTTAAAAACAGTGCTTAAAATCAGAGTGTATTTTTAATATTACACTCATGCATCAACACTCATGTCACTACCAATTGCTCAGGAATAATGGAAGCTTCACAAAGCTTTTAAGCATGGTAGCAGAAAATCTCACCAGTTATGACAAGTATAGATTGCTAAAAATATTTGCAGGTGGAAATTGAAGGTCACCAGTCATTTCACTGATAGCTTTGGAGTTTTACAATAGATTTCCTTCCGTAAAATAATCTTTTTAAAGAAGATATGCATCACTTCGTTGTCCCAGTTAGGAGTGACAGCCTTAATGTGATTTGATGATTCTATTAGAGTAGTGCCATTTCACTGAATATTGACACAGATGCCCATGCAGCTTCACTACAGCATGAAGCAGTCCTTCCTTTGCAGTGTTGCAGACAACCCTGTGACACTTCTGCATGGACTGTCTTTTACTATTCCCCAGGTTTTACTTCACCACTCTAATGAGCTTGCTGATTTATAAATCTCTGAAGCATTACAGCAGAGAATTGACTAAAAGTATCTGGTACTTGTTAGTTTTAATTATTATGGGAAATATTGTGAAGTCTCTTATTGAAAAATCTCATTTTTATTGTCAGTTTATCAATGCCAAAATTTGAGTTCTCCTTTGCATGTATTACCACAATAACTTCATGCCATTAAGCTTTTTATTTATTTATTTTATTTTATTTTACTTTTCCTGGGTCTCAGCCATTGCTCTGAAGAAAAACTTTCAGTTTCGGAAGGAAAATAAATGTTTCCTTCTTGGTTTCATCACCACTGTGTCTAAATCTTCCAGCAAACATCACTGCAGTTTATGTACTAATTTATGCATCATCCAACTGCTGTTTGACCAAGGAATGAATACCAAGTAGGGCATTTATACTCAGGTCTTCTGATTGGCAACAAGTGCACATTACTAACAGAAACACAGAATTAGCTGCAAGGAAAGATGATCATCCTTTTACAGTTCTGAATTTTGACTAGGAATGAGTTAACAAAATGCTTCATGTGGGCCCCAGAATAGTTCTTCTACACAGGCTATATCCTCTTCTGGTGACAGCATATGACTGAACAAAAGCTACTAATGGTTGTTATGGGATCTCCATGGTGTTGTATGACAACATAAGTTACTGTCAGTGATGACAGTGACAGCAAGACCAAGAGATGCAGGACCAGCTGAAAGTAAGACTTCCCAGGACTTGCTCCAGGAGCTTTCCACTAAAAAGGAAAAGTAATGCTATTTGTTGATTTTGATTTCTCACTCAGTTTAAGTGCTAAGTCTGTCTCAGCTCCCAGTCTGCAAATGAGCTAGGGATGATGTGCCTCAGGTGTTGCCTTTTATTGTCTTTTATTTAGTCTGTCCTGTGGTCCCCTGATCTGCGTCTATCATTAGATTCCAGCTTTGTGCAAGTTGACTTTGTTGGTGATTTCTTTCACTGGTGTCAGTCACCACACCTCATGCCATTCCTACCTGTTGGTAGATTTGCTGGTGCAAGTCAGGACAGCATCAGGGCCTTTCTCTGCCTTGAGACGGGTTCTCTTTGCAGACTGAGTACAAGGAGGTGAAAAAGTGAAAATATTACAACTGTAAAAGCAAAGATGAAAAGAGAAAAATAAGTAATTACCTGGAATATTGCAGCATGTGATTTCATTTAGGATCTTTTCCAGTACAACCTCAAAACCAGGCTTCAGTGCCCTTAGATCTGTTCAAAGCAGCATCAGAACAAGTTCATGAAATAAAAATATATTTTTAAAAAGGCTTTTTCTGTACTAAGGTAGAGCCTTCAAATATTTTCCAGACCACGACAAAAGCCAAATACAATACATTTGAAAATATATTCTTTCTTAATGCAAAGAAGATGGAACTTGAAAAAAATGTCAGGTTTTGAAACTACTGGATCCTTTATGGAAAACTGTCTCTTTAATAACTGGCATGAACAAGAAGATAATTTTCAAGAAGTGGCTATAGAAAAGAATTCTCCCCATTGGATGTCATAATATAAGCCTTGAAAAAGCACTTATATTAGTTGTAAAATGTGACTGATGAAACGCATTTGTAGGTTTGTGCACTTTATAGATTTAAAGGCTCTTACAGGTAAGCCAAATCCTCCTCTCAGGGTTGCAGAGGTTACTGTACCTAGAATAGCAGAAGGAAATGTCTTAGAGTTAACAGGCTGCATAATACCTTAATCTGTTAAGTCTTGTCTTTTCTGTTTACTTCCTTGGATGTTCAGCAAAATACCTAATTTTTCTTACATATTTGTTTTGCAAGTCTTCAGAGTGTCAATAGTTTGCAAATACTGTGATTTGTGTTGACTATTTGTGCTCTAACTGGGAGTTGTATTCTGGCACTGTTTATTTTGGGGTTTATTTAGTGAGTGTACACTAGATATTGTTCCATTAGAAGAAGAGAAAATACAATTGTAGTATATGCCTGTTGGAAAGCAAAAGAGTTTTGTTCAGATATCCAGACTACTTGGTAATATAAAGATCTTGAAGGTGTTATTTATTTCTGTAAACACATGTGAAAGCATAAGTTCCCTTTTTTCTACCCCTCCTTCTCTTCCCCGCCCTCAGGGGTGCAGTGGGGAGAGGGGGAAGGACGGTGTGTGGGGGTGAGGAGTCTGAATTTTCTGTTGCAGTCAAGTGGTTTTGCTTCTCTGTGCATTCTTTGCTGCGCTGCATGACTGCAAATTGAAATAAGAACATACTTTCATGTTTTATCAGTCTGAGAACAAAATAGTCCAACCCATTTTCAGTGTAATACGTCTTGCTATGATGGATGCAATGTGGTCAGTAATGAGGATTCTTTCTTTTATTCAACAGTCCTTTAAGGCCAACCCTTTAAAATGTAGACCTAAAGTGAAGTGTTTCAATTGAAATATTCAGGGGGTTGTTTTTTTTTTTTTTTTTTTTTTTTTTTTTTTGGAGTGTATAGAGTCATTTCTGAGATCAAGAAATACTCTGTTTCTTTAGGTTTGATTATTCTTGAGAGTACAAGGAGCAGGTGGGCAATAATAACATGCTGGGTAAACAGTAAGTATTACTTCATGACTAGTAGAAGTGGCAAGAAAGCAATACTATAGAAGTAAATTCATACTAATGTTGAATAAATTTACAAAATAAGCCCAATATGATGTATTTTAAATTATACTACAGTTACTTTCTAGAAGCTTTTATTCATAAATGGGACAAAGTGAGTATCAGAAACAAAGCAACTCTTCCATACCTTGGAGGGAGATAGTCTAGAGAGTGTGATTTAGGAGAAATTTTTTCTATCTTAAGCGTGTTTTAGGAGCAATCATAATGGCAACCTGGCACCAAATAGAACACAGAATGGATTATTTAAAATCCTGTAAAGGACTATATTGCTGTTCATATGAATCTTGCTACTGGCTACTATGTAAGCACTGCCCAGGGCATACATTCAAGTTTCAATGTGATCAGAGCAAAGTGTTGCACCATGTTTGAAAGGCTGTTCACCAGTCTGTATTTTTAGGTGGTGATGTTAATGCTACAGTTACTGGGGAAAGATCGTCTATTGTAGCTGTCTTCTAATGTGTTCTGAAAACACATTCAGAATGTGCCCTTCAGCTGTGGATTTTTGAGCTCTTGTACTGCAACTTCTGAGCCTTTCTTAGATCTGCTTGATTTTTGAGATTCAAATAGCTTCATTGTGGGCTCTGTCAAGGCTCAGCACCTTTCATCATACTTGTTAGGTTTATTTTGTCTGTTGTAATGCTTAAATATATATATGTATATATATATATTTTTTCTCCAGAACTACTATTGTAGCTCTAACTTAGTAGTAGTAGTAGTAGTAGTAGTAGTGGTAAGCCCACTGCTATGTGTAGAGAGTTGTGGTTTTTTATTCCTTACCTAATACTTATATTCAGTTTCATCTGCCAATTTATTATCCAGTTTTGTAAAGTCTTATTCTTGTCTTTGCAGTCAACCTTAAGCTCTTCTATTTGGAACAACATAATGTCATCATCTGTCACTTTGTTGTTTATTTCTTTTTCCATGTAACTTGTAATGTTGAACAGTGTTTAACCCAGCATGCGTAACTCTTCACAGCCTTTCTCTGCTATGAAACTCCACCTTACCCAATCTTTTAACAAATTCTATGTTCATGTGAGGACCTTCCTTTTATCCCATGACTACTTAGTTTCTTTAAGAAGCTTTGGAATCTAGTCTTGTTGAAAGTCTTGTAGCTGACTATCAGCTGGATCTCCCTTATCCGTGACCTTGTTAACTATTTTAAATGCCAATTCCCAAACCTAATGGTGCTCTTTCACTCTTGAAAAGTCAATTGTCAATTTGACTATCTGATATATTTAACAATGTTCCTTTTAATGTGGTGTGGGGATTTGTGTTTTTTGTTATTTTTTCCCCTTCCCCCTTTATGGTAGTTTCTTCTACCTTTCCTAGTGCAAATGTCAAGCTTCAAGTGTTTATTTTGTAAGACTTTTATCTGGAATCCTTTTTTTAAAAAAAAATGTCACTTTTTGTTTTCATCTTCCAATAGAGTAAATGCAGTTAAAACTTACCTGTGTGTGTGCAAAACCTTGTTTAAAATTGGCCACCTGGATACTGCCAAACAACTGTTTTGGCAGCATGTAGCTCAGCATGGTGAACTGCAAAAGTATTCGGATAAGTACTGACATAGTTGCACTTCAACAGTAATTGCCTCTGTGCTTTTGAAATTGGTTCATAGATCCAAATGAGAGAGTTGCTGTTGTGTCTTGACTGCAGAGTGGAAATACCTGGGAGCTTCCCTGCAGAAGAGAGATGACCCTAATCTTCAACTCCTTAGAGAAGTATTCTAGTTATGAGGCTAGTTTAAGCAAGAAGCCATTACTGGTGCTGCTGCCCTTGGGGGCTGCATGTAGTTGAAAAATATTCTTAGAATCATGCCTAGATAAACTGATAAGGGAATGCTTTTTGATGATACTGATCCATGATTTCTCTTTTTATCATATGTGTGGTCAGAAAAGGAGCTGTACCTCAGTGGAAACTTAAGTGCAAAGGGATTTCTTTCAGGATTAGGCAGCAGTTGAAAATATTGATTATGCTTATATAATGGATAGACTATTAAGTATCTTTAAAAGTGGGAATATACTTTGTAAGTTTGAAAAGTATTGTGAAAATGCACAAGTTCACACTGATTGTATAAATGAGTTACACCAGAGAGTTTATTCAGATTTGTCAGCAGGATAGTGACTCTTTCATCAAACAAAATGAACAATATTCCCATAAGAGGTACATTAGAACTCTTTTCTTCTGTTAAGAGGTCATAGCTGGTTGCTCAGCTGTCCCAGTAGTGATGATCTATGCCATATGGTTTCCTTTGGATGATGAAGTAGAGATCTATGGAAGCTCAGAAGGCAGGCTTCTCTGAGAATCAGCGGTGAACAAAAATATTTTTATGTCCTGTGCACTCCTGTGGATGTCAGTGCTGAAGAACCTGACCTTTATTCCATTTATGAAGTAGAATGCCCTTAGTGCATCAAGGGAGACACTGGGATGTAGTTCCTGATAAAAAGGAAAAATTTGGCAGAGTCTAAATGGAGAGTCACAGTTCTCTTTGGGCTATCAGTAAAGCAAAACTGTTCTGTTCTCTTTATATGTCAGTTGTACTGAGAGATACTATCATGGTTCCTTTTTTCCTGTCATATTAGGCCAGTGAAAACAAAAATTTATTTTTCTCAATATTTTTACCCTCCAAATTCCAGAAGACAAAAACATAAAATAAAAGTACTATCTCTGTCACAATGATGATGAAAAAAACTAGTCTATGAAATAAGTGAATGCTTACATTGTCTTTGCTTACTGTTTATTGGTAAAAAGCCAAGATACCAATGTAGATTGTGCTGCTCATTATGCTGAGGAATTGATTCATCAAAGCTGCTTAGGTTCCAATTCAGTCATGGTTTTACTTTTGTCCAGAATTGCAATGTTCTGGTTAAAATTCCGAAACAAACAACAACAACACAGCAGTTTTGAACTATTATTTAAAAATAGGATTAATTACTGAAGTTCAAAGTGTACTGTACCAGGTCTTGGTCTCTTTTGGTATTTTCTTATGACGTGAAATGAAGGCATGACAATAAGGGAAATTGTCAGAGAAGCTGGAATGCTCTCAGGTAGAAATTAATTGGTAGCTTGGGTTTAACTATTGTTCTATTTGTTAGCTGAAAGACTGCTAACATCTCTGTCTTCTGAGAGTTATTTTAAAATGAAAACTTTTTGAAAGGAAGAATTTAGGTGCTTATATCCAGAAGAGGACTTAGGGATGTGTGTCCCCAGTTTAGAGTGGCATTGATCTACAATCCAGTTTAATATGTCTGGGCAATAGAGAAGAATGAAATTTAAGACTCTGCTTTCCTGTAAATTGGTTCAAGGCTTTTCAATAGAGTAAGCCAAATCTGCAATTCAGTATTCCCCTGCCTCCCCACCTCAAAAGGGGGAGGTGTGTGTGTGTGGAGAAAGCAGAGATGATTTTGAAGTTGATAATGCTTTCGGGGACTGAAATTAGTTTGGAGGTAGGAAAGGGGCTATCAAATATCTCTCTTGTTTGAGGAAACTGGGAAACTTTGGTGGTCTGACAGTGTAATTAACTCTCTCCACCTCCTGAATTATTCACTTAAACCTCCACAGTTTCTCTCCCACAATGTTGCTTAGTTCACTGGTTCATCAAAAGCTCACCCAAAAGTAAACCTGCTATAGAAATTATAGAAATGGGGGCGTGCTGCCTATTGACAAATGTAAGCTTCTGTCTTTATCAGTGCTCTGTCTTGTGGAACCTGTTGTGGTGTGTGTGTTTTGCTCCCCCACCCGAAGGAAGAGGTATATTTCATCTTGCACTGAGTCAATATAAAAGGTATTCAACTGGTGAATTGCCTGATCTGTTTAAAATTCTTGCTGTAAGGACCAAGCACTTGGTGGTATAAAGACTAGTCACAAACCACAACCACTGAAAGTGTAGGCAGACATCAACAGCAGAATCTTGAGCATATGGGCTTAGTGTTAGGCAACACCTGAATGGTGCCCTCGTATTTCCATGTTAGAATTTCTCAGTCCTTATTTAGATCTGTTTTTATTCTTCATGTTTTAGAGGTTTGATTTCTTTTAATTGTCATGAGAAATAAAGATCGGGTAATAGAGGACTTGTAGAACAACTGGAATCAATCAGAAAAATACAACTCTACAACTGATTATAACTTCCTTACAAATAACATGCTTGTCTGGTGTATAATATATGTATGTGACATGACAGTCCTTGAGAAAACTGTTGATGAGAATCCAAAACAAAATCTGTTCTAAACAAGTCTGTGCTCACTTTGATTTATCAGCCCTGTGCAGTAGAACTCACCTGTTCTAAATAAAGTATGACCTGAGGTGATTTCCAAGCAGTTTAGCTAATGAGCTTAAGGCAGCCAGTGATGAAAACATGACCTTAGAAAGGTGGTAAAGTAACCACCATGCAAATAGGATCTTCTCAGCAGCATTTAATTCAATTTAGATCTGAAAAGCAAGCAGAGTTCTACATGCAACTGGAGTCACTAGAGCTAAGGAACTTTTAAAACTTTTTGTGAACCATTTTTGATCTCAATTCCACAGGGATAAAGTAAAATATGAAACTTTGTAGTTTCTCCCCTGACAAACATGGTAGGTGAAATAAAAATATAACCATATCGATCACAAACTTAAAAATAATGAACCTATATTAGATGTTTTATTACAGAAATAGTAGAGAAACAGTTTTTCACACTCAGAGCTTGTTCATAAAGTGCATGGGTGGGCGAAGGATTCTGAAGATCAAAACTCATGAAAGGGAAAGACTTCCCAATTTGATGAATTCCATAGTTTTTACTATTATATGAGTATTTAGGAAGATAAATGTATTTGGAAGAGGTCTAATCATATTGCTAGGAAGTCAGTTTAGTGCAGTAGTTAGAGGAGGTCACCATCTTTGTGAAGAACATGTGGCTTTAACATGGTGTTGGAAATCTTGAGCCTGAATACTTTAACATTAACAGTATGGCCAGGATGTTTCTGAACATATTTTTTTTCTTAATTTCAGAGTTAATATGCTATTAACCTTCACCATTGTGTGCAGCTCCATTATAATGCTTTTTGTATCAATGTTTTCCAACTTCTAGTATGCATTCTTTACATCTTATTATTCACTCTACTAACCTTTGATATCAGTCAACTGTTTATTCCTGAGTAGAATAAAAGATATGTAGTAGGGACAAAATGTCTTGAATTAAAGCTGTACCACCTCAAACTCTTCAAATGGCATTAATATTTTTGGGGTCAAGCCATTAATCAGCTCAATCTTATGATTGTGTATGGGAGCTCTTTAGTCAGAATGCTCTGTAAAGGCTGTTTAAGTTAATCCACTAAGAAGCATTCGTAAATTAGTGGAAAATGTTCCCTCTTCCAAGTCAGCTGTTGTCCAGAGGGCACTGAAGTATAATAATTGGCTGATATATCTTATGGGTATAATGGCTAACAGAACCTATGGAGCTATACTTGTGGGAGAATTTACACTGGATAAAATGCCAAATTGGAGTTGTATCCTTCATTGTAGTGCAGATATAAAATTATGTTCCCTAAAATCTAAGGATATTCTTTAAGTCTAGAAGCAAGCACAATAGCTAAACTTGGATGAAAATTTGGGATTCAGATCTAAGTCACTATGCTTCTCCGAGATTTTATTATTATTTTTACTTTTGAAGTTAAAAAAGAAATAAGCAAAAAGAAAAAATCATGATTACACTTGTGAGTGTACTGATGTTTTAAAACAAAATTAGGAAGAATGTATAGAGTCTGTAGCTTGAAGAACAGGCTTTTTTTTTTTTTTTTTTTTTTTGCAAATAGTTGCAAAGCAAAAAGTGTTATTAGGTAAAAGTTTTATTTTTATTGTGCATCATAATCTAAAACAGAACATTAACTTAACAGCTCTATACTTCCTTTATGATTATTTCAAACTTAATGCTTCTAGTATTCTTCAAAAACAACCATTATTTTTAACCTTAATTAGTTCAGCAGTTCTAGTTGTCTCTAGTCTGATCTTGTTGGATGCCCCTTGCTAATCTTGTAACTGGGCCTCACATGACTCATTTTTTTTGACTATATTACCATCTTGATCCTGTAGAAATGGTAGAATTGTTTTGTGATGATATTCTGACTAAAGGAACAATACACCTTAAATCCATACCTTCTACCTCCATTTTAAGATGTCTTCTAATATTTTGATCATATGGGTCTTAACAGTTTTCCTGGCAGTTGATAAATTTTGTTGGATTTTTATATGCAGTTGCAATTCTAGTTGATAAACTGATTTAAGCACTTGCTATAAACAGTGATGCTTGTATGCAGCAGAACCTGCATACTATAATGCAGTTTTTTGCATGCCCATATCCAATAGTCACTTGAAGTGATTTCTTGGATCATTAACAGCAGTCCCCTACTGAGGGAAACCATTAGATCACATGATTATTCATCCCTATCATTCATCTCTAATGTTTTGCCCTATGTGGGAGAGTTCCACCAGAAGCAGTGATAGAAGAAGTTCAGATTCTCTACCTTTTCATTTTCACTTTGACAGACACTTCCACTCTCTGAAGAGAGGATCTTTGAAATTTGTATAGTTAAACATACTGAGATGTTAACAGCAGAAATTGGAATTCAGTAATGCTTTTGTTCACCCTGTTGTATTAAGGATAAGATCTCTCGGAAGGATTTTATCACTAAAACCTTGAGGAATGCTTGGCAGATAAGATCATGTTATGTACTTTTCAATTAAACAGTCCTACTTAAGTTATGTGATAAGTAGTGCATGCATGTGTCTCCTGAGTATTTCTCCTCAACAATGCTTTGAATGCCTCCTGTTTTTTTTCCTCCCACTGTGGCATGTTATCATATCACATTTACCACCTGGGGAAACTCAAGACCAAAACCGTAACTTTAAGACTTTGATTTTGGCATTTCCACTTAATTAAAATACCCATATGAAGCCCAAGAGTTCTTATTTCATTTGAAGGCATTTCCATGCTTCAGTGGAATAAATCTTCCTCAGAAATGCACATTCTGTTTTATAGCTACCTGATCCCTCTGGGGTTTTTAGTGCGGTATTGCTATCCTGCATGCTGTTTTCAGGTCAAAAAAAAAAATGATTTTATATGAATTACCTACTTCAGTGGTTGGAGGACACATTGGAAGATACGTTGTTTTAAAAAGTTTTTGAAGGACTTTAGCAATGCTACAGGAGGAGTTTTATACAACTTGTGTGGAGGAAGAAGTGGCAGGGGAGAGGCAGAAATCTTCCCCATGTTTCTACCGTACTTTGAAAAGCGCTTTTTAACATACACCCAAGGCTGAAGATATTTAAGATACATAACTCAATTGATTAAAAATGTGCATTTTGCTTGCCACAAAGCTGCCAAAGTCTCATTCTAGTATAAGTTTCAGGACGACCCTATGTCCTTCAAAGTCTTAGCTTCCAGCTTCGAACGTGGTGAATTAAGGCAATCAAGCCTTTTTGTTCTTTCAGGTACTCAGCACTTGAATTAGTTCAAAGTAGTAGTAGAAATATCAAATTAAGTGCAGTATGAAAGAACAAAGAAAGATGTTTTTGGTTTTCCAACATACCCTTTTTAATAAATATTTTAAAAATATACATCTCCAAGTAAAAAATCAATCTAAGGATAAGAATGCTACTTCCTTTTCCACACTTCATACAGTTCTTATCTTCTGATTAATGATAGCCTGTTATTGCACATCTTTTTTTTTTATTATTATTTGTTAGGGGATTACACTGAGTTGTATATCCCCTAGTGGATATCTGATGGCACAGTTTTCTCTTTCCCTGGAACAACTAGTTGAAATTCTTCTTGTGTTTTTTTTATCTGAAGCTTTTAAACAATGTGCATTCATTATGCATCTTAGCTGACCACAAATTTCATAAATGTCATTTTTTCTCTCATGTATTGGATTTGTATTATGTGCATGTGATACATTCTGCTGCTTTTTAGCTTGTACTCATTTTTCATGAGAATGTATCACTGGAAATTACTTCATATTTTCAGAACAAAGTGGAACATGTAATCTGAAGCTGTATTTTTAAATTAAATTCCCACATTTGTGCAAGTTCATAGTTTTACAGTACTTTACTCAGTGTGTGTGTGTGTGTATAGATATATTGCTGTATTTTCAGAATATAGTTTGAAATTTTCCTTGAAAACAAACAAAACCCCCCTTTATTTTACTTAGTATATTTTACAGAGAGAAGCTATCAATAAACTAGACTTGTATATGAGGAGGCAAAAAAAGTATGCTGGTGTGGAAAAACATACTGAGTACTGCAATAGAAGGGAAAACCTTTCTTCAACAAAGGAAGGTGGAATTGAATGAAATGAAGGAAAATTACATGAGAGAGAAATATGTGAGAGCCAAACATTCAGAAAACACAGGCATATGACACATCTGGCAGCCTCCTCATTCTGCATCTATTTCACCTCTTACCACATTTGTTTCAACTGAGCAACCTGGTCTAGTTGGAGATGCCCCCGCCCCATGGCAGGGGGCTGGAATTGGATCATCTTTAAGGTCCCTTCCAAATCAAACCATTCTATGGTAATTAAAAAGTTTTCTAGATCCTCTGTCAGTCTTTAATTTCTAAGAAGACTTTTAAGTTTAATATTTGCTCTTAACTTTGAAAATGGTGTGTGTATGGGAATTTTCACTGGGATAATGTTTCCCAGTGAAAAATATTTCCCAGTAAAAAATATTTCATGAAAATATTAACAAGGGAGCCTAAAATCATAGATTATATCTATTCAACCATTCTAAAAGTAAGCATATAGAACAGTATCTACAAATGTTTCCAAATAACTGTTATGTCTGAAAATAGGAGAAGGTATTACTTCATGACATGATATAAAATTTGGAGAGAGATAAATAGTCTTTTTCTACAGAAGATGTCAAAAAAAAAAAAAAGAGGAAGAGTTGTTTCATGATTGTATTTACAACTGAAACATATCCATGTGATTATTTCTTAGGTTTATGCTTTTCCATATTTTTTCTGTCACTTGATCTGTAACAACACCCCACACCCACACTGGCATTAATTGGTCTTTTACACTGTATGATGCTAACTTGTCTTAGGCAGGATTTCTTGCAACTATAACATAGTAATGTAGATTTGGAACATTTATTTAAATAATGAAATAGATAAACTATCGTGTTCTTCGCTATTAATTAATATTCCTGTACTTTCTTTTCCATTAGGATGATTTACAGTTGGGGAAAAGCCTGGATTTTTTTCACCTGAACATCAGTACTTGGGATCTTTTTTTTTCTTTCTTTCTTTTTTTTTTTTTCCACATGTGCTCTGTTTGTGTTCTATATACTCAAACAAGCAAACAAAACTGAATGCATTAATCATTTTCAATAACCTGTATTTAGTCCTTTAGCAACCTGGCATTTGGTTTACTACAAACTATAAGCTTGTATCATAGGATCACAGAATATCCAGAGTTGGAAGGGACCCACAAGGATCATGGAGTCCACCTCCTGCCTCCCCACAGGACCACCCAAAAATCAGACTGAGAGAGTTGTCCAAATGCTTCTTGAACTCTGGCAGGCTTGGGGCCATGACAACTGCCCTGGGAAGCCTATTCCAGAGCCTGACCACCCTCTTGGTGAAGAACCTTTCCCTAACTCCCAGCCTGACCCTCCCCTGTCCCAGCTTCATGCCATTCCCTTGGGTCCTGTTGCTGTCCCCAGAGAGCAGAGCTCAGCGCCTGCCCCTCCACTCCCCTCGTGAGGGAGCTGCAGGCCGCCATGAGGCCTCCCCTCAGCCTGCTCTGCTCTGGGCTGAACATTAGGCCCTTCATCATCTTATTAGCCCTCCTTTGGACACTGCTATTTTTTTTGTCCTCCCCAAACTGCCCACAGTACCTTAAGGTGAGGCTACACCAGTGCAGATTGATCTGGGGGCTTGAACTGCAGAGTCAATTGAGTTTAAACTGCTCGATAGCTATAACATTGTATTATTATTTTTTCACTGTGCTACAACATAATCCAAGATTACAGTAGTGATTAAAAACAGGAGATATGTATACTAGTTTTCAGCTTGTATAATATTTATTGTGCTCTCAATCTCTTGATTAATTTCAAATCTAGAAAAGTCACACATCTGTGCAGATGATACATTTAAGTTAAATATTTACTTACAAACTTCTTCAATGTACACTTTTTGAAGAACTTTTCTTACTAATTTTCATATTTAACATCACTGCAACAAGTGAACAGAAATGTTAGATTATTTGAAACTAACAGTATTTAGTTATATATCATGGGACTAAATATTAACTAATTTGTGTATCTGAATTTATGCCAGTGTTACTGGAACCCATGATTATGCTGCTGCTTTAGAAAAAAATATTTTCATACTTATTCAATAGTTACAATGAAAAATTCATAAAATAATTTATTTATGTAATCTGGAATGTAAAGAAAAGATGTTGATCAGACAGAAAAAAGCTTCCCAAAAATAAAGCACTAGTTTTTAAGCAGTCAAATATTGGAAACTGAAGATGTTTAAGGGATTATACAACTATACTGCCATCCATGTTCCACCTTGCCCTGGCAATGAGAATTTTGAAGCTTTTAAAGATAAGTTATTTAATGTAGAATCATAGAAACATTAAGATTAGAAAAGACCTCTAAGATCTAGTTCAACTGTCCATCTACCACCAATATTGCCCACTAAACCATGTCCCTAAGTAACCTTTCCTTAAATGCCTCCAGGGACAGTGACTTCACCACTTCCTTGGGCAATCTGTTCCAATGCCTAATCACTCTTTCAGATAATATTTTTTTCCTACTATCCAACCTGAAATCAGTGTAATACTTTTTACAAATAGCTAAAACTTACATAGTGATAGCTTGCCATTTATTTTAGCACATATTTTACAGATGGAACAGGGAGACAGTATGACTTCTCCTCAGTTATCCTACAAAGAGCTTCCTTACCATCCTTTTGAAATCCAGGTGTGATGGATATATTTGCAACACACTTTCAAAAATAGTTTTGTTTGCAATGTATATTCATACAAACTAGTACAGAAATTGAGCTAATATTTAATTGTGGCCTATAATTACTTTAATAGCTTTACAATGGAAATATTTGTACTTTATTGGAAATGCAGTCCACCTTGAAGGTGAAGGTAGTGTAGTGTAAAAGGGATGGAGAATACGCATGAAGTAAAAGAAATGCACTGCACTGTAATACTAACTAGCTTCAAGAATATGAAAATTTTACTAAAATTTGTGTATAAGTAGGGCAGAGAAATAGAATAAGACCTAGAAATGTCAGCTTTTATTGCATAATTAGAAAGTAAATATTAATAAATAACATAAGACAAGCTAGATGTGATGCAGCTCATGACACTTGCAAATGAGTTAAAAAATCATTGTCTATTTAACTTCAGAGTTAAATAGGCAAGTGTTGGAACCTAGAACTACTTTGTCTCTGTAACTGTTGATGCTAGCTAGGTACAAGTGTTTTATTGACTTTTATTGACTTCCATTAAATACACGTGAAGTAATATTTTATGTAGTACTATAGATTATGTTACAATCTATATAAAAGCAGATAGATTTCTAGACTTTGCATGGTATTGTGTATGAACTATAAATCACCTTAAAAGAAAGTATACTGCTGGATGTTACTGAAGAGATCAGGTTCACCAGCAACGTAAAACACAATACATTTGCTTGCTCTCTTTAGTGTGTGTGTGAAGGGTTAAAACTACAGGTTAGCTTCTGAAAGCAAAAACGTGTCTATAATACAAGCAGAATATGATGTTGGGTATAGTAGTTTAATTTCTGACCGGCTGAATATGTTCCGGAAGTTGGCTGACTCGTTCCCGCAGTTCAGCAGGACATTGTGCCTGTGCTAGACAAGTGAACCGTAAACCTCTGGCTCAGGTGACTTCTATGAAACTCACTTTAGTCAGTGTTTGGAGTATCAGACTACTGAAGTGAAAAAGTACTTGCTATGCTTAAGAGAGTTTCTCTGAAATTAGAGTGATATATGGGGAGTTAAGGAGAGATAGTGGCTCAGTTGACCTACAGTGGTATAAAATAGTAAAGTAAAGCCCAGTTAGTAAAGCTGGAAGGATATTCTGAACAGTGATTTTTTCCCCATGTGCCCCCCGCACATCTGGCCTGTTTCCCTTTCCAAGTATATTAGATAAACTAATGTTTTACATTTTTTGTGTCTTTAATGGACCTAGTCTCAAAAGCTTGCTTGAAGTCCACCAGTATCTTCAGTCAAAAACAATATTATTAACTCTTCAGATTACTTTCATAGCTTTTTCTTGTAATGAAGAAATAATTGCACTTAGATGCTGTAGGTGTGAAAAACTGCACACCGTTTTATCTATTGTTAGTGGATTGTTAATATTTGTGGAGATTTTGATGTAAACTTAAAAAAAAAAAAAAAGTTCAGTGTAATTGTCCTACTTCTCAACAGCTGATAAGCTGGGAAAACAAAACTTAAATGGGGATGGGAGAAGAAAACTTAAATACAGTAAAATCTGTTGGAACTGGAGAATTTTGACAACCAAGAGCAAAATGTAAAAACTATTTCTGCATAAAATAAAATTTCCCATGCTTAAATGCAATAACTTCCATATATGCTTTGATATTATTACTAAAAAGTTATTTAAACTTAAAGATAACCATGTCATATAGATATAAACTATCAATAAGGTAAAAAATTACACTTTACCTCAGTGTCCTCCAGTACTCACTGTGACCCATCAGGTTATAAAGGTGCTGCCCTGAAGAGATCCATAAGAAATTGAATATATAATTTGTTATGTTTGAAAATATTGCTTCTGAAATTTCAAACAGTGTTAAGTAGGTTGCCTCTTTGGAAGGTGGAAGGGTTATGCTTTTTAATTGTTGGTGTGTGTGTTTTGGAAAGGGAAATGTCATTAAGGTACTGGTATCACCATTGAACTACAAATAGTTCTGAAGTCAGTTAGAACACATTCCTAAAGGAAGTAAATCTTTGATGTTCCTTAAAAGGAAGACAGACGTGTTTTTTGATGGAAAATATGTGCAGAAATAAATTCTTCCTATTTCTTCAGAGAGACATGTATTTATGCAATGTTCCTCTAATGTGTCAGAAAGAAAATTTACATCTCAGGAAACTGCAACTATCACTATCATTAAATACCAGGTACAAAAATGCAGAATGAGAACTCTTCTATCCTGTTGCAGCAAGTAGGTTTAAAATGAAGAAATACAGGATAGTAGAATTCTCTTGTGCAGGTAGGTGTTAACACTTGAAAGCCCTGGAATTGCAAGCACTAGGGAAATTACAAATTAAAAAAAAAAAATAAAAAGGAAAAAAGTCTACTGTACCTCAGAAAATGAGATGAACAGTGATATTTCTTTCCTTTTTGCATTACAATTGATAATCCAGGGATATTCTACAGGTGAGGGAAAGCGTATTTATGACTTTAAACCAAAATGCTGTTTAACAATGAAATCTTTGTAGGTTACATACATAAGATACACTATTTGTTTCTACATTATTTTCTAACGTTAACAGTGAAAGCAGAACAATGTATGTAGAATCAGTTATGTAGTCTTCAATCCATGACTATATTAGGAATATGTCATTAAGAGCTGTGGTTTTTGTCCTTATTTTGTCTCAAAATTGGAGTTACTATTTGTATTTGCTGGCAAAATTCTCATCCAATTTGAATTATAAAAGCAAACAATAACTTAATGTTCATTAATTCCCCTTGATCTGTTAGAGGAGTTAATAGAAATGTTTATTACATTTAACAGTCCCTTGGACTTTCCAAGGTAGTGTGACAAGGTGATGCTGTGACTGAGTGTTAAGACCTATATGTTGCTTTATGTATTGATTACCATTTTTAGACTATTTTTAGTTTGAATTAAAATCTATGTTCTTGCCCACATGAAGTAAACTAACCTTTTGGGCTATGTTGTATTAATAAAATTTTGAAGTTTTGAACAAAATATTGTTCCTTTTATTCCTGCTTACTTAATTGTGAAAGTGATTACACATTCTATGCATGAAGAATTCATCCTATATAAGAAGCTGTTATGAAATAAGTGAAATTGAGTTAGGAAAGATTATTATTATTTTTTTAAACTTTAAGGAGCTTGCTGAAAGGAGATGAGAAAATTTGAATCTAAAGATTAAAAGAAGGTGCCTTTCTTTTGATTTTGAGAGAAATGTGACAAAACCCTATTGTTTCTCATGATCTTGAAAAATAGAAATTATCTAGGAGTAACCCAATGAAACTGTGGTACAAAGTGCTTATAGAAAGGACTTGATGCTGAAGAAGGGGGGGTTGGGAGGGGGGGAAGTGTAAGAAACTAGTAGCTATTAAAACTGTAGGAAAAAATAACTTCAAGATCTTATACTTTATTATTTTTTTTTTCCAGTTGAGTTAAAAACCTTAAGGTCAGTAAAATGCATAATACATATGTATTCTTTTCATTCTCCCATTTCATATGATAACGTATTTTCTAATTATGTATGCACATTCATGTAATGCAGTTTAAAATACTTCTGTTTATATTTCCACACTGAGGATGACTAGACAACCTTTAAGAGAGAGTTAAGCTCCTGCAATTTTCTTTTGATCGTTTATTTCCTTGGGATTTTGTTGGAGGGGAAAAGAGTGAAAACAAATACAGTTTTCCAACAGCAGTTTAACAAGAAAAAACAACAAAACATTTTTTTTTTTTTCTGTATTTTCAACAATTTTGGTGGTCCTCATCTTTATTTGAAGAACAAAAGATAATTATTTTGTCACGTAAAGTTTACAGGTTACATAAAATAACATGAAAAAGTGGGGAGAGAACAGATATAATGCTCAAAGTTCAGAGATAAAATATCATCTAAGTGTATGCCACAAAGTGTTTTCAAAAAATACTTCTAGGATTTGGTTGGTTGTTTTATTTTCCTTTTCACAGGCAGATTTTTCCAGAATCTTAAGCAAAAGATTTTACCAAAATAATTGTCCTAAAATTGCACGTTATCTGTGTTCCTATGCAAAACATGTTTACTATATGATCTGTTAATGACTTGTTGAAAAAAAAATGCACTTTTTATTTCATCTAATGAAGAGTATTTCTTTTGTTACATGGTTCTAGACTTTTGTAGATTTGTTTTCTTAATTTCTGCTATAGGATATAGACAGGACAAAATAATTACTGATGTCAATATGAAAGCAAGTGAAACGTTTGTGTGCTGTGGTATTGAAAGACTGCGATTAAAAAATATCCTCTATATTTTTATGACAATTTATGCTCCTAGGGAAATAGTTGATGCTAAAAAACATAAATCTCATTAAAATTATAATGCTTCAGATTAAAAGAACAGTTAAATGGGTGGATGAAAAATGTCCACAACAGGGATGTGGATAACAGTTCAGGATGTAAGTCTGGTAAAACTGATGGACTGTTAGATGCTTATAATCACTAAACCCCTGTCAGTCTTCCTATTCCTGACAGCATTTAAAACAATATCTACAGGCTTTAACTTGAAAGTACCAGGTGTGGGTACATGTGGAAAAACAACCTGATGTATTCTTTGTTGGTTTATCTTTTGTGTGTGTGTGTGTGTGTGTGTGTGTGTGTGTGTGTGCTGTGCCGAGTAATTGTTGGGAAACAGAGCTTTGATCTTCATGATGAGCACTTCATTGATACAAGCAGAAAATTAATTGTGCAAATCCCCTGACCAGTTGATGACAATGGGCCGTACCAATTGTGGGTAGATGTAGAATTCCTTTGTAAGGCAAACAGGATATTGCCTTGGAAAAATAGCAGCTGAAACCTCATTGTTGAATTTTGCAGGAAGTTACTGGCAGAATCTCCTTCTGCTTTTGTAGTGGAAATATTTTTCTTGTCCTTTCATAGAATAGTTTTGATATCATCCTATTTCTTTCCTTGATACCTTTGTGTAAGATGTTCATTCATTTGCCATACTTTAGGAAAGGAAAGTAGATAACTGGTTCTGCCATAGATTTAGATTAGTTCCGGTCTTTCTGCATAAGATTTCATAGTACTCTGCCTTCCCCATCAGTGCATGGTGTACCTTCATCCCATTTGCTCCCTATAATATCAAGGGAAGCACAGGATTCAGCCCATCAAGTGTAGTCATCTTGGACAATGAGATAATCAGCAGGTCAAAACCAAAATGCTAATAATGGAAAGTCTTGCATCATTTAGTGAGAGCAGAAGAAATAGAAAAAGAAGGCAATGTATAGGTGCATTTACCCAGCATGTCCCAGACTGCTCCTGGCTCACTAACCAAATGCTGTACAAGCTACTGCCCGTTACAACAGGCTGCATACATGGGCTCGTTATTTTTTTCAGTGGCTTAGATTCAACAGGCTTCAGTCTATTGCATAATTACATCTACAAAAAGCAAGCTGGTAAAACTTTAGTTCAAATCTTTTGTTAAAATTGAGGCAAAGACTAGAGGAGGAAAAAAAGAAAATATGTCTTTTCTTTGGAAAGAAAAGCCTAAATGAGTAATGTTTTGAGACATGGAAATGCTTTAATTAAGAGGCAAATCCTTGAAATTTTACAATTCATTATTTTTAATGTTTTCTTTAAGTTAAGTAGATAGCTGAACAATAGGTGCATTTTTTTTTTTATATAACACTAAGTGGACCTCTCAATTGTCAAAAGTTATGCTTGAACACTTTAAATGAAATGGATAATGAATTTAAAGTGTATTTCACTTCAAACAGTTTTTGATGTCTTTTTAATTAAATGTTATTTAAAAATCTTTCCTCCAATTTGGATCTTTTAATAGGATTGTGAAGTTAGCTCATTTATTGGAAGTAGGCCTTTTATGCATATTTATGAAACAGGAAAAAACTGTCAAAAAATAGAACAGATTGTTGGTCTGTCATTCCCTCTGCCCATTCCCCCTCCCCCCCCCCCCCCCCCCTTTTTTTTTTTGTTAGAGTCAGTGATTTGTTCTTCACAAGACCAATGGGATCTAATCTACTTCAGATTGTACAGTGCTGAGGAAACCTGGTGTGATGTAAATTGAGCCAACAGCTGCTGAATGTTGAATTCTAACAATGCTTTAAACAGAAGAAATAGACTTCTTTTCTTCTGGGACATTAATATTAAAAACTGCTAGTAGAATAAGATTCTACAAGACTTGACTATTGATTTTTTTAAAAGGAATTTGAGATAGAATTACTGAATAACTTAGTTTTTAAAGTTGTACACACAATTCATGCCAAAATAAGGCCAGACCATGGTGAAACTTATGACTAGGGCATGTGTAGAGGGAGAATTACTTCCATAATACTGTTGTTTTTCTCACGTTTCTTCTTTAGAAACATGACAGCAGCTAGATTTATTATTTAAATGTATTAACTTTAATATAAATATATTAAGCATTGGGATCATGCTGAGTAAAACTAATAATAGACACTCAAAAATGTGAAGAGAATGAATCAAACATGCTTGTCCATATCTGGCGGTTATTTTTTTCCTATATAGGCTTGATTTGGGCATTTAGGGTTGCAGAAAATTGGAGGGGGGAGGGAAGTGGAACATGGGGGAACATTCCCCATATATAGGTGTTTTCTTGGAATATTACATAAAGCTGGGAACATTGGTTATGAGTTGAAATGACTTGCCTGTTGCCTCAATAGTTAAAATGTTATCCTGGCAGAAATATATATATGGAGGGTAGTACAAGCAGTTCATAAATCGTGAGTGTTAAAGCAGTATAGCATAGAAGAAACTGAGATACAATGAATATTCACTCTACACTGGCTGTAAATGTATAACTAAGTTGAAGTCACTTTATTTAAATTAATATAAAATTTTCAAACAAAAAGTCTTCTCAGGATTGACATCTGTGTGTTACTACTAAAGCAAGACTTAAAAAAAAAAGTCTAAAATTTAATACAAAAATTTTAATACATTTAAAATTTGTTTCACCTTAAATATCCTGCATTTGAAGAAAGATCCTGAAATATTTGGCTGAAGTAATGAAACTTAAGGCAAAAAAAAATCTTTTCATAATGGGGAGAAATGTTTTTCAGACAGTTCCATCTGACACGCTACTTGTAATTCTTTATATACTGTGAGTAAGCTGAAAAACATCTGACAAATGTTAAACATTATTAAAAATTGAATGAAGTATACACTGAGCAGTGAGTTAATCAGGGCTTCTGCTAGCTGTTGATAGCGGGTCTTTGAGTTGATTTTGTTTATAAAAGATATCAAAGCAAGTATGTGTTTGGGTGTATGTAGGAGGATAACAGACAACAGTGCTTGGAAGCAACTTTCCTGGGTTAAGCAACAAACAATCAGTGTTTCTGGTACAGTGCTCAGTGGCAGGAAAAGTGTTGCTTATCTAATGAAAAAAAATAATGACGTAGTTATTTGTGGAATAAACCATAGGGCACTTAAAGCTATTTCTTTAGGCTCTATTTAATTAAATCTTCAATGTTTGTGCAGGCCCTCCAGCTTTTCATATTCATCTTTATTTGAAATTAAATGTAGATGTGTTTAGTTGATACTTCCTTAGTAAGGAAGCATAAAATTATACCTTGCTATTAAGACATCTCTCTGTTCCCAGGGGTAGTCTGGATCTTTTAAATATCTGTTTTACTTAGAAGAAGAAATTTGTTAGTTAAATTGGTTGAACTCCATGTGAGGATGAAGCATCAAATGTAAATGTCATCAGATGCAGATAATTCTGTTGCAGTAGTTAGTGAAACCATTTATTAAGACCAACATTTTATCGTCTTACATTTGTACACTTATGTTGATCTCCTTATCTAGAAAGAAGACAAGGACCATATGGAAAACAAAAAAGCTGAGGGTGCAAAGAGGAGTGACTTGGGAAATATTTCAGAGCATTTGTTAGCTATGTGATCTAGTAGATACAACTTATCTATCTATATTTTTAGCTTCCTGATCACCATTCCAGCTACCCCTGTATTCTGTGTGAGAATAGCATTTCTGGCGGTATTTACTTTGTGACATTACAAGCTGGGTGAGGAAAGACAGACACACTTCTCTCTGAGTGACAGTTCCCACAATGCCCAGTATTACTCTATCCAAGTAAGATGTCAGATCTCTTAAGGCTTTCATTAAACATTCTTCACAGGCCAATCTTATCAATCTTATTTGTAATTTACTAATTATATCTTGTGAGATAATAGCTTGAAAAAACAGCTCTGTTTTTTTTTTTTTTTTACAAAGGTCCACATTTCTTAACTTTCTCTCCTACAGATCTCCTGTCCTGTTTCTTTTACCATGCATCAGATCATCAGATCTGTTTAGTGCAGGCAGAAAGCCAGTAAAATATGACGACTGTAAAATTCCATCAACTTGACTTTAACAACAAAAATTAACAAGAGAGATGGGGATGTTATGAATAAAAATGAATTAGTATTTTTAATTCATGGATACTTTATACCCTAAGGTACTTTTTAATTGCATTTTAATTTTTTTTTGTAATTGCAGGTGTGGAGGGGCCCATTTTAAGCTTCCATCCTGTGTAGAATATTTTGTGAGACTGGTAACATGGAAATACTTAAAATTCAGGATTGTACTTTTGTGTCTTTTATGCAAATATGTAGGAGTTGAAATCATACAGCTGACCTCAGTGGAATTCAGAGGAACATCTATATTTGTAACTGAGAGATGTCAGCATATTCAAAGCAAAAAATTAGTTCTGCCACTGGTAATTCTTCTGTAATTGACTTAAAGAAATAAGCAAAAGAAGTGCTTGGAATTTCCTCTTTACGTATTCTCATATTCTTGTGGCTTACACACAAGGACAAACTGGATTGTGAAAGTTGCAATGCTTGCCTTTTGGTAGTTGTCATAAGCAAATGATTGGTCTCACAGAAACAATCGTCGCTTTCCTCCCTAGCTCATCAGCAGGAAAACTGAGGCTTAGAATGTGGAGCTTTTTTTTTTTTTTTTTTTTTTTTTTTTCCTCCCCCCCATGGAGATACCTCTTTTAGGTACAAATACCTACTGTCCTTTTGGAAAGTCTATGTATAGAATCATTAACGTGTGGAAAAATTACCAAGTCCTTATTTGATAATTCTTGTCTCTTCTTCAGTTTTCTATAAGAAGAGCATATTTCTTTCACTTATGTGTTTGACTGTCACTGGCACACTACCCACAGATGGGAATGGTTTTAAGTGAAACTGAAGTATGAAACTCTGCCTGAATGACAGGGAGGGCCACAATTCACCTGTTGCCTACCTTCCATCATAGAGGGCATTTCTTCAGGTACAGAAAGTCTGAGATGTCATCACAGCAATCTTTACACTTCTGCAACACATCTCAGCTACAAGAAGCCAAGCTGTAACAAGAAAGGTCAAAAGAAAGGCCAGAAAATCAGATGCTTAGCATGTATTTCTTTGAATATCAGCACTAGGTCTTACTCAAAGTACTATAGAAGTTTCCTGCAAGTTATTTAGTGGGGGTAATTTCTCTCTGATGTTAGAGATTTCCTTAAGGAACTGAGCTGGCCAGGGATGTGTGTTGTGGCTGCCTGTCATGGAGAGTCTTGGTCCTGATACTGACAGCCATTTTGTGTGCAGCCTTCACTGCCCAGATCACTTTGGACACTTTTTGCCATCTGTGCAGAAAGAATGCAAATGAACTATAAAAAAAATAAAATTGCAAAGCATCTAGGTTTTGGTAAATGTCTCATGATATCATACACTAAGCTAGCTTTTGGCTAAGCATTAATATGTTTGCAGTGACACCAAATATTTGGCCAAGCTTTTGCCAGTCAGATATGGAAGGGTTGGTCTGTATCTTGCTTTGAAGGGGCTGATCTTCCTTGTTGCTGGGTTGACATCTTCAAAATTTCTGTATTTTATTGAAAACTGTACATTTGCATACTAGTGATTTCCTGTTGAATTTCTGAGCTGCTGCTATGCTTATCTTTGACAGCATTTGTACTTTTCCTCTCTCACTTGGCTCTAGTACATGTACTTTCTCACAAATCACTCTAGGTTTGAAAATACAAAGAATGCTCTGCAGCTGCAGCTGTGTCCTCTCAAAGATAGAGCTCAAAACCAGACATCTGAAGTCTGGAAGGGAGGTGAGGTTCACACAGGCATTTCAGTTGTGTGATTTTTTTTTGTTGTTGTTTTTTATTTGGTGGGGAGGAAGAGTATGTAAGGTAGAAGGCAAAGACAGCAGACCAGGGTTGCTTTCAACTTCAGAATGTTCTTTCAACTTCATAATGTTTGCAGAGCTAGAAGTGTGAAGTTCAGCAGCGTTGGCTCTCCACTGTAATGAACCTGGTTGCAATATTTAGTCAATGTCAGTAGCACACCTTCACTTTTGTGATAGAGGTTCTTTATAGCCAAGTGTTAGAACCATTTATTCAAGTAATTCTCCAAATGTTATACATATCATCTTTATTGTGGTCAGAAACTTTACTGTCCGTGTGTTTGAATTTCCCCAGTAGTTCCTTTAAGTTCTCGAATATTAAGACCAACTGGCCAAAAATGTAACATGTAAGAGGTGGAAAATACCAACAGGAATGAAGAATAGTCTGTAGGATTTGGCATTAAGCAATGAATGTTCTGTATTGAAGAAGGCTTACGGACATAAGAATTTGAATATAAGTCTTTTAAATTGATTAATGTTATTGGAGGGTGTATGTTAAAGTCAGCAGCGCCAACCTATTTGCCATTCATTTCTCTACCATTTATAAAGTTATTACCTTCTTGGAATATTACTCACTTCATGTGATCATAAAAATTTATGTTCTATACCTTTCAAATGCCCATGTAGGGGGGAAAACTCACGAATAACAATAAAATATGATTTGTGAAGAGAGTAGAAACTACATCTTCATTTTTAATGATCTTTTTTCTTTTTGTTGAAGGTTATATGATATTGAGGTAAATTGTCTGCTTCGTTTTAAGAATACACATTATATTATTTAGCTTTCTGTCTTGGAATCTGCCTAATGAATGAACCACAGCAACTATAAGGTATCCAAAGGTATGGTGTAGACCAACACCAGACCTTTCAGAGAATATTAATTACTTGATAGTGATTTTTTTGTTTGTTTTATTTCAATGAAGAAGTTCTGTTTTTCTGTATGGAAAGAGTACTATAATGGCGTGTTATTGGTCATCTGTACAGAGATCTGTATTTTTAAGAAGCAAAATGTGGATTTTGGCATTAATCTGCCTATAGTAGCTTATTCTGCAAGTGGTCTAGACCCTTTGGAAGACAAATGATGATGATAAAATATAGATAGAGTTAATGTACCTTTAATAGATATAGGTAGATAATAAAGTATTCAGACAATTTAACTGAACCTGTCTGAATATATTCCTGGAAGGAACTTTTCAACAATACTCATACCCCACAAAATTATTTTAGTCTCAAAAGCAGAGGAAGGGGATGACTGTTTAATTCTTAAGGTATTTCTCTGTGGTTCTTAAATAAAGGCCTGATGCTGAGAAAGAAAAAACAACCCTCCTGCTCCCACACAATCTAAAGGAAAAAATAAACAATCTAGTTTTTATCTCCAATTTCTACACAACCAAAATTTCTGCAAACATTAAGTCATGAATGAATTAAAACTTTACTGGTTGAATTTCCGTAATGATAGCACAAAAATACTTTTAAAAACACCATTACAGGTACTCTTATTGGTTGGCTAATCTATTTATATTTTTCTTTTTCATATCACAGAAAGTACTGTGATACTTCATTTAAAAACATTTTTTTTTAAACTTCCTAACAAGAACAATAAGAAGCTTGTTAACAACAGAACTCATTGCTACCTTCCACGTATATGGAAATAAAGAATATTCCTCTTCTTACCTGTTGTGTAAATATTTCATATAACAGCTAACATACCATTCTAAATGACTTCATAAGCTATATTTGTAAATGCATGATTTGATTCCTATCGATTGCAGTGAATTGCTTTTAACATACTTTCCTAAAAAATCAAGGTGAACATTGACTTGACTTCTCACAGAGGATCGTGTTGCAGAATTGCAGAAAACAGTAGCAAAATGGTATCCATATTGGGATTGTGACCTTTGAGCAGCTTGCGTATGTTTTTTTTTCTCTCCTGCATAACTGAGTTTAGGAAGCTGTAGAAATGAATGGAAACTTGTATTTTACATTTTACATTTGTGGTTGATCTTTAATTTTGAAGTATTCCTTATTCAAATTAAACACAATCTGGTAAAGACTTTGCATTTCCCTTAAAATAAACTATTTGATATGATGTTAAAGCCACATCTCTGTTTTTTTTTTTTTCTTTTCTTTTTTTTAACATCTAGGTTTTGTTATTCTAAAGTCTAAATTCTAATCCTAAACTCTAAAAATATCTTTAGTTTTGAACTTACACTACTAATGGAAATAGTAATACTTTAATTTCTATTAAAATAGCTAATCAACACTTTTTGATATAAATTATAAAACAGGGGAGTTGTTTTTTTTTTCCAACATCTGAATATTAGGAAAGAGCAAAAATTAGATGCAATGGTAGAAGTTTCATGTGATGAAGAGGAAATCTGTATGCTTTCTGTGGTAATAAACACGAATAGCTGAATTTATGTGGCTTTGAGATTATAGACATAGGAGCTAAGGGAAAATTACCTCTCAATTTACGCTGTATGATTCAGTCCTATCCTGCATCATCATCCTATGAAGGCACTGATGAAGTGACAGACAAAAAAAAAATGCTAGCCCCTCTAACTAGAGATTTTGTGAATGAAGCAACCAGGCTACCATTTCCTATGCTTTTGTAGCTCCATACTAGCATGATTTTGGCTGAGACAGTGAAATTTCTTCATTAGAGGCTCACACAATGCTGTTTTGGACTTTTGAAGAAAATGGTGGTGACAGCATGCGGATGTTCAGCTGTTGCAGAGCAGCGCTGGCCCAGAGGCGAGGCCTTCCCAGCTCCTTGCGCTGCCCTGCCAGTGTGGGGCCAGGGGTACCCCAGGAGCTGCAGGGGACACAGCCAGGACAGCTGCCCAAAAGGATGTCCCACACCACCCGGTGTCACACTCAGTGATGACAGCTGGGGCTGAGGAGGAGGAAGGGGGAGGGACCTTGGGGGTGACGCCATTTGTCTCCCCAAGAAGCTGCCCCACATGAGGAGCCCTGCTGGCCTGGAGCGGCTGGCACCTGCCTGCCGGTGGGAGCAGCCAGTGGGGCCCAGTCAGGCTTTGTTTCGTGCGGCTTCTGCCTTCCCCACCGAGCTGTCCTTGCCCCAGCCCTGAGCTCTCGCACTTGTACCTCTCCCTTTCTCTCCCCATCCCACCTGGGCAGGGTGGGCGAGCAGCTGGGGCTGCTGAGCTGCCTGATGGGACTGCACCACAACACAGGCCCATCACCTATTGTATTCTGAAGGCTTTCTTCCTACCAGTTCTGTGTCACTGGGGATTTTTAGTCTGTTCTAATCATGCTGAAACAGTAAAAAGTTACTGGAGTTGAAGATATCCAGTTCAGTGTTTAATATCAAAGACTACCAGAGCAAATAGAAAAATAAACAACATGAGATCAGACTTCTCTGCAGCTGGAAATCAATATGAAGAAAATGGGAAAAGCATGGAAAACCAACTGCCTGTGAATCAATAACTATCAGAGTTATAGGAAATGAATGTGTTTTTTTAAAAGTGATTGTGAGAGAAAATAATTGGCAGAGCAAGTAAAATCACAATGTCCCCCACTATTTATATTAAGTAATTTTATTTCACCTTCTCACAAGTAGCATAGTCTCTCAATCATAAATAGCAAAAGTGGATGTGTCTTGACAGGTAATGTGGTAATGAACTATCTGTACTGGTGCTGAAACACTGTGGTGTGAGAAGTAAAGCAGTGAAGCAGTGTGCTCTCCCACCTGTTGAGGGCTTAGTTCTGTGTTAATAAAACATTTGGGACATTGATGCCTATTGCATAATAGTGGGAGAAAAAATTTGGGGAATATCAGAAACAGCTAAGCTCTTATCCCTCAATCATTCCAGCTGCCTCTGTATTCTAAAATACACAGAAACGACTTCCAGTTTCTTGAACTGTGCTATAATTATAGTACTTTAGTTTTCACAGTCTTCTTCCTTAATTTTGCTTCATCTTAACTTTGCTCCATCAACGCATTGCTATACTTCCTTCTGCTTGTTTCTGTTACCATAATTTTGAATTGTATTTTGATTTGGGGCAAGATCTTGCAGAATACTTTTTCTTAAATTGAGGTTGTGGCATTTCATTCATAGATAGAAATAGAGTAGCGGCTTTAGTTCTTATGATTGTATTTAAAGGCAAGCTATGGAGAAGTAATTTAGATAAGGTTAATTTACACAGTGTTGGTATTGCTTAAGGTGACAATCAACAGTTGTTTCGTACAAATTAGTACTGTACTGAAGATCAGCATAAATTTTCTTCTATGAATTGTTCTTGGATTTCAGTTTAGTTTACGTGAGAACTGAAGGGTTTTCTTCATCAGCTTGTTAATTGGCTTTGAAGGTCTTATTTAACAGAAGTCTGTTTTCTGAAGTTGGTATAAAACCAAGTATTTGCTTAAGGAGGGATAGGAAAACTAGCATTCACCTAAATATTATGCTAAATAATGAAAATAGACTAAATACAGTTAAGTTTGTTCTGTATAGCTAACAGTGAAGAGCTATGTTATGTTAGGGAAAATGTAAACTCAATATTCTTTGACCAATTCCCATGTTTATTTTCCAAATATGTTAAACAGAAAAAAACTTATTTTTTTAAATAACTCCTGCAAAATAACACATTTAAATATTTTTACTTTAAGTTAAGGTGGTTAGTTGTTAAATTGTTATGTTGTTAGCTAACAATAAAACAACAACAACAACAAAAAATCAGAATGTTTGGGACAACTGTCAGTCTACACTCCCTGAGGATGTTGACTCAATTATTCCTGTCTCTAGAAATACCATTTTTTACAGGTCAGGATTGAAGTGTGGTAGTGCAGCACAAGGCAGAGTTACTAGTAAATTATTAAGATTTTGTCCCTAGAGTTTCATTACCAAGAAAAAAAAATAATAAAAAAAAAAATCCTGAGTTTTATCATCAAATAGGAAGGTAAACTCATATGAGAAAGAAGTGTTTTCCAGCAAATATTTATTATGTATAAAACTCATTTTCCTAGGCTTTTCCAGTTCACGTCTTGAAATCAGTCACATTGGTTCAAGTAGTAGTTTCAACGTCTCATTTGGTTAGCAAATAATTTCAGCTGAAGATCCATTTTTGTAGGGGAGAAAAATAGTCAATTTTAAAGCTTGTATGTTCTGTTCCATTGTTCTGATCCCTTCAGGTATCTAAACACATCTTTAGATAGTATTAAAGCTAAGTTATGTTAGCAATTACAGTACAATGATAAAACCCCAGGCTATTGATCCTTGTGATATTTGTACTTATCTTTTATTCAGAGCACCATTTGAAAGTGATTTATTATTGCTTCAGGCCATCCAAAATGTTTTATTTTGATAAAAATGAAAGCTCTGAACTTTGAATTTCCATTGAAACCCTTTAGTGGTCCACAAGAGTCTGTCAGATGTCTCTGCCCTGAGTCACACATGTTAATGAATGTAAAAGGAAAGACATTTGACTTTACTTGTAAGAATTAAGTGCAGTACAGTAATTTATTTTTCTCTGTTTAGGTAATGATACTTTACTACTGCAACTTCATAAATCAGATGTAAAATGTAGTAAGTAGCAAAAAAAAAAGCTTTCTTTTCTAAAGAGGAGGTGTATTATGCTGGTGTTGAATTATTGGCATTCATTAGGTTCTACATCCTTATACGGAAAAGACAATTCTGGAGCAACTCTTTTCTTTTTTTTTTCTTTCTTGATTCCCATTCTCATAAGGACTGTAACTGTCTTGTAGTTTTTCTTATTTGTTTTGTATTTTCTTCATCTTTAGGCTGTTTCACATATGCTGGTTACATTCTTGTTTTCATTTATATTCTGTAAAAGGAATTCTACACAGTGCTAATGATTACTTTCCTTTAATGGCCAATATCTAACCTTCTTGGTTTGACTATTGGAAGTCTCTGTTGATATCCTGAGCTTCTACTGCTAGGGATTTCTGCTGAACTAGTATTACTCTTGTAATTCTTACCCCCCTGTGAGTAACAACCTATGTTTACATTCACTGGGAGTTACAGTATTCTCTTTCTCATCTTTTGTTGCCCTATTGCTTTCTTTCCCCGCTGCCTGCCCCAGACCCACTACTGACCAACACTGAATGCTGGAAGTAATTCTGACAAATAGAAGTAATTTTAAAGATCCATCCCCAAAAGTACTTACAACAACAAACTTCTTGTCTGTATTCCAGAGCATCGCTGACATACAACAGGGCCTGTGATATATGGACTACTTCAACAGTACGCTGGAGGAATAGGACATCTTTAAGACAAACTAAAAATATAGCTTGTGCATAACTAACAACTTTAGTCACTTAATTAGGTGTGCAATACATAGACTTGACTATTAAAACCAGTATTATTTCTGCAATTATTTTGCTATTTTATTTTGAACAGTTTTTAGTTGCAGTTCATAAGAAAGCAATAGCTGTGGAATCATAGACACAAAATGATAAAATTTTCATGTGTACTTTTTTCACCTCTCTACTGAATGTATAGGTACTAAAGGTAGTGGGGGTGGAGGGGAATTGCTTGCATCACTGGTAGAGCAAAGTGCTCTATATGAAACCTAATCAGTCTTAGTGAACCTTATTGTACTCTGCCTGATCTCAAGCAGAGTGGATGAAATATTCATTAGATGTACATTATTCACATTATTTAATGCATAACTGTTGGGAAGAAGTAGGCAAAGAAGTAGCAATAGTGTTTTCCTACATCAATTTAAACAGTAATAATGGACTTATAAATGAAATAGGAAATATGAGATTTCCAGGAAAGACCTGGATTTTATCTGGGCTATGCTGGATGAGGATCTCTTCCTGATGATTGCTATAATCCATGTGATTTTAAAGTAGTTCCTTATCATGATACAAATGTTACACTATTATATTACTAAGTTATAGAACCTTTCTCCTGTTCTTTGAAATCAGTCTAATTATACTGTGATCTTTAATTCATTAGGTTGACTGCTACGTGGATTAACTGCATGCTTAAGCATATCAAAGACTAACAGCTGAAATACGCTTCCAGAGCCTCCTGTTTTCTTCCACCATCAAGACAGATAATCATGTAATTCAACATGGGGATAGTCCTTAGGTGGATGTCACTGTCACATTTAATGATCCGCAGTTTGCTTTTTTCCTGGGTGTATAAACCTGAATTTGGGAAGATTAGTTTTGTTATTGCACAAATTGCTTTGTAAAAGCAACACTGCCTAGAAAGAGCAACACCAGAGAAGTCTCTGCTTTTCTTTGGTTCATGACCGGTCTGCACTCAAGGCAGAGCTCTGGGAATGAATGGCTGCTTGAAGGACGTGTCTATCACTTCTCTGGGGCAGATCTGGATATATGTGTGCCATGGAAACAAGGCATGTTTTTATTAATGTGACTATTTTTGATTGATTTGTCATGGGAAAGCTTAGTGATGAAGTTCCGACACCTTCCAGCAATGTTCACATGTCAAAAAAAGGACACTGACATTCAGGAGACTTACCGTTGTCAGACAACGCTACAGGGCCATGTTACTATACAAAACATTGTGTTGTTAGCTATGTTGAGCTAGGGTAAATTTCCTGTATGATTTCAGCAATGCCAGTAAAAGCAATTAGATGTAATTATTTACTCCCATGGACTTTGCATCTAGATGCTGGTGCTGCAGTAAATAGTTAATCTGTACTGGAGTGCTCTCTGACTCCAAGCAGTGGAATTTAATGTGATCAGTAATAGTCTAGCATCCTGAATATTAAAATTTTCCATGGACAGGAAGAATAAGGAAATATTTGTAGGGAAGTATACTATCTTTACAAGTGGGAAAATGAATAAAAAACAAAAAGAACCTAGCTTTCAAATAAAACGTTCTTAGGGGTGATGAGATTGTATTGATAATTTAATATACAGATATATTTACAAAAATATATAAAGAACAGTTAGTAGTATGAACTTTGGCATGAAAAATGCTTTGATCTTGATATGTTTCTTTTCCATAATGGCAAAGCTAATTGTTCCAATATAAGAAAGCTACTGAAGTTAGTGTCAAAACTATAGCGTATTTGGCATTCGTTAATAACTTAAAATGCAAAATGCTCAGTAAATTGTCAGTCATTTCTATAGTATGCTTTAGTTGAGTGGATTTAATTAACAGTTGTTATTATAGCAAAGTAATATCAGAAATCTGTGAAACATCACTATAAGGAATTTGCATAGTTGTCTGTTTACACTCCAGTGTTCTGATCACTCGGTAACAATATACAAACGATTATATTCCCAAAACTTGATACATGTTTAATCCTGGCTTTCAACATCATTCAGGTAAACCCAGAAATGCCCAAACCTGCTGATTTTGCAGGTTTATTTTAATTAAGAAAAAAGTAATTATGAGACAGAGGATATCAATTTTGTATAGCTAAACAAAACAATTGTACCACTTTGCTGTAGGCCAACCTGACTTCTTATCAACAGTGTATATTGCGTTTAGGTGGCAAGATTTTGATAGCAGGGGCCTGTAAGGGGGTGGCCTCTGTGAGAAGAATCCAGCAGCTGCCCATGTTGTACAAGGACCGGTTTAGCTGGCTCCAAAGAGACCTGCTGCTGCCCAGAGCCGAGCCAATAAGCAATGCTGGTTGGGCTTCTGTGAGAGCATATTTAAGGAAGGGTTTAAAAAAAAAAAAAAAAGGTGCTGCAACACATCAACTGGGAGAGGGGTGAGAAGCAGCCCTGCAGGCCCCAAGATGAGTGCAGCAGGAGGGCAGGAGGTGCTCCAGGCAGGCAGCAGCAGTTCCCCTGCGGCCTGTGGAGAGGCCCCTGGTGGAGCAGGCTGTCCCCCTGCAGCCCATGGGTCCCACATGGAGCAGATCTCCACGCTGCAGCCCATGGAGGAGCCCCCGCTGGAGCAGGTGGATGTGGCCTGGAGGAGGCTTTGACTGTATTAGCAAAGTAGTTTATGATTTAGTAGTTTTAGAGGAATCCAAACTTTCATCTAGAAGAATTTGAGGCAGAAAGTCCTGAATTGTATATTTTGGATATCCTCTTCTATTATATGGATATGCACATTTAGGCCTTCATTTCTGGATGAGAAAAATAAAAATAAAAATCCAACAAGGAACAGGTGAGGTATTCGATGAAACACTTTTCTTGGTTATTTTTACTTCTTGTACATCTCACTGTTTCTAGTAAAACAGAAGTGATTTGTGCAATAATCCTGCTCAAAGAAAACAGGGAAAAACTCTTCACCTCTTAATCACTTTGAATAATTTCAATGTCTATTTGAAATAGGATAACTAAGAAATAAATGTTCCCAACAAATTTTTCTGCTAATGAGGCAGATGACACTGCCATGGAAGCTGTGGAGTCTGAGTTGTGAAGTTTTCAGCAAGTGAGTTTTCTGTGAAGTACTTACACCTACGGCCAGAGTTTAGTTCTCTGTTAGGGCCGTGTTGCTAAATCATTATGATTTTTTTTCAATTTTAGAAGACTTGTTTTTTCCACTTAAGTGATTAGGTGAATAAGACCATGGTCTTGAGAGCAAAGTGAGTTCATGTCATGCAAAAAACACTAGTGTTGGATCAAAGCACTCTTATTTTATACTGTTCCATTTGCGTCCTCTGTGAAATGGGAAAACAGTAAGAAACACGTACCTTGTTTTAAGATTCAATTCACTAACTTTGGTGTGAGACAAGGCCAAACATCTCCACACAAGAAAAAAATTATGCACTATCCCTCTATCAGTACAATATAAAAGTAGCAGAATAGAGATAGTTGCTTGTCTGGGATTAATAACATTCATTCCGACTTGCCATCACAGAAACTTGGATACTGCCTGCCTTTAATATGTGGCAATGACCACCTTTTAAGTTGCTGGGATTCTGCTCAAGTGTACAAAGTAGTCTTAGCTTCTGTGATCTGGAGGTAACACAGCCTTAGGCTTTCCCTGAAATCTCTATCGAATCAGTTTTCATACTGAGTATGCAAAAGACAGCTGAAAAGTTAAATAAGGTTCTGTGACTTCTCCAAATCTCATGGGGTAAGTTAATTATAGCCTTGTTAAATAGTAGAACTGAGTGGAGAGTATTCTCAAATATGAGATGTGAGTGGAAGGAGGGATGTGACACATCAACACCCCACCCTAACAAAAACACTCCCAACCAAGCACCTAAACAAATCCCTTCCGGAAAGCCCTGCAAAAAACAACCCCAAGCTTGCTGAATGGATGAGATGGTATCACCACATACCTATTAAAAGTGACTCTCACTACAAGGAATAAAAGGCATTGGAAGTGATACTGAAAAATTTTAACAACAACAAAAAAAATGTGCACAGGGATGACCACACACACAGAAATGCATGGAACAAGGTATGTATGTGTTGCTATGTTTTTCTGTCTTTTTTTTTCCTGTCGTTGGTCTTTATTTGTTAACTTATTTCAGAATGTCCTCAGGTAGAAGAATCTGCCACAGAGCCCCTGAGGCAGCGACTCTCCCAAGAATAAAATTAATCATATGAGCTGGGTTGTGTGAGCTGGTGTGTTGTTTCTTTTGTGGCTTGGCTTGTTTCGGTAACCATTGAATCTAATTACTCTTTTACCACTAACCATTGTTAACAGGCAAAAATTACACAATTACTTTGACTTCTAAAACAACTCTTTTGATTGTACTGAAAATACTATAGTTGTAATAAGTACAGGATAACTGACAGGTGAAACAAAGGGGGGTTCCTTTGTCCTCATTCTTTGTCACTCTGCTCTGGTGTTGTTCCACCAACACTTCCTAGCTGCTGTCACATGAATGTAGTCTTTTCCTATACCTGCATTTGGAGCTTGGTATTTAGGTCCTGTGGCACTAAAAGGAGTTGGGAGAAGTAGGAAGGGAGAGTGAAAGAGAGAAGGATGGTGTAAAGGTGGTGGCAAATGCATTCGTCTTTCTTTGATGTAACATATGGCTCATAGAGCTGCATCCACTTTGGCATATATGAACCTGATTGGGAGTGTGTGTGTGTGAGAGAGAGAGAGAAGATGGCAGCAGATGCATCCACCATACATTTTCTTTTCATGTTCCTTTGATGTAATGCAGGGCTGCATCCACTCCAGCAACTATCAACTGTACTGAGCAGCTACTTGCTGTGGGTGGGACAGGCCTTTGTCAGTTTCAGTGCAGCGTGAAAATCTTCCCACAATTCATTCATTCATTCTAGATGTTTTCCAACTGTGAAGACATCCCAAATCCTCTCCTACTGCAGTAAGTCCAAGTCATGCAGCAGAAGGCTACTGGAATTATACCAGTGTATTTTTGATCACACATACTGATACTCATATTCTCTTAAATTATTAAGATGCTGTTATTTTAAATAACCTATAGGTCTAATGCCAGCACAAGAGCCTGCCATTCAAATGACCTATGCTTAACCCACTACCAGCCAAAAGCCCAGAACATATTTTCCCTTGGCATAACATGGTTTCCCTTTCCCATTTCCAGAACTTCTCTTCCTCCATCACTCCCAAATAACTCACAACAGGTCACATTAAGCCTCTGTGTGAGGCAGGGAAAGGAGAGCGAAGCATACATTTCCCAGTTTAGCTTTGTCACGACTTTTGTACTAGCCAGTGTGGTGTTGCTGTAATGTTGTCGCACATCCCTTGATGGGACATCATTATGCATGTATTCCAAAGTCACCTGTGTTTAGTGATATATGATGAAATGGAGAAGACATGTAAACAGATATAGACGTATGAGTGTATATAGATAGAGGAATGAGTGAATTTGTCTTCTTTAAGTTGAGGACAACTTTTTGCCTAATCACAAGTAATTGTGGCTCAGTTCATGACAGGCTGTACTTACGTAATTTACCAGTATATAACATATGGATTTCAACATTGTGGAATATTTCACCTTTAAAAGTCTAAGGTCACTGATCTGATCTGTTGAGGAAGGGAAGCATTAGTTGGAAGCAGGCTGCAAAGCAATAAATCCATCAGAAGCCAAGAAATGCTTGGTGCAAGGAACAAAACTGAGGATGTCATTTAGAATAAGTAGCAATAGGGGGGTGTTTTTACCTGCAGGAAGATTACATCCTTTAAATCAACTTTAGTTCTTAAGGGTATTTTCCTCTTTGCTAAGAAACAGGATTCATTCTAGACCATGTGAGACCCCTTCCTGCTGTTTTGATGTAAAGCCTTCCTGAGATTATAAATCACAAATAACTTTGCTGTTTCACTTCATAGCTCCCACATCTGCAGTTCCATGTATTCAGTATGTCATTCAAGGTGGATAGAGTTTCATCAATCTTCAAAATGTGCAATGGGATAAATTTCCAGTGTTTAATTTTTCACTGTCTCAGAACTTCAGTAACAGAAGAAGAAAAGCAAAAACAAACAAACAAAAAAAAAAAAAACAAAGCCTGCTTGCAGAATATAAAGAAATATCTTTATTCAGAAAGAAATAAAATCCTAACAGTAAAATACATATCCATCTTGTATCTCATTTCAACACGGTGCTTCAAAAGGGGAAGTCCAGATACTTATTTGTGTTTAAAAATAAAACCAAATTTTTGTAGTTGTTGTGAAGATTCTTGTTGCATTTCTTTTCAGAGACAAGCTGTTTGAATGTTTATTTTTTTAAGGTTGGTTTTATCATTTAAGTACCCTTCACACTTTAAAAATAGATGTTATGATCAATGATAGAACAATATTATGTGTAAAATAATTATTAATTTTACACTGAAGTTGTTAAATGGTGAGTAACAGGGAACTGGCTTGTGTCCCAAAAAATCTTTTCCAGTTTCCATAGAAGTGTATGCTTCATTGTCTCTACAACTTTGAAATACATTATGTCACTCAGGACCTGTTAGCGAAGTAACTCACTGGATAATATAATAATGTCTTATGTTTAGATGTGTTAATAAAGCAGCTTGTGGCTGCCACCAGGTAGCATATGTCCTGATCTTACTTGTAGCTTTTATTCTTTATTACATGTAACTATAGTGTTCATCTTAGTATTATCATCCCATAACTTAAAAAAAAAAAAAAATAAATAAACCTAAGTCATAATTTATTACTAGCTAATACCTCCTGAGTGTAGAGATTTAATCTCTGTATATAAAAACAATGTTGGTCACTTATTTTTTCCACAAATGCAAAACTTTCGCCCAATATCCTTTTAATTATGATGCCAGAAAATGTAATGGATTTGAGTTTGAAAATAAATGAAGTAAATAAAATGAAGTTCAATTTAATATACTTATTTGCAGCTAACTGCATAATAAGATAGCAAACAACATACTTAAAGGTTGCTATGGGCTTTTCTAAAGGTGTATTGCTTTAGAATATAATGTGTCAGCCATGTGTTGTCTTCATAGAAGACACAAAACCAAACAAAAATATAAGAAAAATACTTGCTGAAAAGACTACACTTCCAGTAGACAGGGATTTCTTCTCATCAGCTCTAGGACTAGTGACTGATGTGACTATTCACATTTTGTACAGGTTGGTCATCCTCTGATCCCATGATTTCTTCCTGGTTTATGTTGCTCCTGAACAGTTGTTGCATGCTGCTTAGTGAAGTTGTATGCAGCTGAGAAAAGAAAAAGGAAATGCAAAATTTACTCTTTCAAAATATATTCTTTTAAAAAAGTATTTTTTTAAAGATAATCTCTTCTGCGCTCTGTCACAAGCTTCAGAGATGGAAAATCTTTTATAAAAGCTTATGCAAATTGCTGTCGCATCATACAGGTAGGGCTGTGTTATGCTTGTTTGCCTGAAGGATTCAAAAACTACTTAATCTGTTCTGCACCCCTTTTTGCCGCCTCCTCTCTGTTTAAAAGAAAGGAAGCAACCCATTAAAGACAAATTTTCCTCTTTGGCATAGACATACTTGTCTATACAAAAGGTAACATTACTAATTTCTGTACTGGCACAAAGGAAAAGACATGATCTTTCCTCCCTCCTCCTTGTATGCATAGCTGCTGATATTGGTTATTAAAATTACAGTACCTGTTTTTAAGAAAATCATAGAACAAGATTGCTGTATGATCTTCATAAAGTGAAGTAAATATTGCTCATTTTATAGCAGTAGTTTGGCCTTCCCATTCTCTTTCACCAGAAATATAATCTCATAAACCACTCTACTACTTAACTCTCTTGATATTTTTAGTTTCCATCTAAAATATTTTTATTTTTTACAGTTAAAAATATGGATTATTTAGAAACTATATATATATATAAAAGAACTATTCTGTCATATACTCAATCATCAGTGATTATTATTTTATTCACACAACCAAGACATCAGATCCAATACAGCAGCAGTTGGTGGTATAATCTATTATCTGTATTAATCCCTATGATGACAAACATTCTCATTAGGGCATCATAACATCCATTTGCTCTCTCACTCATCCGTACATATTAAAATGCTTGTAACAAGTGAAATCGCATTACAAGAATCAGAACAAGTTTTGAACACACTTTAAAACAAAAACCAGACATGAGCAGGCTTCTAGAAACATTAGTTCTCCAAATACAAGATATTTCAAGATATTCAGCTTGTGAATATTTTCTACAGCAGGAAAAAGCAATACCAAGCATGGTCTTCCTTCTACAACAAGTTGATGAAAGAAAATAGGCAGAAGGCCACTCTTTGAGTGCTCAACCTAGCTCTTGAGTCACAGGATTGAGCATCTAGGGAGGACCACATATGCTACTGCAGCTCTAGGACTGCTCTGCTTCTGCAACAGAAATTAAATTACCTGGTGTCAGATTTTTCTGAATTTTATGTTAGAGTGTAGAGAAATTCAGCTTGTAGACTGTGTGGGATGGTTCATGGTTTTTATTCATTTATTTTTAAAATGTGCACAAAATTATTTCATATTATTTACTGATAGGGAACAAGTTTTAACAGCTCACATTTTAACTGATGTGAGCTAAGAACTTCACAGTATAATAGATAATAGTACTGCTATTTATAACAGTTGTTTTTGAATTTACTTCAAGTTTTTGCAAATTAATCTTTTTTTTTTTTTCGTTTGCTTGTTTTTCCTCACTTGGCGCTAGACACTTCCTGGCAGATAATAACAAAACCTAATAGTCTGTGATACAGATAAACAACTTTAATTATTTTTCTGTTTTCAACATATTGCAAATTGTTGTTTTTTTTTTTTTTTTTTTTTTTCTTGCAATAAAATCAGTTTGGCTTGAGTTAAAAACATCAGAAAATAACAGCACATATATCTTCCCTTTCATTTCTTTTCTTTAAAAACAAACAAAAAACTATTATTTTTTTTTTCCCCCAAAAAAATAAAGTCTGAAAGAACTATTGGGTTATCTGGTCAGGATTTATGTGCGCCAGAAGCCATTGTCTTTTTTCCTCTACTGAGTCAAATATCCTATAAATACGTAAACAGAAATAAAAGATCAGGCCTTTCTGTAATTTACTTTGCATTACAATTTCTGTAAAACCACCTAAGATTTCAAAAGGGTCCTAATCCAATATTCTTCTGATAGTTTGCTCTCATCATGAGCCAAGTTTAATTTCAAAATTCTAGCTGAGCTGAGTCCGGAGCTTAGTTTACTTAATTTTTGGCTCTTTTGTATAAGAAGAAAAATATCCTCGAATCTGATAACTGGTCTTTCCCCTCAGAAATTATCAGAGTTCACTTCAAGACTTGGAAGTCAAACATTCTGATATTTATGATGGTTGTAACTGTTTCTAGAAGTTCTTTACATCAGTTGAGAATCAGGTGATGTCAGTAAAATTCAGTTTGGGGTTCCAATGATAAAGCATTTATTACCTGTGCCATGACCAGTGTAAACATTTATTCTCTTATTTGTATATCTTTTCAAAGATACCAGCCTCCTAGTATGTGATTGCTTAATCTTGAAGCTGTCACAAATGAGTGTAATGTGATGCTATGTCTTTTGTGTTTGAAAACAGGTACTTTAAACAATTAGAAAATGTCTAGTCTAAATATAGTTGGTTTGAGTTTGTACACCTCCAAAATGAAAATGCCTGCTGCCATCACAGCTCTAAAATCTGCATGTTACCTAGAAATAGTTATATAATAACATATGTTGTTCTTTCCATGTGTTTTGATAGTCTCCAGGAGGTATTATCTTTGCTTATGTTGTTTATCAGCTTTTGGTAACTTTAGTACTGACAACACACTACTACTTTCTAACTCTTTTACTCAGCTCTTTCTGCTCAGAAAGTTAGCTAGCAATTTTAACTTCTGTTCTGCAAATAATCCATCCCTTTTCAAGTACTAGCAATCAAACATTAAACCAGTACTGAGGCTTTGATCATTTTAATTTCCTGTTGCCTGTCACCCATTATCCCATTACTAACTACCGGTGTTTTTGAACTAAAACAAAATCCATTCATATGTACTAAGACGTCCTGCAATGACACCAGAATGACTTTTAATTTGGCTTTTAAGAAACATTGAAATACTAGAGTTGGTAACCACATAGCATATGAGTGTGATTTGGAGGAGATTTTTTATTTTATTTTATTATTATTTTTTTTTAAGCAAGTAAAGATTCCCGTTATACAAACTAGGCTGTCTGACTGTGAGCCTGAGCATGGAGCATGGCTCTCAGCACAGGTTACTGACAGAAACTCGAAACAAGTTAATGGTATACTGAGAATTCCTTGGAGACAGGAAAGAAGCTATACGACCTATCAATGAATTTCAAAAGTAAATAGGGGACTGTATTTTTGTAAACATTTAAATGCATAGGTTTTTATCATCATTTCACACAGACGATCTGGAATGAAAAAATAGAAATAACTATCGTTAATGAAATTCAAAAACATTCAGAAAAAACTGTTTGGGATTTTTCTTCAAAAGTGCTGTTTTTATGAACATTTTAATGAGTTAAAAGGAAACAAACATTTGGTAATGAATGTTTCTTATGGATTGTACTAATGAAGCTAGTAAGTCATGTGGTGTTAAATTCAACCTGCATTCTAATGCATAGTAGGGGCAAAACTTAATATTTTCAATGATTTCTCATTTTCCAGATCATTTAGTTATTCTTTGCAGAGTATAAAGTAATTAGGTTCCTTTGTAAAGGTCTCTTGTTTCCTAATATACAAAAACTTTCTTTTATTCTGTGGTGTGCTCCAGGTTCCCTGCTGGTACTTACTTTGACAGCTACAGAGTTCTGTGAGCTGTCAAAAAATCCATTTGGCCAGTGAAGTAAATCATGAACTATGAGTATAGTATTTGGAGCTACTAGCAAAATAACATGTACTTATTTTTGAAAAAAAAAATACTTTTTTTTTTTTCCCCCAAATCTTTCCTCAGAGATGCAGCTTCAAAGAAAGGGACAATAAGGGAAACACTTCAATTACTTGAATATATTTCTTGAATATACTGTAGGTCTTGGATCATCTGTGAATATTTGGTTTGTATTTGTTAGGCAGTATTGTGTAATATATATGAGTAATGCATAATACTTGTTAAATGAATATAAAAGGAGTATATATGCATCATTATATGCATCATTAATATATGTTGAAATACTTTGTGTGCACATACTCCCCAAAAATATTTCTGTAGTTTTGCCAATTATACACCCAAGAAATTAATCTGTGAAAACAATTATCTATAATTTATATGTTAAGGTATTACAGAAACAAACTTCTTTATCTAAAGGGAAAAAGTAGCCACAGTAATGTGACAGATCACATTACTGAATTGCAGTTTCCAGTGCCCACTCTAGCTTGCATATTGGTAGTTCAGTTATTCTTCAATACTTTCTCATAACCTCAGTGCAGTCATCTGGATTTTTCAGACCTTCAGAACCTGTGTATTCTTGTCACACTCCCCTTTGCTCTGATCATTGTTAGTGCATAAATATCTGTGTATATTTATGCATAGCAGATGTGTTTTCATGAAAAGACAGAGCACTCCTTGTATTCTGGGGGAGGTCTGGGACATCTGAAAACCGAGACCCTGGATACAATTTTGATGTTCCTTTGCCATGAGCTGGATAGTTTGGCTAACAATAACGTAGTCCACCAGACAGCCTTAGCTCAGTTCTTCCAAAGCATCTATTTTTAGCTGGAGGAACGTAGAGAACCTTAGCACTTCCTAGCCCTGGTTTTCTCTGACCTTAGCTGAGCCTGGTGCCCAGGCTTCTCCTTGTCCTTGGGTTTTTGAAAGAGAAAAAGCTCAGTCACAAAACAAAGTGGATGTACCTGGCAGGTTCCCAGTCAGAGTGAATGGTGATCTGAAGCACATCCCAGTTTATACCTGCTTATACTGGTCTTGTATGCCAACTCCATTTGTAGGGCTAATTGCAAACCACTTTGATACTGCAAGCCTGAATTTCACACTGGTTTATAGATGTAGTTGCTCTGACGCCCAGGCTTACTTTTTGTTCTTGTCATGAGAATCATCTATTTCAATATGTGTTGTATCAGAAATAGTGTATGTTTTTTTTTCTTACAAGAAAGATGAAAATATGAAAAACGTCTCCCAAAGGAGGTTGTTTTTCAGTGTTCTTAATTATTAGATGGTAATATGTAGCTTTTTCATAAACAGTTCATTCAGTGTGTTTTTTCCTGATGTGTGAAATTTTGGTTGTTTTGATCAATGATATAAATAATGGAATACAGCTCATGTTTTCTGGATAGCTGAATGTATCTTAGGATCCAAATTGTGTCTCAGGTGTTCATCACTATAAATATGAGATTAATTTATCAAAACTATGCTGCAAAACTCATTTAAAATATTCTGTTCTCATGAATTTTCCTGTCCATTTTTAGTCAGTCCTTCAAATGTCTCCCTCTATAGGTGGGGGGCTGAGGGGGGAAAGCAACACACTCTTAAAACAAATTGAACACAGTTAATATAATTACAAAAAGCTATATTAGGAAATGAACTCCTAATTATACAAACTCAATTGATATAAATTCTCGAGAAAGAATTACAAATGGAAGACTTGGGAATTTTTACATATATTGGAGTAAACTTCTTTTACTACTGCCCTTTTGGCAGCAAAATATTGAAAGGGTAGTTGCAAAATATTGAAATTGCAACGTATTCTGTAAAGATGCCTTTTACATGCAGAGTTTATCTGATTGTATATTATGAACTAAATGTTATATTTTCATTTAAATAACTATATTCTGAAATGTGAAGTTTGACTAAACAGGGCAGTGGTAGTAGACATATAAGTAACATGCTAGATACAAATCTATTTCATTTTTTTTTTTTGGTGATGAGGGGGTAAAAGATAGAACAGAATAGATGGTAAAGTACTTTTTCCTGTATTTATCCTATTCCTCACCTAAAAAAGAAAAACATGCATAACAAAACAATAATACAAGTAAATGCTTCCTAAGCACATTTCTACATCTCAACCTGTGATGACAATGCATTGAAAAAAAAAAGTGTATTTGAGAAACGAAACTTGCTTGTGTGAATCTGATACAAAATTTCCAAAGAAGTATCTTGGCAATGCTAGAACTGTTTCAAATCTGAATGTTAAAACTTGTGCTTTTTTGGCTTTGGGGCCTCCTTGTGCTGCCTTGGACTTCAGAAACAGTGCAGAAGAGGGAATTAGGTTGCCCCATGCAAGCTGGAAAGTTCTTGAGCATTTCAAGACATCCCACACTGCAGGGTAAAAATCTGAAATTTCTGTGTCTGTAGCTCTTTCCACTCCATAGAAACAAGGACCCTGGAAACTGTAGGTCTGGAAAGCTTAAGAGCCTCAGCTTGAGAGATGGTTGCCTGCATGTCCAAGCTCCTGGTTACCGAGACCAGGCCCAGATCGCTCTTGGGCTCCACTTCAGGGTGCTGCGATTGCTTTTAGTTATCTAATTTGCCTCACAGTGGGGGAGTGATACCTGCTGATCCAGAAGGCTCATTTCAGTTAAATTGCACATACATGAGTTCAGCAAAATGAAATAGTGCACTTAATTCTATTTCAAACACCTGTCAGTGTTGCAGCCCACTTCAAAATGTTGTTGTTTTCTTAAGCGGTAAATACACACAACCAAATTGTTCAAAGGCCCTGCTCCTTTGAACATTCATGCTCACACATAGCTTCAGACAATTAGCGGTCTTGCTGAAATCGATGGGACTGCACTCAGTTTTTCATCTTGGTTCTGCTGAAGATGGTTTCAAATTTTCCACTGACTTGAATATGGCCAGAATATTCTCAAATAGAGCATGCTGGACAATAATAATATATATATATATATATATTTAAAAAGAAAGAAACCATGCTTGGGAAACTAGTTATACTTTTTTGATAAAAAACTTTTTTTTTTTTTTTTTTTTTTTTTTTTTTTCTCCAGAGATTCTGTAATGTCATGTAACGTTCAAGTCAGCCTATAGAAGGGAAGACCTTAGTCCAAATTCCATTTTTTTATTTGTTTTTCATTTAATAACTCATACTGCTCCTTGCTATTTATTTATTTTTTAATTTTGCTGTTGGCTTTTTGTACAAGCATTTCTTGTGTTTCTCCTCTGGTAAAAAATGTTCCCTAGCTAGGGAGATGACTCTGACCTTGCGTTATGTCCCAATAGTCCGATAATCCAAATTTGTCAAGACAAAGTTCTTCTTCTTGCATATACCATTTGCACTACTTATTCATCCTTTTTTTTGTGTGATGGTTTTACCCAGGTGGGCAGCTGAGCTCTATCACAACCATTCTCTCACTCCCCCTCCTCAAAGGGAAAGGGCTGAAGGGCTGAGATAAGGACAGGGAGATCACTCAGCAATTATCATCACAGGCAAGAGACGCAGCATAGGTAGATTAATATTTTTTTTACCTATTTCTAACAAGCTAGAGCAGTGAGAAACCACAAACTAAAAACACCTTCCCCTCATCCACCCTCTTCCCCTCCCCTTCTTCCCCCAAGCAGCGCAGGGGAACAGGGAATGGGGGCTGTGGTCAGTCCCTGACCCTTCATTTCTGCAGCTCCCTCATGGTCCCTCCCTGCCCCTGCTCCCCATGGGGTCCCTCCCACGGGATTCTGTCCTTCTGAACTGAGCCTGTGGGGGCTGCCCACAGGCAGCAGCTCTTCAGGAACTGCTCCCACATGGCTCCGTACCATGGGGTCCATCCCCCAGGAGCAAACTGCTCCAGCACGGGTCCCCCACGGGTGGCAGCTCCCCCCAGGCCCCCTGCTCCTGCGTGGGCTCCTCTCCACGGGCTGCAGCCTCCTCCAGGCCACATCCACCTGCTCCACCGGGGGCTCCTCCATGGGCTGCAGCGTGGAGATCTGCTCCATGTGGGACCCATGGGCTGCAGGGGGACAGCCTGCTCCACCAGGGGCCTCTCCACAGGCCGCAGGGGAACTGCTGCTGCCTGCCTGGAGCACCTCCTACCCTCCTGCTGCACTGACCTGGGGGCTGCAGGGCTGCTTCTCACTCCTTTGTCCCAGCTGCTGTGGAGCAGCAGATTCCCCTCTCCCCTTTCTTAAATATGCTCTCACAGAGGCCCAACCAGTGTCACTTTTTGGCTCAGCTCTGCACAGTGGTGGGTCCGTTTTGGAGCCAGCTGGAGCTGGCCCTTACCTAACATGTGGCAGCTTCTGGATTCTTCTCATGGAGGCCACCCCTGCAGCCACCCACTGCCAAAACCTCGCTATGTAAATCAGTACACCTCTTCAGTCAGCCTAGTAGGTAAGGCTTTGTCTAAGTTCTTCTGGATTTGGATTGTACATCATTTGTTGAAGTTTAGTCCATGGGTCAGAGTTTGCCAAAAAAACAACCCAATAAATCAAGATAATAGTTTTGATTAAGAGGCTGGAAACCAGATTATGAGCAGGAAAAAAAAAAAAAAAAAAAAAAAGGTTGAAATAATCAGCATATAACTAGACTAATTATTTTTAGCTCTTCAGTATCTCTCACTTACTGTTACCAAGACCTGTCCTAAACAAACATTTTTTATATTTAGGGATATTTGTCTGAGAACTGAGCCCTAATATTTCCTTGAGCAATTTTGAGTAGCTCCCCTTTAACCTCAGCCCGTCTACCTGAGTTTCTCATGGTTCGTGTTCTGTTTCACCACCCCTTTTTCAAGAAGTATTTATTCTTCCACTGATTTCATGCTTTGCATCCATGGTGTTCAGTTGCTATGAATATAGTCCTGGTGGTTCTTCCCTGCCCCACCCTCCCAACCCATTCCTCTCACCAGTAAGGGTGGGTGTATGCCGAGCTTCCTCATTAACAGAAATAGAGAATTCAGGGCTTATCTGAAAGGAGTTACTTTTCTAGAATATCCTTAAGACAAAAATAATATCATGTATACATGCTTAATATGTAATAATATGCATAAAAAGTACAGTCTTTTCAGGCCACTTATTTCCAGCATCATCCTAGCCCTTGGTAGAAATCACAGGAAAAAAAAAAAAAAAAAAAAAAAGACTTTGCTTTAATTATCTCCTCTAAAATACCTTTTCAAATTTTTAAAGGCTGCTGCAATAGCAGCTGTATTATCTATAGTCAACTCAGAATGAAGTGCTACTTTCAAATTTATTCCAAGTAGTTGATTGTTGCAGATGGTCACAGTGGGCAGCAGTAATGTATCTGGGATTTTTAAAGTTATCTGTCCACAATGACAAACATTAACAAGCAGATTAATCCATGGTTTAATTGTAAGAGGTTACCCAAATAACATGCTTTCAGAGCTGTCTTTCCAGGCACAGCCTACTGTAGAACAATTTTGGCCAGCATGCAGGAGGAACTGAAGGCTTCATCTCATTTGTTATGCTAGGATCAGTCTGTGGTGATCCTACAACTCTTGCTTAATTAATCCCACTTTGGCTTTAGTCTTGCCAAAGTCTGTGTTTGACACAGCAAATACAGCTGTGCTCTGAATGTTACTGGAAGCAGACACAACTACATGCAATACACTCAGTTTTTTCCTACTGAATATTTATTCTTTTTACTCATTTCATAGTTAATACGTGCAGGCACTTGTGACAGGTTACTGCTTGCTGACTGATTGGCACAATTAATTTCCATGTTCTAGTTGAGCTACAATTGTGAAGTACAATTTGCTTATTCATTATGGGCTACTGCTTATAAAAGAAAAAAATATCTCTCATTTGAAAACTGACCTTTCCATCAAAGACTGTCAGAGTCCTCTGGCTGACATTTTAACATATTCAGACGGCCGCCTATGTATTAGTTCAGTAGCACTTATGAGAAACAGATCCATATCCTCAGTAGGAACTAAGTACACAGCACAATTCAGATAAATGATTTTGGAGATCCAGACCCCAGGCTTGCTAAATATACAGAGAATTCCAGTCTACTCTTTTCTACACTTTTTTTTTTTTTTTTTTGACTTTGTCCTGTTTCCTGTTGTGCTACATTAAGGCTCTAAGCAGGATTTATTACTCCAAATACAATTTTGTGCCAGTGCAGCTATCTGACTTCTAGACAAACTAATTAATTTCTCTTTGACTTGTTTGACTTAGAGCATAGACAGGGCTTATTGTGTGTCTTCTTACATGATCTTCATTTCCAGACCTTACAAAGAAATAGTGTTGCTGTTTTTCAACTACAGGATTTGAGGTGGACTTCCTTACTGAAAACAAGAATTAAATACTGGAAGACAGAAAACTAGAAAATATTTAACATGTGCTCTTTGCTTACTGCTTCTGAAATCAATCATCACTTGGGTTTAGGAATTAGATGGCAGACAAGTTAACTATCAAATAATATACCTGTTATTGAACTTCTGAAACCTTGATATCGTTAACTTTTTTCTTTTGCTGTCTGTTTTATAAAGCTACTTTACTGGAGATTCAATTGAAAAATGTACTTTTAGGACAGGCAATGCAAAAAAAAGGAACCAAAATGTTTTTAATGGACCCTGCAAAGTGTATGATTTATGTATTTTATTATTTACTTTACTGAACAGTGTCTACTCCTGCTCACAATGTGAAAGAAACAGCCTCAAAATTATAAAAGATACATAAACAAAAAGTTATAGTTTCCATCTTGGCCACTGAAAATGAATTTATATGCTGTATTTTGCTACTAAATTTACTACAAATTCTGAGAAGTTTTCCTTTTTTGTCACTTGAAATAGTTAATTCTCATATTACTTAGTGAAAATATTATTTTTTATTAATCTACATTTCTCATAATTAATTAGAGTTACACTGAAAATTTAACAGGTTGTGTAAACAGAAAATTATACCTGTTAGATGGAAGTTAATCAAGATCAAGTGAAACATAGATCAATGTCGTTTTTAAAATAAAAATGGCATCTTAATGTAGCATAAATGTAATCCCTTATTGCAACATAACACAGAGAAATGATTAAGCTACAACTAAATAAGGAATTACCCTATTGTATTAAGCGTGTATTTTATTGCATACCTCTAGGTTAGGAATAAAGAGCTTCATTTATTAATGAGATGCAGGAAACCATTTGGCTTTAAAACAGAACAAATTATTACAAAGAATGTTATACCCAATAAGAAGTACCATAGAACAAATACAAGTAAATGTGCTATCAGATAAATAACAATTCTTCCAGTCTCATGTAATAGGACCTGTGTAAGACGATGACTTAGATATATCAATACAAGTAAATTTATGTGATTATTTCACTCTGTAAGTTAAAGGATCTCAGTGGATGGCAATGTTCTATAATGACAAGTGTAGCCTGTATCCATATGAAAATCTCATAGCTTCTTTTTGTTAGAATTTTATATTTAATACATAATTATATATCCCAATGATATAATTACTGCATTTTTACTTTATTGTTGAGATTTTTTTTTCTACTAGAGGTAAAGTAGAATTGGAAATTCTTGGAACTGAAACAGCCTATTTATTCCTAGTTCTCCTCTTCTGAAAAATATACATCAGTTTCAAGGCAGCATGATACCAGCCTTAACTATTTGAGGTATTCTCTGGCTTCCCTAGTGCTTCTAAGGCTTTGCAAACTAGCCATTCTTCCTACATTTAGCTGGGCTATGGGTTGAAGTTGCAGTTGTTACTATTGGTCATTTTAAATGACAGCGATATCTCTTTGTCAAAACCATGAATTTGGCCAAGAAAATAATAATAAATATTTTGAAAGAAAAGAGGTAAAGGATGGATCAGTTTGAGGCTGGATAACAATATGCGAAGACCGCTAGCACATATCCTTGTAAACCTTTTCTCCCACTGCTTATTTCAATTAGTAATTCCTAACACATTATGGGGCTGGGACTCCTAATGTGAGGGTGCTATTTCCACCAGCTGTTTTTCACAGTAGCTCAAAAAAGAGAGATATCTTGTTAAAATAAATAAATAAGTAAATGATGTATTAGACTGCAAAGTGACCAGTGAGTTGAAAGGCTAAAGTTAAGTTAGAAATAGACTGAAACATATGCTTAAGGGATAGTGAGAAGCATGAAGAATAGATTGCCACCTCTTGACAGTTTTCTTCAGTGAAAACTGAAAAGGTTTCATGCAATGCTAGAAACTATTGTTAGTTAGTGGAACAGGAAAAGGTATAATTTGGGAACCCAATATCTGCAATTTGTTATAGAAGTCACACTGTGTGAATCTCTAAAGTGAGCACTGTCGTGGCATCTTGCTTAAAAGGTATCCTGTGTACAAAAAATCTAATGGAGGTGTTTCAATGCTAAGCCTGAGGGAGTTTTTCAGTGTTGGAGAACAGCAAATAGGAGAGCAGATAAGTGAAGTAATCTACACTTCCAAAGACAAATGCAGGGCATGCTGAATGCTAATTAATTGTTCTTAATGGTGTCTTGTAATTAAAAAAATAGATGTAAATATTTTAAAGTGCATGTGATCATAATAATTATCCAAATTTTTTAATATGTTCTGGAAAGGAACATGTGGGGATTGCAGTCTTTATAAATTTTATGACATGAATAACTTGGAATTTACTTTCTCTGTCTTATGTTGTTTACTGTTGATCAGTTAGAAGGTAGACAGTCTGAATTTCTTCCTAACTTCTTCCAAGCTACTGGAGGTTATGCACAGTTTCTGACCATACTCTCATTAAAAACTTTGATTAGGTATTCCGATTTACATTAACATGATGATATGTACTATTTAGGAACTCCTAAAATACAGTTTGTGGAGGATATATCAGCACTAATTTACAACTATCTTTCCCATTAAAGCACCAATCTGAATCAAGACGATCTTAGACCTTAACAAAAATTGACGTTGAATCAATTTTTGTGGCATCTTACGAAGTAATGATACAGCCCAGCAGACAAACATTTGGTCCTTCCTTTTAGAAAAGTTATAGCTGTCAGTAATGATACACTCACTCTATTTACAAGATACGAATCCTCATGGTACAAAATACTCATTTTAATAAAGTTTTATTTGTAGTCTTGCCCCACTACAACTATGTCCTTTTCTTTGTGACAGCAGTAGCTACAATACGTTTAAAGAAACATCTTTCAGACTGGCTATGGTCTTCTATTTTTAAACTGTTCTGTTGCTTTTCTTGCAGTCCCATTCTGTGAGTTTTCTCTCATTTTCAAGAGATGACTAAACTTCTTTAGTGCTTATTAGTGCAGATAGTATTGGGATTTTCTAAAAATAGGTATTCTCATTGTGATATAACTTTGAGGTTTTCATGGTCTCACTTATGTCTGAAATCTTATGTAATTTTGTTGTACTAGCATGGCAGTGGCAGAGGGCTTTTTTTTCCTGCTTTCTTAAATTCACTGAAATTCTTTGACATTAAGAATAAATATACTGAGTTCAGAAAAAAAAAAGAAACTTTAACAACAAAACCAAAAAGAATAGAAAATATGATGATCTACAGCCAGGTCTGGAGGCCTTCACGTATGGTATATTACACATATTTGAGTATTTCTATTGGAATTCTACAATTCCTTGGTACTACAGTGTGTTTGGATCAAGTCAAATTTTATTTAAATTGAAGATTTTATATTATCTTCATGCATTTCTGTTTTATTGATTATAAACGGTTAAGAGGTTAGTTATCTGTTTCTTATTTGCTGTGCCATATTGGGCTACAGCAAATAATCACTTTTTGGACAATCCTCACTTTAATTCTCCTGGATTGATGACATGATTAGAAATAAATATTGTGTTTAGCTTAGCTTTCAAAGCTGTTCTGTGTGGTACAGTATAAATGTTAGGTATTGGTCAAATACACAAAATTGATATTGCAGAAGTCAAGATAATCTTTTTTGCAAACTGTATTGTATGCTTGGTAGGGTTTTTACCATAGAAAATAGGCTGCCTGGTAATATTTAAAATTGTTAGATGCTTCCTGACCTATAGAATATTTGTTACAATGAAGGTATTGTGTTCTTTTGTTGTTTGTGTTGTGTTTACTTATTAATCTAGGAGAGATGAGTGTATTGTTTTATTGTTTTCCTCTTTCTTTGGTCATCTAAATATGATAATCTTTGAGAGGTACACAACAAAAGTATTAAGCAGACATAAAACATGCATTTGCTAAAGTAAAACTGCAAGCAGTAGATAACAAAGATGAGGATGAAATTAAAGTAGGGCAGCAAAGCATCCTTTCACACTTTACTAAACTTATTCTGTTCTGTAATCCATTTTCCACCTTCCTAGTAACAGGAGGAAAAAAAATATATATATATAATGCTACCAAAATATGCCCTTTTGTATATAAACCTTGAGATACAATGAACTAGGTAGTTACAGGCTATATTTGAAATTGCTGAACACTGTGGAAGCCACTCAAATGGCAAATTTCTGTCCTCCTCAAACAAAGCTATAGTAAATGTATCTTGGAAGACATTTTACCTCTAAGGTGTCATAGGGTTTGCTTGTCTAAAACATTAAATGCAATTTAAATACTCTAAACAAATTAAGAGAGGACTGAAATTAGGCTAATGGGGGGCTGTTCCTTTTGCTCTTGAGAGAGGTGTTAATCCTTCGCACAACTACGAAACAGGGTTTTGCAGGTGAGATTAAATTCTGTCCTGCATAACTAAGTTACATAGCTGAGCTTCAACTAAGTGGAACGTTCAATTTAAGAGTCATTTTTCTTAAAGTTACCTCAAACTTTATTATTATTTGCAGACTTTTGACCTTAAAGAGAAAGTCTTACCCCCAAAGTATAAAACTATATGGTATGGTTTATATTAACTAGGGTACACAGTGTCTCATGAGAATACAGTAGACTTATCAACTCCAATTTATAGTCTATTATAAATAATTTTTTTAAACTCTTTTTAACTATTGTCATTGACAACTCAGAGCCAAATAAACAGTTCTAGTAAATACAATGGTAAATACAGAAAATATGATAATATGAACAAAAATAATAACCTGGTCAAAAAAGATACAAAATCCTTCATTGACATTTCTACTTACTTTGTACTTAATTAGACTTGAGTTGTGCTGATTAGTGCAGTTTTCTTCTATTTTCTTCAGAGCAAAATCTTACTATTATACAAATATTTCTGACTGCATGCTTTTGGGAAACATGTTATCAGTTGTGTGTAAAGGGTTATCTATTCCTAATTTGCCCTTTAAATTGTGTATATGAAACAAGGCAATAGAGTGAAGGAATAGAGTGAAGACATGATGAAAAATAAACAGCTGATTAATTTGTTGACTTTTGCTTTGAGGATGGCTCTGTACACACAAAACATCTGTTTTAATAATTTTGATTTTCTTTTTTTTTTTTTTTTTCATGATCTGAGGGATTCCACAGAAAATGCTTCCTTGCCCATGAAATCCATGCTGTGTTTACTCTGATTATGTCAGATCACCATTCCTAGCTTGCACTTACATTTTCTGCTGTATGGGAATAACAGAGAAATTATCACACTTATGAAAGTTATTCAGTGGTGGAAACTTCTGTTGATAAGATTGATTCAAATTACTCTGAAAAGAGCTTTATTGAGCTTATTGTGTTGTATTTATGAATCATAATTATCTTTTTCGCAGCAATATTTTACATGCTGATTCCTCTAGTATATCAGGGCTTATAGGAACTAAAAGAAAGTACTATGGATATTTTTCTCTCTGTCAAGGTGTCATATTACTATTTAACTCATACATTTGTAGTTTTGCAAAAATTAACTATCTATGGCTAAGTCCAAACATGTCTTCTAATTTACTTTCTCTCTTTACTTAAAAAATGAATATTTCAAAGGCAATTAGAAGGCTCATATCTAAATCCAATACTTTTATAATGTTTCCTCTCCCTCTCTAAGAAGCATTTTTTCTTAGTCTTTCAAAATTGTTCTTCAGGAGAATGCAAGTAGTGGTTTTGCCTAGCTTCCGTAAAAGTTGGCTGTCATTTTCTGTACATTTATCTGTATGTTACAGGGTGTTTGCCTTTGAAATTTGACAGTGCTCCTTGTTACCTTGATAGTAATTGCATTTTGAACAGAATAAGCACAAGGTTGAGAACAATGCAGTATATTATCCCAGGAGTTGCATTTATCATTAAATTAAAAGGGAACATTGTCAGAATTTCATTGTAAAAGGACCCTGGGAAATTCTGTAAATTAACTGATCTATAGCCATAGCAGCTTTTTATCAATTCTTTGATCAATGTATATCAAAGCTTTTTCCCATGTTGCTTTTGTTTGAGTAACTCAAAAAAAAAAATCAACAGAAAAGAGAATACAGAGTGGGAATATGAAATTAAATTGGTACAGATGACCTAAAAATAATCCATTTGACAGGAAAAAAAAAGGGGGGGTGGTGGAATAAAGAAAGAATATCATGGGTCAAGCACTGAAGAATGCAACTTCAAAATTATAGCAGAAAAACATATCATTAAAATAATAGAAATAATACTATATCATTAGAAATAATATTCCATTGTTACTCACACTTCACAAATATAAGCTTTTTGATATCACTTGGGAGTGAAAGATTTGGATACGTATTTGCTGTCTGTCACAAGGAACATACTATATAATTTAAGCACAGTTAAGATCTTTGCTGTCATGTTGAAGAGACATTTTAAAGGTTCTTAGGAAATTGTATTTCATTAACAAAAAATATATGTTCTACTACTTTGGACAATATTATCCAAATCTATTTTATTTCTAAAATTCCGAATTGGCTTTTAGTTTGCTTCTGAGCAGAAATACTTTTGCATATATGAGTAATTGTTTTCTGTGGCCAAGAAATTACAAGGGTTTTTTTGTTTGTTTTCGTGGTTGTTATTTTTTGTTTGTTTGTTTACCTAGAGACATACACAATGATGCTAATGTACTGACTCAACATATAGCAGGCTAAAACTGTCCACAAAAGGAATTCATGTGAAATAGTAATGCATTCCAAAATTGCATACGTTCCTGTTTTAATGTTTTCTCTAATACCTTATATACCAGAAAAAGTGGCATGTAACTATCAAAGTTTTAAAGCTCTGCCTCTTGAAGTTGTAACCAAGGAGGTAGGATCCTTACGGACCTCATTCTGTAGCTTGAAATGGGCAAATAGTCCTCTGAATAGGATCCATACTAGTTCAGGTTTTTTTGAACAAGTTGTCTTAAAGAAGTTGACTTAAAACCCTCATCTATATCTCTTGCCCCAGATGCATGAGAGGAGGAAAGAACACACTTCTTCACAATGGTACCAAAGCCTGTTCCTCAACTACTGAAATACAGTAACAGTCACTGGAACAGCATCTCTGGCACAGACCCCTCCATCAACCAACTGAATGTTTATTCTCCTGGATTTAATATCTTTTAGTTATTAGTCTGTGGGAGAGACTCTTGCCTACTCTTGCCTTATATTGGGGAAGCATGGCTCCTTCAAGAATCTTTGGGAAGTAACCTTGCTGAAAACTTTCTTGACTTTCTTGAAATCCAAGTGAGTTATATCAATTAATCAATGCTCATTAACTTTTTCAAAGTAAGCTGATAGATTTTGTGGGATTTCTTGATACAAAAGCAATCCAGAGTTTTATCCTGTTCTCTGTCATCATTCCTACCTATTTTCCTGATAGGGTACCAGTTTACTAGTCTGTAGTCCCCTCAGTCATACAACTCTTGAGAAAGGAGTCATGATCTCTTTAGTTCAGTCTTATTCTTGCCTCAATGCCTGATTTAAGTAATAGTTCATATACCTGAGTTTGTAACTCAGCAACTTCATACTGGAATTCTTTGGCTCTTGCACAAATTGCCTGGTCCTGACAATTGTTACTGCTTGATTTATTAATTTGTGCTAAAACCTCTTCTATTGACACTTTTTTTTTTTTTTAATAGCTCTCCATCTCATCCCTTGTGAAGAAGGTAACCTTCCTGACCTTCTCAATAGTGAACGCTAATGAAAGGATTCACTTATCTCTTCTGTAGTGGTCTCACCTTTTTTAGTGTTCCTTTTTTATCTCGATAATTTACTGGCCCCACGGACTCTTCAGTCATCCCATTTCTGTGTTTGAAAACATCTTTATTTTTAGCTTTAATATCTTCTGCAAGTTTCATTTTAGTATTACCTGGCTTGCTTTGCTTTGGTTTTACATTTAAATTGCCATCTCTTTTTCTCATTTGAACATGAATTATTTTATCTTTTTATTCCTTTAATATGTTTTTTATTCATTTGGATATTTTTTATTATTGAATTTTTTTTTATTTAAAGACTTTAGTATACCATAATCACCAGTGCTCACAGTCACTCTTAGTCATCTGAAAGATGTATACTTGCACTCTGCAATCTACAAAATGAAAATAATTATTATTATTATTATTTTTTTTTTTTAAAAAAGGCAAGTATCAGGAATCTGATAGCAATCCCACATCTTACTTCTGGTTGTGGAGAAGCATGGAACTGGAACTTTTATGTTTTTGTTGAATTTTAAACACTAGATGGACATTGAGCAAAGCTATTTCAGGATTGTACTATCAGGTAGTTTTAATGTGAATTCTTTTTTTCCTTTTGGTTTAGTTTATCCTCAGTCCCTTAGTCCTCCTTGGTACCATTTTTATCCTTATGATAAGGCATATCCTTAATTCTTGCTGGGTATGGCTAGTTGTTCATATTTTTTACATGATAAAGTTTGACATGACATCATCTAATCTGTTTTCTATGGTATGTAGTTTCAGTGACATTCTAAATCCCATTTCTTTTCAGTACATATACTGTTGAGCACATTAGTGAAGATTTATATAGGAATAGAAATTACAAGCAGTTTAAAATTCCTGTGGATTTTGCAGGGATTTTCAACTTTTTTTTTTTTTTTTTTTTTTTTTTTCCATAATGATATTCTTGTAAATGATATTCTTCCTAATGGTATTCTTGTATGCTCGTAATTTTTTTATTATTCATATTCCCAGTTTGCCTGCAGATGTTATTACATAATGTTTCTACAGTCATCTTTCTTCCTAAAGCAAATGATCATTGTAAAAAATAAAGAACTTGACAGTATAACATGGAAACCACCATTGTAACTGAAGGTGAGAATATTTTAGTGCAAGTATACCTCATTTACACTTCAGTGTACATTTTTTTCATATTTTTATTATGTAGCTAAACTAAATTGATTCAGTTGCTATGAAAAACTGATTCACTTTTTTGTCCTTTTTGAGTACCAAGATGTAAAAGTTGCATCTTGCAGGAAAATGCTGTCACTGCTATGAATCACATGTTTAGATTTATGACTAAGCAAAGAAAAGTACCTATCATGTTCTTTAGGCATCATTGTAAAATTTATTTCAGGAAATAAAAAAGTTTAGCACTCTCCAGTTCTACACCCCAACCAAGGACAGTCGAGACTATTGTTTGATAATAATTGCTCATAATGATGCATTTATTTGTAGGACCAGGAATATCAATTATGTTATAAAGCTCTGGCTTCTTGCATCCCTCTTATTCTTGTTGTGTTTCTTAGAGTAGAATTTCAAAATGACTCCAATGCTTATTTTGAAAAGTAACTTCCTCTCAGTTACTGAAATTTTTCATAAGCTAGGAAGAATGAGTCACAGCAAATGGAGTCTTAGTAAATGACATTGGAATATTAAGGACAAAAGAAAGAATAAAGGAATTATATATTTTTTAAATAAGTATGAACTGTAAAATGAAAATCTCAAATACAGTGCAGAGTATGCCATGGATAGATTTGAGTTGGTATTTGTAGAAACACTTGTGAATTTGGCCTGTGGTTATGCCATGTATGAATTATTGACTCATTCTTCACTTGTGAAATAAAAATCATTTTATATTGTGACATTTTCTATAAAAGTACAACTACAGGCTGTCACGAATACCTTCTTACAGTCCCATACAAGAATAAATGTGCAATTAAGAGTAATTTATATATAAAAAAAATCCCCTGTGGGACTGAAAGAGAAACCTTTTACTTCTCCAGAACACGGTATATTTCTTGGGCTAAAGGCAGAGCTCTGCAAAAGTGCAGTCTGCAAGAAATCTCTCATTTGATTTCAGTTCACTTCTAATCCAGCCCCAGACTGCTACTATTCTCTGACCAATGTTCTTGAGCTAAGATAGACATTGATTTACATTTTCTGCATTTTCATCATCTGTGTGGGGAGTGCTCCAGGTAAAAAATCTGCACTGAATTTCATCATTCAGTGTAACTTTTCTTATGGGCTAGATATAACATGGCCCAGTTCTCCCATATCACAAGCTTGAAGTAAAAAATATTTGGGGGATGTTGCCACGTAGAAATATATATACACATCTAGCCTTGAGGTGAGAAAGTAATCTTTTCTGCTTCTCATGGATATTGCTTCCTATCCTCCTGTGCAGTTTATTTTCCTAGCCAGAAGATATTACTGGGGATGCGATCTATTAATTTAAAACAGCACTCAGAAAACCAAAAAACTGCCAAAACCTAGTTTCATTTTTGGCTTGACCATTATATAAAGGACAGGTTTTGGACCTGGTACTTGATAGGATTCCCACCTCCCACCCCCTGGAAAAATGTTGCAATTAGAATGACCTGAACTGATTCATGGCAATTTAGCATGAGACAAATATTTAAGCTGGTCTGGGAAACTTTCCTTTCAGGCACATATAAAAATGTAACCATTTTATGTTTTAGTGGTTTATGACAATCAAAAAGAGAAGGAGCAAAATAGCAGCAAAAAGCAAAATATGGTAAGGTGTAATCTTTGATATGTGCTGAATCAATAGGAGTTTAAAAAACATATCAAAAGACTGAGTCCTTACAATATGCAATTTCTAGCTGAAAAAGTCTGTTGGGAAAGAATAACAGTAAAAATAATTAACGTTGTTCAATTTTTTAACACCTTTTTGTCATTTCTCCTTCCCAAAAATGTTCTTCTGTGAAATGGTTGCTAGTTCTGTGATGAAAGGCCAAATGTAAACACACAAAGTCCTCAGGTAGTGGGATTTAGTTGTTTTTACCATCATATTGGAATGGTGCCAGGTAAGAAACAATGACGAACTGCTGCTGAAGGACACTTGTTTGGTATTATACTGTTTTGTCAGCATTGATTTGCCTTGGATAACAATGCATTTTGAAACCCAAGGGGAAATTTAAGGGTGTAAATGAAGGAGAAAAAGTTATGCAGAGAAGAAAAATAAATTGTCAACGCATAAGCTCTGTTATGCAGTGAGTAGGTGTGGCTTGTATTATATATATATATATATATATATATATATTTTTTTTACATACCTGTTACATTGACTTATTACTAGCTTGACCAGAATAATTAGAGAACCAAGTTTCACCTTGTCTTTCCTGCCTGTAGCCCGTAGCTTTCAGGTGGTATATGTGTGAAGGGAGAATCAGTCTCTGCTATTTAAAGTAACCACTTTATAGAATGGTAACTGGTTACAGAATAGCTGTGGCAAGTGGGCAGAAACATGGCATATTTATTGTGCAAGGCATTGTAGTTAGCTGTTTCTTTGTGCCAAGTAGTCCCTGAACAGTAAGAAGGAGAATGAATGTGCACATAACACTTATGCTTGCTTAGGGGCATCTCCTTCTTTCCAAATAATAACTTAATTTCAAGATTTGTGAAAATATTATTGCCCTCTTGAGGAAAAATATAGCATCACTTGTACATAAAGCAATAAATCTATTTTGTAAATTTATTGATGGAAGCCCTTAAAGTGTGCCCATTTTAGTGTTGTCTGGTATAATTACTCAGATGATTAAGAAGAAAGAAAACTGTATAATCATAGCTATTCCATAACACGCTAGATAGGACTTATTTGTGTCTCTGAGCAACATGTCTTTTGGGGGGGGGGGAGGGCGGGCAGAGAAAGCCATCCCATCAGATATTATTAGCAACGGCAGTGACAGAGAATTCACTGAAATCCTTGGTAAATTGTTCCTATGATTGATTTATTCTTGTTTAAAAAAGAAACAAACAAAACCACTCTGTTGCTACTCTGAATTTATATAGCTTTGTTTTCTTGCTCTTACATCTTTGTTGTATCTTTATGTGATAGACTGGAGAACTCATTACCAAAGCTTTGTTCCTGCTGTAGATACTCACAAACTGAGATTGATTCACTCCTTAACCTTCTATTTGGTAATCTTAATAGTCTAACCCCCTTCATTCTTCCATTGTATGGCATATTTTCCAAATCTTTTTGTATAGGTTGTTATTCATTCAATTGAGGCAACTGAATCTTCCTACAGAAACTAAAGGAAATAGAAAACTGCTTTAAAATGAGAAGTTTAATCTACCTTTCCCTTTGCTCTCCCTCACCTCTTCTCACTTTTGATGAAGATAGCAATGAATGTAGTTAATCTGTTTGTTGTTAGAATAAAGCCAAGTTATTTTTTTTCCCCAGATGATTTCAATTATTAACTGATCTATGTCTCATTTCATTGTAAGTTTAGACAAATATATTGTCAGGATAAAATATGCAATATTTTCAAAGAACTCACTCTTCTTGGAAAAACTGGTACTTCAGATATTACCCCAGTTAAAATATTGTCATATTAGTACTTTGTTTTTGTTATTAAAAATACATCTTTCTCCTCATTTTTTTGAATGTAAGTTCCTAATTTAAGGAAAGATTTCATGATTTTCCTAATTGTTGATCCCAAGTAATAAGAGATTTCATATTATTCTGATACGGTCGCTTGAACTAAGACACTCAATGACTTCCATATTCTTTGTAGACTGTCACTAGCCACCTGATATAAGGAGCTACACACCTGAGGACACTGACTTTAGGTGGCTTCTGGCCTACTGAGATTGGTGGTTAGGGTGATTCCCTGTATTGGGAGTCTGCAGGGCATCTAGCATAGATTTCCAGTTTTTCACTGAGTATGTTTTTTCCCAGAAACGTGTTTGCAAAGCTTCTGTTGGACTTACAAGGTTGTAAGGCATCCTGTTACAGCTGCATAGCCTGAAAATCTCAATTGAAAAGTGAATTTGCAGCCCAAAGCTGAAATGCCTTATGCTGAATTCTGGTTATTACAAGATCTACTTCCTTAAAACAGTGCTCTATGAGGGGAATGGATACATTTCAAAAGCTTTTAATTTCTTTTTATTGTTTATAGATGTTAGACTTTTATTCAGCCATTACTAAAAGCATGACTGAAAATACAATTTTGTCTTGGAAAACTGCCCTCTAGCATACTTAGTGGAAATAAAATAGAAGGACATTCCTTTCATATCTTTCTAAAAACTTTCTGTAACACTGTCATTTTGGCAACATGTTCTATATCATAAACCCCAAACCCAAGGAAGAGTGTTTGATGGCTGCTGCTAATGAAGAAACTCCAGGAGCATGTGTGCATTTAGCAGCTTTACTTGATCTATTTCAGAATGAACAGCAATTGATGAGCTCTATTCTAAAACACCTTTCTTGTATGTTTTTCAGTGTACAATGTTCAACTTCTGTCTTTCATTCTAAGTGACAGACTAAAAGCCAGCCTATTAAATAAGACTCTATGACATGTTACTAGTAAGACAAAAGTTAAAAACTATTTTATTAGACTTTTTGTTGATGAGTAAAAGTTCTCAAACTGAACAAGTACTTAATTTTGTTGTTTCTTCTTTAGAAAAATGGTTTTCTTATCTTTTTTCCCCTCGCTCTTTTGACAGCAAAAGGCTGACTCCAAACAAGGAAACTAAGCATCACTGTGTAGCAGTAAAATATAATGATGCAGCAAATTTACTCTTAGAGTTTGTTCTAAAAAGAGCACCTCTTAGAGTTCTACAAAGGTGTGCTGTCAAACAGTTGCCAAGAGAATTAAAGATATATATATATATGTATATATAAAGAGCAACACGGCATTAAAAAAAGATGTCATGCATTCTAGGAGAGAGTTTTATTGCTAGGATTTCAATAGTTTCCCTACTGGCAATTCTACTCATCCCTTCACTGCATGATGTTACTATCATTGACACTCTTAAATAGAAAATAAACTTTGTATCAGAACAGCATTTAAAATGTATATCATTTCAAAATTCAAAATAGATTTAGAAACCTCACAGAAAGCTTTTTGTTGAAAATTGATAGTGAAATCCAAGTTGGCCTTAATTATGCTAGATATATTACAGGGAGTATTTTTGTTGTTGCTTTTTTTTTTTTTTTTTTTTAATCTTAATAAAATGTGGTGCTTTAAAGATTCCTCTTTCTATAAATGACTTCAGAATCTTCTAGCCATATTTTTGGCTCCTGTGCTTAGTGCTTGTTTACATAGTGCCGCAAAAATCAGAAACAAAAACGGCTAATGTCAGAAGTTAAATAGGAGAGAAACACCAATGTGCAAAGCCAACCATCAATCTCCTGTAGCCTCCTTCAGAAAGAAACAAGGGGAAGGTTCAAAGCAGAAGAATTCTGGCAAGTAAACAGAATTCAGTGCCCATTAGTCTTTGTATTCATTTTGGATCTTTATTGAAACATATACATACATATATGTATATACAAAAGACAGAATCTAGTCCAGGTAAACAGAAAAACATTGGAAATAAACTGTTTCCCTTGCAGCTCTTGGGGGGGGGGAAAGGATCCCAGGTTGTGAATTATGTCATATTGTTTTTGGTTGAGGGCTGCAAAGGATTGCAGATAGCATAAAATTAGATTGATTGAGAATTAGCCTTAGGCATGAATGGCACAAAATGAATTTATGCTTTAAATTCGTTGTAGTAAGATGAAAAAGACCTGTGGAAAATGAGGCAGGAAGAGGTACGTGTGTTTAATTAGTGGGAAAAATGGAGTGATTGAGATGGGGAAAGGAGTGTTAAAGTAGATTGTTAGAATTTGTTGTTTGACCTTGACAGCAGAGCACTCTGAGTGGCCTATCACATGGCTTTTGATTTAAAACTTTTTTATGACTGGTATAATTTTAGGAGGTAATCAGTGATTTTCAGCTTATTGTTGGTTTTCAAATCCCAAGGTTTTTAATTTGAAGTTTAAAAAAAATTCAGAAAAAAAGTAGTCTTGTTGGTTGACTTTAAATATTTCCATGTATGGTAAGTTTAAGGACTACAGACACGAAGAAGGGGAAACAGATCGCTGAAAACTTATATGTGAGAAAGGTAGGAAACTGCAGCAAGCAGCCAAAATGCAGAAGGGAAGGCTCAGAAGGTACAGACAGAAGCTGACATTGGTGTTTGCTGGAATTATTTTATGTTGGCATTCTAGTAACTGCAGATTCTGAGCTGGTTCCTCTTTGCAATTCCTATCCCAAATCTATAGTCTTCCTTTTCTTATAGCAGCTGCAGACAGCCTGTGTCCAGTTTGATAGTCACCATTGCAAAAGAGATGTTAAACCAGAGGAAGAACTATGAAGGGTCCACTAAGGTGGGCTGGAGCAGTACACATGCAAAAAGAAACCAAAGGAACTCAGTTCATTTAGCCTGGGAAAAGGAAAGCTGTTGGAAAGGGAGAAATCTAACTGTAGTCTGTTACACCATAGAGAAGGGTTACAAAGGAGAGGGAGCCAGACTCTTCTCAGACATTCACAGTTAAGGGGAGGTGACAGTCACAGTCTGTGATAGAATGTAACGGTGTAAGGAAAAAAAAAATAACTCCTGTGAACTTGTCCTGTTGGACAAGTTACTCCAAGATGCTATGAAGGGTCTCAAAACTTAGTGTGAGGTTCTGAGAAACCTGTCTTACCTGTGAGGCAGTCCCCACTTGCAGAAGAAGCCTGTACTGGATTACAGCCAGAATCCCCTCAGAAAGTTTTACTATGATTATAAGATTCAAAATAACTCCAGGATGTAGCTAGCTGTTCCTTAGGTTATGATTAGGAAAGACAGCTGAAAAAAGATATCAGGTGTCAGATGTGATAACCTGGAGGGCAGAATTCTGTTGGGTGGTTGAGCTTATGTAGACAGACAGACTTGAACAGAAGAGAAATTTTATTTTGTTCTGTTAAACTTAGGTTTTTGAAAAATGTTCTCTTAAAAATGGGCTAATGGGAAAGATAGTTGCACCTGCTATAACAAGCAAAATTCCAAAGGACTACAACTTCTGTTTTTGTCCCATAGTGGAAACCAGCAAAGTTTAATGTTTGTTCCAGAAGATAAAATTGGCTGTTGAGATAAATAAAAGTTGTATGTTTCGATGAGAAAAATTACTAAGTACTTGGGGGTGAAACCAATCCCATTCTTTCTGTTTTATAATGAATAGTGATAACATGGGTATGTAGGAACATTTGGAGTGAGAGGCATTATACCACTGCAAGGGAGATTGCTGATGCCCTTTGACCAAGAAAGAATTTGCAGAGGTGGTATGTGGCATATTGCTGTTACAGAGTTAACAGTACAAAACCTTAGCTTAGTCTGTCAGAGATTGTTCGCACATCGACTTTGGCTGTCATGGTAAGCCAGCAGCTCTCTATTCTTAATTGTAAGAACAGACTGAATTTATGGTGTTTAAGCAATTAAGAATATATACTTGAAAAGTGAATGAAAATTACAACAGTGTTTAAAAATAAATAAATAAAAGTGAAGCTATAGGATATTTTGATTAAAGTTTTCTAACTTAATTCAGATTTTATACAGAAGTAGAGTCATGCTATTTCTCTGTAGTACAAAAAGGGTAGTAAGGCTGAATGGATCCTTACTCCATGATTACATGTCAAAATGAGAGCAAACAACCCACAGGAGCCTGTTCCAATATCAGATCTGATATTAGTTCTGTTTGGACTGTTTGTTTGTGTGTGTTTCAAGCTATGAGTTTTTATCCTAGTGCAAACATGGTTAATTCTGGAAATATTTATTGAAAAAATGATTTTTGTACTATCTTCTATACTTTGCAAGTTAGCTATAAAGCAAACAGGAATCTAAATAATGTAGTAAGCTAACTAAACCCTAGTTCAGCCTGATAAGCAGATGATGTTTTACAGTACAAGATTAGGAGTTCTCTCCTTTCAGTATTTCTTTCTTCATCTTCTCTCTCCATCTTCTACGGATGCAAGGGTGAACAGAAATTCATAATACTTTAACCCTTCTGAAGAAATAAGGTCTAAATCAGCAAAGTAAAGGCTAGTAGTCTCTTCCATTCACTGTTTTGCTTTTTGAAACTCCAGATAAGAAACAGTGTGATCTATAGAAAAGGGTAATTGGATGTTTTTCTGTGAATAAAACTACCAAATGTATATACAAAGGTAATTTGGAAAAAAAAGAATTACCTTTTGTTCTAAAACCTTATTGTCCTAACTGCAGAGCCCCGAAAACCTCCTGTACCCTTCTTTCTTGCAAATTGCAGCTTATCATTAGGACAAAATGATATGTTGCCTGTGTTAGCCGAAGCACCCTGTTTAACAATGCTTTTGCATGATTAGCAGCCTTCATTCTGCCTTTGTGTTACAGAAGAGTATCCAAGAGGAAAAGGGGAATGTGACATTTTTGCTGCTTTCTCATACCTTGATTAATAGTAAGATAGAATTTAGCTTAGAGTGTTTAGAAATGTTCTGCAAGAGATAGTTGGGTCTATGAAGATCCAAGCAGCTGCAGCAATACGAAGGAGCCAAGAATTTAGAGGCAGAAATGTCATCAGATCTAATTTATGCCCTGTCATTTGCTGCGGCAGTCCTGTTGAAGTTAACCACAGCAGTAAGCTGCTGCAGAACTCCCAGCTGACATTTACATCTCTGTTAGGGTGAGTGGTACTGCTAGCAAATATTGCTGGAACATGAGGAAACAGCTTTGAATGTGCATAAGCAGATCATACCAGAATTGCAAGAGCTAGAAGCATCATGTATGATCTTCCTCTTAAGAAAGTGAAGAATGAAGTTTCTTTGTGCCCTGTGAAAAATCAGGCTTGATTCAAACAGTTCTAGGAAAAAACTGAAAGGAAAATTAAAATAAAATAAATAATAATAATTGTACAGCTTTGACTTAGCCAAAATTTTGCAATATCCTTTTTTTGGAGGGGTGGGGAGAGGGACTGGAATCCTAACTCGTGCATAAGATAATCGTAAACTCTAAGTATCCAGTAATACAGTACACTTATGCTTTAGTTTTAATAGTCTTTTATGCTGGCATTTTGTATGAGGTAATTGCCTATTCAATCTCAACAATACAGGTACCTGTACAGTGGCATTTGTGCTTTCCTTGCTGGTTATGTGGATGGACAAAAATAAAAGAAACACAGAACATCCACTGTAGGGTAGTATGTCAAGAGAAAAGAATTGTTCTGAGGTGAAGATGATCTCTAGAGCAAGCAAGTTCAGAATAGAAAAAGTGATAGAGCCTTGTATCCTGTAGAGTGAACAGCATTCTTATGATATATTCTGTCCTTCTTTGATACTTCCACTTTTATTTCCCCTTACCACATACATAATTTATTACTTTCTACTAGGTGGAAGTGTGATGTTGCATAATTTGTTTACATTCTCCAGGGGACTAATAAAGTAGATTTCCTTATTTTGTTTTATGGACAAATCTAATTTATGTTTTTAACAGAATCTGAGTGACATATTGTGAATGATGTATGATCCCCATCTAGTGCAAAATGACCCATAAATTGCGCTTGAAAACTAGCATTCCATTCTCATTTGCAAAGATTATATGCCTGCTGCAGTGCAAACAGCAAACAGTTGATTTGTAGCAGGGTTTGCAACTAGGACTATTTCAGAGGCTTGAAGAGTATGAGTCCTGCTGTGAGCAGCAAGCAGTGATGCCTCTGTAACAGCTGTCCTGAAGATACTGCCTGCTTAGGACAGCATCTTTATACAGTGCTGGACTACCTCAGCTACTTCATGAGGTCTGTCCTTAATGAAGATGAGCACAGCTAGGTGCTCATTTATGTTTGAACCATTAGTCACAAGCCTCAACAAGTGTAATTCAATGCAGACTGTTAAAGTAACTTGGCTCCTGAGTCTGAAAAGCCCTTGTTGTGAAAATCCTTTTTAGCAACTCAGAACTACTTGTCTTTTCCAAAAGTTTGGACTTTTCAGTTAACTGATAGTCATGACTTACCATAGAGTAATATGTTACATCAAATTAATTCTGAACAGTACATGCATATATGTGTTGGTAAAGCCTTGAGAGGCCTTCTGTTGCTTTATGTGAGGAAGTGCATATCAGGAAGAAAATGCAAGGCATTAAACTTCAATCAGCTTCAAAAATGATGATTGCCTGTCTTAAATGGAAACTAGGCTCAGTCACTGTTTCGATCATCAAGTTCTTCCAGTCTACTGACTACAGTAGCAGCACTCTGTCTTTGATATTCTGATTTTATTGAGGGTGTGTGCAAGTGTTCTGTATTAAAGCTTTCCTACACTTTTGCACTTTTCATCTCATTTTTGCATAATTTTTCCAGCTGCATGCATGAGGTTGACCTACAGCTAAACACCTTCTCCACACTCCTGTGAAGTCTCCACTTCTCTTGAAAACCTTATGTATGCTATGCAGTTTGTGCTGCTTGGTTCACAAACTGACAGGCTGCTGCACAGGAAAGAAAAGGAAACTTTTCTTTATTTCACAAATGTAACAGTTCTTGTGGGTAAATTTATGTATTCAGAAGACAACTGAACTTAGTTTTCAAAGAACTATTTACAGCAAGATCACAAAACCAAGCAGTTCAGTAGGACTGGAAAATATGTCTGGATTAATATTTTCCATTAACATCTGAGTTCAGGTCATTAAATTTTATGAGTGGAAGTTGTCCCAATATTTGGTCAGTCTTCATGAATGTGAATCTCTTTGAATTTTAGAGGAAAAACTTAAAGTTTTACCTGGGGAAAACAAGCCATAAAGCATGGAATGTTCATCAGTATGTTAAATAATAATAATGGAAATAATAGAGTAAAACATCTTATCTTTTCCCTTTCCCTCAGGAACTGTTATTACCATGCAGTAAGCAGGTGTTTTAAACTCACCATGACTTAAAGTTTTCTGATTCTTTTCTGATTCTTTTCTTTAATATATTTCAAAATATATTTATTTTTCTTACCCTATGCTTATGTACTGTCCGGTGCAGCTTCTATTCTGAACTTTAAGGACAAAACTTAGGTTGTTTTGACATTAATCTTAACTAGGACAGCATTAACAGCAACTTGCTATTTAGGGGAGGGGAAAAAAAAATCACACTTTTGAACGAAGTGTCAAACATTAATTCCCTCACTCATAGGTGCACTGTGTCATTTCTGCCTTTAATCACAGTTTCAAACATTTCACACCTTGTTAATGTTTTTGAAATTAAAACTGCATACTGATCAGTGAGCTGTAACTCACAGCAGTTTTGAACAAACATTTTGGGGCTCAGAGTTTTTAACACACCCTTTACCTTATCTACTCTTTTCTTTACAAAGGGAAAATTTATCTTCACTGCATGTGAAGAAAATGAGAGTTAGAGCTCTTCCACTACCAGATTCAAGGGGGATGGAGACATTCTGTGTTGAATCATAGAATGGCTTGGATTAGAAGAGACTTTAAAGATAATCTGTTTCTACTCCATGTACCATGGGCAGGGACACTCTCCGCTACACCATGTTGCCCAAAGGCCCATCCAGCTTGGCCTTGAACACTTTCAGGGATGGGGCATCCACAGATTCTCTGGGCAGCCTGTTCCAGTGCCTCACCACCCTCATAGTAAATAATTTCTCCTTAATATCTAATTGAAATCTAACCTTTTATAGTTTAGAAATGTTACTCTTTGTTTCACTATGCTCCCTTACAAGGAGTCCCTCTTCTGCTTTCTGGTAGGCCAGAATGTACTGGAAGACTGCTATGGGGTCTCCCTTGAGCCTTCTCTTTTCTAGGCTGAACAACCCCAAATACCTATCTGTCAACAAATATCAATATCAACAAATACCCCCAGCCTAAATGCATCCAGCCTATCCAGATCCCTTTGCAGAGCCTCCCTACTCTTAAGCAGAGAGTATATCATATTCAGAGTAATTAGAAAAACAAAATTAAAGCTTTTGTTTCTTTATTTGTGCTGGCTCATTCCAAAACAGATCTCTTTCTAAAGTTGGGTTTTATATCAGTGTTGCTGAAGACCTATCTTATGTATTTGCAGGAGAGGTTTTAGGAGAGGTTTTATCCTGTTTGTGTACATTCATTTTCTGCAAGTTTTTTTTTTTTTTTTTTTTTTTTTTTTTGCCAGCTACTGAGTCTGTTGGAAGAATATATTAAGCTGAAGAAATGCTCCATGCACTCATATGCCTAAAAGCTAGTCCATGCCTGTAAAAGGATTTCAGGGGGAAAACTGAAAGGATTATTTGTCCTGATTTCTTCCCTTGCTGTCATCCTGTGAACCCAGAAAAGGATATAGCTAGTCTTTGTCACTTTCCCTACTACACCTATAAGCAAATGAACTCATTTCTGGAAGCAGGAAGTAGTATATGCTCTTAGAACTTTAAACTTATTATATCCTGTAGAGGATTGCTGACCATATGCTTGGAAAAAGAAATCTGAAGAAGGAAATGTGCTTGAAGTATATGATCATAAATTTAATACAGAGATTGTGATCTTTTTAGTATTTCACAATGGAGAGTTCTGTTTTATGTGTTTTTTTTTGTTTGTTTGTTTGTTTCTTTGTTTGCTTGCTTGCTTTTTTTTTTTTTCAGAAGTTCTTATTTACTAGTCCCTCTGTCAGTTATTATTTGTGCTGTAAGCAGAATAACTCTTGGGACTAAAATATGTATGTGTGTGCTTATACAATTGTACACTTAATATCTTAGAACAAAAATAATACAAATATAATCCCACCTCTGAAAATAAAAAATAGGGTTAGTAGTATTTATTTTCTCTTGCCATGGCACACAGCTCTAAGACAGCTATTGATAAATTTAGTGAGTTTTGTTACTGATCCCCTTGGGTCCCTATGGACAATTTAGATAGATCCTCAATCTCCAGAACTGTCTATCCATGCCTCTGCTTATACCTTGTACTCCACAGTTTTCTTAGTCACATGGTGACTAAGCAACTACTGTTGCTTTGGAAAGAAAGGAAAGACCTTTCATGAGATTGTAGAAGCTGGTCAAATGTTTTAATGTTTTAGACGCTATACTCAGCTAATATTAGCTAATATATTAGAAGATATACTCAGCTAACTTCATTATGCATGCACTGTCCTCAAAGATTATCTAATTCAAGGAGAACATACAAATAAATCTTCCTTTATTAAATCATGTGTTTTGAAAAAAATACTGGAATGGACTGTTTGTCTTCCCCCTTGAAACTTTAAATGCTACATTGCCCAGGTAGAAAATAATTAGTCGTGAAAGATTAAACACAGAAGTTAAAAAGCTTTGATGGAAACACAGTGGAAGTTCTCCCTGTGCCAAAATGATTCAAGTCATTGGTTTTGTTGTTGTTTGGTAGAGTTTTTAACCTTTCCTAATTGAAGTAATCTTTTATATGTCTTTTCCTTTTAAAGTTTGTATGGATTTTGTATGTGCATTGCAGTAGGGACAGTCAATAGGTAAGAAATAAACAATCTGTGTGTGTTGTTGGATTGTCTGAGAAAAGCAGATGTTTAGGTTTAATACTAAAAGATTGAGCATCAAGTGTTAATTTTGATTTTGTAAGCTTGGAGATCCTACATCTGTGCAAGCAAATTTTGCTATTGTAACACAAAACCACTACAACCACTATTATAATGATACTTTACTACACATTTATAAATGCTCAGGGCTTTTGATAAATGCATTCTGCAAGAATAAAGTAGGTTGAAAAAATGTGTCTTTAGATAATACTATAGAGTGAAGTATATGGGACTTCTAGGAGAGATGCTCAGCTGTGGCTTCTGTCAGCCAAAGTTGCTGATAATAAATGAGAAGAATGTGAATGATTGATTTGCTTTACAAGAGGAACTGTTGTAGATAGGTAGGGTGCTTTGCAAAATTATAGACACTGCATCTGTAATAGATCAGAGGTAGGTTGCAATAATAGGTAATGAGCTGTGGAATCACCGATCTCAACTGTCAAGTGCTTAGCAGGTAACAGAGGAGCAGAGAGAGCACTTTACTTTTTAGCCACAGGGGAAAATATATCTATATGTAGATACATCTTTATGTATTAAAAAGTCACAGAGCACTGATAATTCCTTGAGCAAATTACACAATTCATGATTCAACACAGAATAGTGTTTCTGTTAGAATCTGGTCTACGTTGGCATAGTTCTGAGGTTTCTGTTTAACAGAAAGCCTTAGAGAAGGGAAAGGTATTTGTCGTTAAGCCAACAAAAATTTTATGTTGTGATCTTAAACTTACATGTAACCTTTTGAGCTTTTAATATGAAATGAAAAGCATTCTAAATTACTTTTGCCTCTGACCAGATTTGATAAGGCACTGGAAAGCAGATGTTCGATTCCATAAGATATGTGAGTCACCAACTTTTAAGATACAGAAAGGATGAATATGATGCTAGGATAAGATAGGATGTACTTGACACAGTACTGAAATTGAGCTCAACATGATGTTTTGGATTTAAGCCACCTGAAGCAATTTGTGGCATGCAGGATTCTTGCATAGTTTCCCTTGCATTGTCTGAGAATAAGTAAGAGTTAAAAAGAATTCACAAAACTTGCCAAGTGTGTACATCATGTTCTCTGATATTTTTCATACTAGATAGTTTATCTAAACAGTAACCCACACAGGTTCTTTTCTCTACAGACCTCTCTACAGAGCTTTCTTCTGCTATTTCCAACTTTGATGCTTAAGACCTTTGGAATTAAAAAATGAAGGAAGGTCAATATATTCTTTAAAAACAAGAAGAAAATGCGTCCTCACAAATCTTACCCAATCGTAGTGTGGTCAGAACAACACCACTGATGAAGTGGGCAAACAAACGGGCAGAAAAGGAAAGGGAAGGCTGGAGGAAAGCTCTGGTGAAATCAATCAGCTAACTTAATGCTAAGTATTCAGTTATTAATATCCCTTTCTGATGTTGACTTTATCATATGCTTTTTTGTTGTTGCAGACAGGATATGGTTCTTGGTAACAAGGACAGAACAATGATAGATCTCTGTCACTATGGAAATTGCTTGTGTTTATGTTAGAATAAGAGGGAGATTTTTCTTTCATTAAGAAGTGTTTTTCTATCTGCAGAAGATTCATGGCTCCATGATTATGAAATAAATAAGAGAGAGGGGAAGCAGGAACGGAGAGGAGAAAGGGGAAGGATTTTTCATAAGACAAGAAACATTTAGTAGATGAAGAGTAAAAATATATAAAAACACTTGACAGAAATTATATAGTGCTTCAGCTGTGCTCCCAACAGTATTATCGATATACAGAGCTTTCTTTTTTACATTTTGATTCTCAGAACTGGAAGTTCTTAAGGAAATGAGGTGCTACCCACTGGAAAACACAGGACTACAAGAAAAATAAATTTCTTTTCTTAAATTCAGATGGAGTTCAAAGCATGCTTATCTTTTGGCAGTGTAAAAACATAATTGGATTCAACCTTCCAGCTCAAAAAAGTCTCCAAGAGAAGAATTTATTCACATGCAATTCAAAATGCATTTATCTTTTAGCCACATACAAACTGCTCAGTCCAGCTTTTTGCACTTAGTGACCTTCTTCAGGGAATTAGGAACACTGTAGAGCAGAAGCAGCATTTTAAATGACTCTCATTGCAAAGTGGAATTGCGTCTCTGGGTCAATAGCGAGTCCATTGTCAGCAAGATTCCCCATAGCTGAGGACAGAAGCAGTGACACTGAAGCATTCAAGTCTTTCTTCAAAAATGAGAGAAATGTTTTTCACACTAAGAAAACTGCTAGGAATGTAAATAAAAAGTACTGTGTAGTAAAATAAACAAATCATGGATTAATTTGTGTTACAGAGAAAATACATTGAAAAGCATTATATTTGAAATTAGGTTGAATAAGGAAGAAGAAAATCAGTTTATATATTGGAAATAGTATTGCAGTAAATGTGAAAATGATTGAAATTGATGATTTACTTAATCTGTGACTCATTCTGTGTTTTACTTATAAAATATGCTCAATATTTATATAGGGATTGGCTTTTTTTTTTAATTTTTTTTTTTTTTTTTTTTTTATAACAGCTCTTTGCATTACAGTATCATGGGAGGCACACAGAACAACTGTGCATTGTTCTGAGTGCTCTGGATCTTAGGACAAGTAATGGTCCTTTCTCTGAAAGCTCTTAGCTGAAGGCAACAGATGCGTGTACGTAGTGGAGAGTTAAAGGGAAGTAATAAGGACAAATTAATAGATTACAAAATATATATATATATTTTTCTTAAAGAACTATTTTCTCACTATTAAATTCCAAAACATGACAGTGACTAGGTTGCTGGTAAACTTAATTTATCAGTTTGGCTTTTCAGGGAAGTCAAATAGCTTTTCAAAAGCTTTTATATTCTGCCTTTTTATTCAAAGGAATGAAACAACTGCTAATAATGTTATACGCACCCTTCCTTCCTGATGGGCTTGGTTTTATCAGGTGCAGAGAATGATTGTTACACATATCGACTGTACTGAGAAGATGCTCAGCCACCAGTGAAACTTTGCAACTATTTTAATAAAACTTTTAATAAAAAATATTAATAAAATTCTTGGAACCACAATGTACTGACATTTCCGCCCCGCCCCCCACCGCTTCTATTTCCTTTATCCTAGTTATTTAAATAACATCTTACATAAAATCTTTTTCTACACCCCATTTATTCTTCTGCTTTGAGGCAGAACAGTTTTTATGTACAATTTCAATTTCTGTATGAACTTACTTTCATGTATCTCACATTGATATTGTTTCCATTTGCCCACATCAAGACCTGTCACATCTCATCAGACTTTAGTCATTTTTTTTAATGATCCCTCCTCCCCAAAGATGCCTCTTTTGTTCTTTCTGTCTCGCATAGTTTGTTTCTCTGAGCGTTAGTCCTTCCATCTCATTCATGGTCTTCAAGTGGAGTAACTGCCATCTCATTTTAATTTATTTAGGTTTTGATATATTTCATGAATCCTCAAGCACATCCTTTTTGCAGTTGCCCAGCAGGCTTGTGACTTTTTGTTCAGCAAGCAAAAAGGGAGGGCAGGCATATTACATTTTTTTTTAAATTATTTATTTCAATCTTTTCAATTGAAGCTGCATTTTTTCAGTTCTCTCTTTCTCTCTCTCTTTTTTTTTTTTTTTTGTTAAACAGTGGATTCTACATGCAGTAGTTGCAGTGCATGTTCATTCTCCTCTTGTTCTCGGCAGTTTTACTTACTGCCTCAGATAGATGATATATAGAAGATGGGATTAGGTCTAATATATGTATATATTATTCACATGTAGTGTACTGATGGAGAAACTGTTATTTGTCTTCCCTTTCCTTACCATATACAAGTTATCATCAATCCCCTTTACAGGGTTTTTTCTAAAGCTGACTCCTCATTATGCTGCTCCCTACATACTACCATCTGTACTTCTTTGCTGTTGTTTCTATTATTTAGAATTATTGTGTCAAATCACAGCTTTAAGGCAAAGGTTGAAGAAACCCATACTTTTGAAAGTATAGCCTCTGTGTTTCCTGATATGCAGCTGTAAATCTTATATAACATTTCCATCTTCAATAATTCCTGTAATCCTTATTCTGCTTGTGTGACAAAATAGGAACTGCTAGCGCTATTCATTTAACTTGGCGATTGTGGTGTTAGCCAGACTCTGTGAAAGCACCATTACTTTCTGAAGGTGTACTATATGTAAGTGTAGGATAAAACATTGTTTTACTGCCTTAAATATCCAAAGCACCAAAGTTTCTCAGTTTTTAGATGTTTGTTTTAGCTGATGGTTCTTAGGCCAGTACTGTATTGTCTCTAGGTTTTTGGTAAGGATGAGATAAGATTTATTTCAAAAAAAGGATTCATACAAATGGGAGTATTGAACCAGAATGTGCCTGTTGCCCAATTCCATCCTTGATAAAGCCATTTGAAGCTCAGATCTAATTTAATGGCATGGACAGATATGTGAAGATATTTTTATTCATCTGATGTTTTCTCTAGACTCATGGGATGCGTGGCATTTCTTAGATTTTTTTTTTCAGTCCTTTTCAATGATCAAACATGGAGATAGGAAGAAATCGATTACTAAGTCTTTGAGTTAGGTATGTATTCACAAAATAATATAAATAAGTGCTGAAAATACAGTTATTTTGATATATTAACTCTCATAATAGCTACCAATGGTTTGGCACTTCATTCCCTTGTCATGCATCCTGTTTCATATTCTCTGAGGGAGATGAACTGCAGAAAAGTTCTGGTTTCAGTACAACAGTGAAACAACTTCTTCAAAATTATAGAATCGTAGAATAATAGAATATCCCGAGTTGGAAGGGACCCATAAGGATCATCAAGTCCAACTCCAGGCACCACAGAGGTATACCCAGAATTTTAGACCATGTGACAAAGTGCACAGTCCAAATGCTTCTTAAATTCAGACAGGCTTGGTGCAGTTACTGCTTCACTGGGTAGACCGTTCCAGTGTGCGTCCACCCTCTCAGTGAAGAACCTCTTCCTGATGTCTAGTTTAAACCTCCCCTGCCTCAGCTTGACACCATTCCTGTGGGTCCTATCACTGGTGACTAAAGAGAATAGATTGCCCAGGAGCCGGCAGGGCTCATTGAGAGGGCTTTAAACTAGGTAAGAAGGGGGACAGGGATGAAACAAAGCTTGTTGGAGGTGTGCCAGGGGGAACAATGGCAAGGCTGAGGGAGAAAGCAAAGGCTCAACTGAAGTGCATCTACACTAATGCACGCAGCATGGGCAACAAGCAGGAGGAGCTGGAAGCCATTGTGCAGCAGGCAGGCTATGACTTGGTTGCCATCACGGAAACGTGGTGGGACCACTGTCATTACTGGAGTGCTGCAACGTCTGGCTATAAGATCTTCAGAAGGGACAGGCAGCACAGAAGGGATGGTGGAGTGGCTCTCTATATTAGAGAGTGTTTTGATGTCATCGAACTTGAGGCTGGGAATGATAAGGTTGAGTCGCTATGGGTTAGGATCAGCGGGAAGGCCAACAAGGCAAGCATCCTGATGGGGGTCTGTTATAGACCGCCAAACCAGGACGAGGAGATGGATGAGGAGTTCTACAGGAAGCTGGCAGAAGTTGCAAAATCGTCAGCGCTTGTTCTTGTGGGGGACTTTAACTTCCCAGACATATCCTGGAAGCTCAACACAACCCAGAGAAAGCAGTCTAGGAGGTTTCTGGAGAGTGTGGAAGATAGCTTCCTGACACAGCTGGTTGGCGAGCCTACCAGGGGAGGTGCCCCGCTAGACCTCCTGTTCACTAACAGAGAAGGACTGGTGGGAGATGTGGTGGTCCCCAGGCTGTCTCGGGCAGAGTGACCATGAAAAGGTAGAGTTCTCGATACTTGGTGAAGTAAGGAAGGGGACCAGTAAAACCACTGTCTTGGACTTCTGGAGGGCTGACTTTGAGCTGTTCAGGACACTGGTTGGCAGAGGCCCTTGGGAGGTGGTTCTGAAGAGCAGAGGAGCCCAGGAAGGCTGTGAGCTCCTCAAGAAAGAAATCTTAATGGCTCAGGAGTGATCTGTCCCCACATGCCCGAAGACGAGCCGGAGAGGAAGAAGACCGGCCTGGCTGAACAGAGAGCTGCGTCTCGAGCTTAGGAGAAAAAAGAGGGTTTATAATCTTTGGAAAAGAGGGTGGGCCACTCAGGGGGACTATAAGGATGTTGTGAGGCAGTGCAGGGATAAAATTAGAAAGGCCGAAGCTCATCTGGAGCTCAATCTGGCTGCTGCTGTTAAAGACAACAAAAAATGTTTTTAAAAATATATCAGTACAAAAATGAGGACTAAGGAGAATCTTCACTCTTTACTGGATGTGGGGGTAAATGTAGTTACCAGAGATGAGGAAAAAGCTGAGGTGCTTAACACCTTCTTTGCCTCAGTCTATAGCAGCAAAACCAGTTGTTCTCTGGACGCCTGGTACCCTGAGCTGGTGGAAGGGGATGAGGAGCAGAATGTGGCCCCCACAATCCATGAGGAAATGTTTGGCGACCTGCTACAGCATTTAGATGTACGCAAGTCGATGGGGCCGGATGGGATCCACCCGAGGGTATTGAGAGAACTAGCAGAAGAGTTGGCCAAGCTGCTTTCCATCATTTATCGGCAGTCCTGGCTATCAGGGGAGGTCCTACTCGACTGGCGGCTAGCAAACGTGACGCCCATCTACAAGAAGGGCCAGAAGGTAGACCCAGGGAACTATAGGCCTGTTAGTTTGACCTCATTGCCAGGGAAGCTCATGGAGCAGATTATCTTGAGTGTCATCATGGGGCACTTGCAAGGCAAGCAGGTGATCAGGCCCAGTCAGCATGGGTTTCTGAAGGGCAGGTGCTGCTTGATGAACCTCATCTCCTATGACAAGGTGGCACGCTTAGTGGATGAGGGAAAGGCTGTGGATGTGGTCTACCTTGACTTCAGTAGGGTTTTTGACACCGTTCCCCACAGCATTCTCCTCAGGAAACTGGCTGCTCTTGGCTTGGACTGGCATATGCTTCGTTGGGTTAAGAGCTGGCTGGATGGCCAGGCCCAGAGAGTTGTGGTGAATGGAGTCAAATCCAGTTGGAGGCTGGTCACTAGTGGCGTTCCCCAGTGCTCAGTACTGGGGCCAGTCCTCTTTAACATCTTTATCAATGATCTGGATGAGGGCATTGAGTGCACCCTCAGTAAGTTTGCAGATGACACCAAGTTAGATGCGTGTGTCGATCTGCTCGAGGGTAAGAAGGCTCTGCAGGAAGATCTGGATAGGCTGGACTGATGGGCGGAGGCCAACTGCATGAAGTTCAACAAGGCCAAGTGTCCGGTCCTGCACCTGGGGCACAACCACCCCAAACAGAGCTACAGGCTGGGAGATGTGTGGTTAGAAAGCTGCCAGGCAGAGAAGGACCTGGGAGTGATGGTTGGTAGTCGGCTGAATATGAGCCAGCAGTGTGCTCAGGCAGCCAAGAAGGCCAACAGAATCCTGGCTTGTATAAGAAACAGTGTGGCCAGTAGGTCCAGGGAAGTGATTATCCCCCTGTACTCAGCTCTGGTGAGGCCGCACCTCGAGTACTGTGTTCAGTTTTGGGCCCCTCACTACAAGAAGGACATGGAGGTGCTTGAGCGAGTCCAGAGAAGGGCTAGGAAGCTGGTGCAGGGTCTGGAGAACAAGTCTTACGAGGAGCGGCTGAGGGAGCTGTGACTATTTAGCCTGGAGAAGAGGAGGCTCAGGGGCGACCTTATCGCACTCTACAGGTACCTTAAAGGAGGTTGTAGCGAGGTGGCGGTTGGTCTATTCTCCCACGTGCCTGGTGACAGAACAAGGGGTAATGGGCTAAAATTGCGCCAGGGGAGGTTTAGGTTGGATCTTAGGAAAAACTTCTTTACTGAAAGGGTTGTTAGACACTGGAACGGGCTGCCCAGGGAAGTGGTTGAGTCACCATCCCTGGAGATGTTTAAAAGATGTTTAGATGTAGAGCTTAGGAATATGGTTTAGTGGAGGACTTGTTGGCATTAGGTCAGAGGTTGGACTCGGTGATCTTGGAGGTCTCTTCCAACCTAGACTATTCTGCGATTCTGTAATTCTGTGATTGGCGCCTGTCCCTCCACTCCCCCTCGTGAGGAAGCTGTAGACCGTGATGAGGTCTCCCCTCTGCCTTCTCTTCTTCAGGCTGAACAGGCCAAGAGACCTCAGCCGCTCCTCATACATCTTCCCCTATAGGCCCTTCACCATCTTTGTAGCCCAGTATTTTATGGACTTGAAGAAAGAGGCTTTAATCTATCGTGGTTTTTTTACTAACGAAGGAGCACAAAAGAGACACGTGTCCTTGTCTCTGAAGAGGAGGTGAAGGAAGAGCTAGTGCCAGGAACACAAAAATCAGTTGCGCCAGACTAATATGTGGCTGTATCTGAGCTTGGAGACTGCAACCCTCTTCAGACTTCCAGATCTAGAGGAACACTTTGTCTGCAGCCTAAAAGCCACGTGTACATAAGCTCCCCCAAGACAGCCAGTCTTCTTCCCATGGTGTGCCAGGAAACAGCAATGTAGGCATGGAACCAAATTAATGGCCAAACCCTCAGCCCAGTGCTTGACCTGAATAGTGAGTGAGGATCCAGATCCCGGCGTTTATACGTGATAGTTTATGCGCAGCCAAAGTAAATGGTGTAGTCAGAGGTCAAGGGGCTAGATTATGAAAAGTCCGATATAAAGAAGAGATCTCGGAAAAGCAAATTGAAAACACATTAATGTCAAGAAAAGTAATTCTGATTGCTATATTCTTTATCTGTTCACCCGCTGGGGGCTCCCGGCAGAAATTTCTTCTCTGGAACTTTGCAGATTTGGCAATTTTTTTGGCACTTTGTGGGGCTTACCTTTACCTCAGTGGCAAGAATGTCTTCTGGTGTCAACTGAAATTATACCTCTATGCCACAATGTCTTTTTTTTTGGGGGGGGGGGGGGGGGGTGGGGGGTCTGTGAGAAGGGGGGCGAAATTTATTGTGGACACCTGAAGGAGTCTGATTCTTTATCTGTTTTGACTAGACAGATGAAATTCTATGATAGCAATTTTGCCTTTAAGGTATTTTTCTTTTTTCTTTAATTTCTCTTATTTATTTATTTATTTATTTATTTATTTATTTAACAGGTTCTGTACTAATTTTCCTAATGGAATGACTAACAGAAATTTGACCCTTGTGCACGGTTTGTGGTTAATTCGTTAGGTGAACTCTAACCACTAAGCCCCTTGTTAGGTTATTTCTATTAGTGATAAGGAGCAATCGACCTTAAACATCTGAAGCCAGGTAGAGGAGCCTATTCCAAAAGGTCTCTTGTCTCCACCCTTGTTAAGTGAAATCTGCCAGGTGTGGATCATTTGACCTTTTCTATATAGGAAGCATGAGGAGGGGTGGGGAACTGCCTCCGTAGGGGAGTTGGAGGCTCTGGTTATCTAGGGTGCTTTTTCTGCCATTGTGAAATGGACTCAGTGTTCCTCAGCAGATGGCTTTTTCTTCATGTTTTCTACCATTTATGTGAAATAGTTTCAGTGACTCTATGAGCTAGCTGTATTGGTGGTGCTATTGTGGTACGCTAAAACCCTGGTGGTACAACTTCACTGTGAAGTTGTTTGGAAGTGACTCAAGCTCAGAAGCTGGCAGGTAAAGGTTCCAGGGTTCTACAGTTGTTTAATATTGAGGATTTTGAGTACTTCCTTGACCTTGTCAGTTTTCAGTGAAATTACAAATGTAGGTTCTAAGCTCCCTTTCTAGTCCTTAAGAATAATCCTAATACTACTGCTACTAATAGAAAACAAACCAAAAAATGAACTCAGAAACTCAAGTGTGTGCAGGTAAGCCTGATTTTGAAGAATGTTCTTAAGTAGTTGTTAAGATTGAACAACCGACTGTGTGCAAAATATGCCTAAATGTCAATTCCAATTATGTCTTGAGGTAGTTGGAAATAGATTTGGATAGGTATTGGTGGCATTATCGTTACTTCCACTAAAAGTGGAAATGGTGAGAATGTGCTGCACATAGCAGAAATGCTGTTTTCACAATCTGCAAGTCAAAAGCCTTTAGATTACCAGAAGTTATATCTTCAAGGATGTAACTTTAAACCAAGTGTAAGGAAGATGCCATAGTGGGTACACAGCCTGTGCTACCCTGTAGTTCTGATTGCTATATTCGAATGTACTTGTATGTTGTACACAATTTGAGTGCTTCTGACAAATATACCAGAAACCAAGGGGGCCCATTGTCTTACAGCATAATTTACAGGACAAAAAGTAAAATAAAATAATTAACAAGATAAGGATGGAATAATGTAATATTTTATTGTTAACTTATTTTTGTGTTTTATGGCTCAGACTCACCAAGTAGTCTAAAACTAAGGCAAAGCCTATATCCTTCTATGTCTCCCCCCCCCAAATCATTATGCCAGCCTAAAATATTGAGAGTGACTTTGGGTAGCAGTCTGGCTGTACAGCACAAATGGACAAACCTGCTTGAGACCTGGTAATTAGCAGGTGTTGATTTATGCTGAATTCAGCAGTTCTGTCACATACCTACTGCTGTAGTTACATTTCAGGTTTACTTACATGAAAATATTTGTGTCTTCGGTCAGTAGAGCTTTTCAAGATCTGGTGGCTGCATGGTCTCCAGTGACTTCTGCAGGAGTAAGCATGAGCTAATGCTGTTCGTTCCTGAACACAAAGACCTTCCCTGGAGATCATATAGGCTGAGCGGAACACCTTGGAGAAAGCAGTGTATTCCGCTCTCTGCAACTGTGCATGCTGTGTATTTCCTTCCATCTGCAATAGCTTATTGGGGGTGCTGTAGGAGTTTAATATAGCTTTGTGCAGCACAGTATCAAGGAGTTAGTGAAATACAGACTCTTCTGCACCAGAGGTGCTGTATTTATTTGTGATGTAGGTCAGCTGCCTTCTTTATTATAACTGGAAAAAAAAAAAGTATGCAGTGTACTTAGCTTGTTAGTCTGAGAGGTAACAAAGCTTTTCTACCTTTCTGTCCCTTAAATTCGTATTTTTCCTTCACAAAATTAACATGGGTGTTTTCTGCTCAAATAAACATGTGGTCTGAGATCTCAGCTGTTACCTAGTAAGGGATGTAAGGGCTTTTGGGTGGGATTCAAGACTGGCACCTAATGTTTACTGGTGTTCCATCCTCATATGGCAATAGTAGTTAGACTCCTAGCACATGTGGACTCCTAATTGAAGTCATTCTAGTACTGGATGCAGTTGTTTCCAAGAACCGTCTCCCTGTTTATAACCATTTTTATATGTGGCTTGCATTATGACTCATGAATCTGGTCCACTCAGCACCGATGATATGAATTTGGGTATAGCTTTCAAATTGTACAACTCATCTAGGTTTTTGCTTACCAAAAAAGAAACATTTTATCATTTTCCTATTATATTATTACTATATGTAAAAATGCAGTGTCAAAGTCACTTCCTACTCAGCTGTTCCTATCCTGTTTTCACCACTTGGAAGAAAAAGTCTTACACAATCTGCTCTCACTTCTGTTTTGGTCCTCCAGTCATTTTGAACCAGACTTTGGTTCAGAAGACCAAAATGGACACTGAAGGTTAACAATCTAAATGGAAATGAGCTGAGTCTCCTGAATGCTGTTTCAAAATTAATAATAAATCTAGCTGTTTGAAATAATTGATATAAAATGGAAAAACACAAATTTCATTGTGTATTAAGTATAACCATTGCTGTGAGAAATGTTAAAATGTGACTTGTTTTGAGAGTGCATATTTTAAAGCAAGTTATAGGATAATAAGAAATGTTAACACACACTTTTTGAAGATATATATATATGTACTAAATGACTTCTATTAAGCAACTCCATGTAAAAATTAACTTCTTGATTCACTGTGAAGTTCAGAGTTCATTCAGATTTTGCACATATATAAAATAGGTAGACATGTTAAAGCTACTTTTTAAAGCTGTTTGGAACAAAATGTCATCCAAATTTTTATAGTATCCCCTGAAAAGATTTTATGAAGTGGGTTTTTATATATTTCTGTAATCCCTTAAAAATGTGACCACTCTTGAATGTGACTAATCTACATATAGATAGTATGAATTAACATACTTAAAAGATCTAAGAGCAGGTTTCAAAGCAATCTCTCTGGAGCTAGGTATCCATCCTTCAATCATTTTCAGAGGCTTATTTAAGAACTCAAATGATATATTTTTGCTTTAGATTATATTAAACAAAACAAAAAAGGCAGACTCCTTCCATGACAAATAGCTCCTGTGCATAACAGTATTTTTCAAGTACTCCTTCTTTCTACACAAGCCTGTGAGACAGCATGACCTTAAGTTCCTAATCAATAAATCAAAATTGCTTTTAGATATCGTATGCATTGTGACATTTAGAAAAGGTGGTAAGATTAGGAATGATTTTTCTGTATCATTTCTATACTTACCAAAATGTCTTCCCCTAGCAAGAAAGAAAGATTACTTTTATTTCTGTTGTAGACTTTAGTTCTCTGATCATAATTTCAGTCATAAGAAGGGCAGAATGATGTTTGCTTTGAAGTCCCAATTGCCCTCATTTATATCAGTGGAAAGTTTAACTCCATTGAGGTTTCCTTTTGTTGTAGGTCACTGAAACGCGACCCAAGCGCTTAAATCTATGGAAGCCAAGGCCATTCACCTTTGAGGTTGATGACTTATTGTGTCTTACTCTGAATACAGCCCAAAGCTTTGACCTTTCTTAGCAAGGTACTATAGACACAGACTTGTCTGTGTCTTTCCCACTGGGAGCTTTAAATAGGAGCCAACTAATTTTCATTTTCCACTTTTAATTATTCCGCACTGTAAGTTGGATTCTTGTGACATAGTATCAATTAGTTGGAAACAAGTGAACTGCAAACTTTTTTGACACTACAAGATTTTGTCCTCTGTCTTCTGAGAGTTGGTAAGCATTGTAAAAGAAAAAAAGATTCTTTAGTTTTGCCTGTGCTATTTTTCTTTAGCACAAACTTAAGCTGGGAAAAGTTTGTGGTTTCATTTTAATAGAGAGGGAAGATAATGGGATATGGGAAATTTAATTTTTCTTTTATATTTATATATATGTTGGTAAGATCACACAACTTATGACGGAACTTACTAAACTAATTGCTAAATTCTGCACACAGTGAGCTATTCTGCCACACTTTTCACAGAATGGTTGAGGTAAAAAGGGATGTTCTGTGGTGATCTGGTCTAACTCCCCTACTCAGGCAGGGTCACCCAGGATTGTGTCCAGGCAGATTTTGAGTATATCCATGTTTCTCAGTGAACTGGTATCTAGAAGAGTGATAAAAGTTATCAGTCACAGAAGAAATTAGAAATGTTTCTTGACAGTGTAAATAAAAATCTTGATTGAATTGTTTTTTACAGTAAAGAAGAAAAACTGAGGAAGTTTCAAGTCACACAACTTGAGGTGTTATAGACTTTAGGCTCAAAAATAAGTACAAAAAGTAATGAACATTATTTTTGATAAGAATAAAGAAAAGCATTTTGATGGGATTTTATTTTATTTTTCCGCTTCCCCTTTTCTTCATTCAAAAGACAAAGACCAGAATCTTTGACTGCTTGGATCTCTAATGGGATTTATAAGACTTTTTTTTTCTCTCTCTCTCTCTCATAGCCATTCATGTTGTCTAAAATAACATCCTGTTCATAAAAAAAAAAAAAAAATTCTTAGTTACTTTAAGTCAAAATACATATTCCTTCAGAATAATCTTCTTTCAACCAAGTCGTGTTAGATAACCGTGGGAAAGTATATAATTAAAAAAAATAATTACTGTTCAATTAACAGTGTTTTCTTCAGTTTAACAACATTCAGTTAGTATTACTAGTAGGCGACTGGAAATAATTTCTTAGATTTTATGTTGTTGTGGGAAAATTGGATCATGTGCAATAGGTATTACATAGAACTCTTGTGAAAGTTCTAGAGGGACTAGAACAGCTAGAAAACAACTAAAGTGAGCATTGTACAGCTGTGACATTGGTATTCTGTTCAGGAAATCTATTAGTTCTGCTCAGATTCATAACACTTGATTGTGCAATGCGCCAACAGCCTTTGTTTCCATCTTACATCTGAAAATACATATTTTGAATTACATTCAACAAAAGTAGGTTTGGGGGAAAACTAGAAATATTTTTTTCGTTCTTATTTTTAAGTTGGTTTCTTGTTCATTCAGGGAGAGTTTTTGAGGTACAGTGTTTATGTGCCTGAGAAACACAAAAGTGAACATTAACACAGCTATTTGAGTAAGGTTTGTGGGTTTGTTGTTGTCCTTCAGCTGATGCAACAGAAAAAAATGAAATGTATTTGATGGAAGAGTTATGTCCACATAAAGGACTGTCTTATTTTGTGCTCTTCTAAGCAATTACAAATATATATGTTTTAATGTGTGACATGTTAGGTATGGGTTATAAAAGTTGCTAAATGGTCCAGTTCTTTACCTTACACCAACATAGAATTGAGCCTACAATAATGGCTGTGTTTCAGATTAACTTTGATAAATAATTGTTGCTCCGTACCCTTCAAAATAAGTGCAAATTTTTAATGCTGACCAGAGTTTGAGTAAACAGACATTTGTTGATGTTGCAGTAACAAAATACTGAAAATCTGCAATAGTATTAGAAATCCATAATTTCCTTAGTATATTCACTTTTACTCCAAACATTTTTAATGAATATAATGTGATTAAATATATCCTTCTGACCACTAGTTGAAGGCCTTTTTCCTCTGCACACCCATGCATTCACAGTACACGTGTATATAAAAGGTAACAGTAGCTGTGAATAGTTGGTTTCATGTGATCACCATGTAGTGTATGAATGATGAATATATTTAAAATGTTAGTGACACCTTCAAGTAATTTTCAGATATTTTTTGAATATTCATGTTCTGTCTTTCCATATTGTATTTTTCCATAATTTTGTGGTTTTTTGAAGATTGTGAACATAAGGAAAAATGTACAAATCATGCAAACTCCATACCCTTTTTTCCACTTCATAAAGTGATTGTATTTACAACCTTTTTCCACATTAGTACGATAAAGACTACAGGAAAATGTACAAATGTGTGTCTTATGAAATAGTTCATACTTTTTGAGGGTATGAATGAAATAATAAAATTAGAAGATTAAAAAGTCTTTAATGTTTATATGAAATAAAATATGAAAGGAATGGTAAATTTAATTTATGGGTTAAAATCTCATTACTGTAAGGGAGTGTTTGCTATTTGATGGTATTCAGGGGTTCAAAGTTATCTGCTTCAGTTTTAGGCAGTGAATAAAGAGTAGGGATGAAGCAACAGAAGACTTGGTTTTGATGTTATCAATCATTATTTTCAACTTGACTAAATAGCGTGATGAGGTGACCTAGTTTTGAGTTGAAAATGCACAAAGAGTGCTTCTCCATGTTTCAATATAGCAATGATGCAAAAATATTTTTTTAGGAGCCGGACACTCTTTTTAAGATTTTGGAGGGGAAAAAAAGGAAACTTTTCTGGAAATTCAAGTGAAAGGAGTACAGTATCCCCTTCATTGCAGAGTTAATTAGGTTAATATATTTGGCTGAGTCATAGATGTCAGTACTTCTGCTTTTTTAAGAATGTCACAATAAGATAACCACAGCAATTATTTTGTGCTGATATATTCTGTACTTCAAAATAAACAGTGATATAATAACGCGAATCAAGTGTAAGAGCACTAGCCAATAATTGTTTTTACATTCCAGAGATTACATTTGAAGGCACTATATATAGTTATTTGGCTTTCTATTTTCATTGTATATTGATAGCGAGCTAGTAAGCTAGGGAAGAAAAGCATTCCTTTTGTAATTTAAACATATATTGCATTATGTTTGATAGAAAACAGCAGTAAATTTCCAGCAGCAAAAAGCAAAGTGAGACTACTATCCAATCTTCCACATAATTTTTCAAGTTAAATGTGTAAAATAGACTAAAAATTGAATATTGATTATATGGCTACATGCGTTACCTGCCAAAAACTATAGTAATGTTTGTATTGATGTGTTTATATAAATGTTTTTTAAATCTTGATTTATATTTAAAAGTGTAGTTATAGTCAGTCTCCTATCATAAGGGGATGTTTTTTCTCTAACTTGATGAAAATGTTCCATTAATTTTCATGAAGCAAAGTGTTAAGATTAAGATGCTAATTAACTTTAATTCCCTGTCTCACTCATTGTAAATGTTACCTGAGAGTTATTGTCAAAAGCAGAGGGAGCAGAAGATAATATGCTTCAGTGTGATTATTTTTTTTGAATACTCCAAAGATAGAAAAGTGTTTTATGCTCATTTTTCTACATATAGTGGATAAAATTTAGGCTTAAAAGTTACTGTATTAGTTGCAGTTTTGTTACTGTAGGAGTCAACGATTCTCATCTGTCAGAGTTCTAGGCAAATATTAACTCAAGGATCAGTTAACATTTAGGTCACAACAGACCTTCATTTTCCTTCCTCATCTACCTATTTTCTCAGATATTCTCCCTCACTACTGCAGCTAGCACCTTTGAAAGTACCAAGACCAATTGAAAGTGAATGAACCATGCCAGCATGATTTAGTTTTACTTTGAAACTCTGAAACTCAGAAACTTAGAATTTCCATCTGTGACTCATTTCTGGAGCCAGAGCAAATGCTAGTCATTCAACATTATAAAGTATCAAGCATTTTTAATTAGTCCTGTACTTTGATGGTGGCAAAAATTTCCAGAAATAATGTACAGAAGCAGTTTTTACAGGTTATATTTTGAAAAAGTAAAACCGTAAATAAATAAAAGACACAAGTACAACATGATTAGCTAAATGTAAATGAAGAAACTTGCAAGTACAAAGTACTTGTTTGTTTTTTTAAAAAAAGCTGTATTAACATACACAGTATAGCATCCTAGATATACATTTTCTACTGATCACAGCTAATATTTACATTTTGTAAATATCATTCTACTCTCTCTGAAGGGAATCCCTAATCTATTTTGATAAAATAGACAATACTTATTTAAGCAAAATACCAGATATTTGGTAAATCAGATTTTGACTGAAATAGGTTAATGCACAATTACTTGAGAATTTTGGGCAGCAAAATCACCAGGAGTAATTGCTTGTGGTAGAAGGGTGACAGCAATCAGCTGGGCTCAGGCTGGAGGCAGTTGACAGGAGATGTATTATCATGTCATAGCTGGACATGCAAGTTATGGTTTTCTTTCAAATTCTTTTTCTTCTCTAACATTGCCTGCAGGGATCTAAGTTATTTGATCTAAACTCTACTTCAGTTTTTTCTAGATGTAACTTGCTATTACTTGCATAGATTGTTTTTTTCTTTTCTTGCTTTTTTTGTTTTCTTTGGTTGTGATTAAAAGAAAATACTAAATTATCTTAAGAATGCCACAAGATTTTAATTTTTTTATGGGAATGGTTGTACAATTTTTGTGATAAAAGGAAATAAGATTGTGCTTAAGTTTACTTTTTAGTAGTAGTTTGACTAATTTCTTTCTTCTCTGCATGTTAAATGTGTGGCTAATGAGTTATTGAATATTAATCTTAAATAAGGTGTTTGGACAAACAATTTAATATGAGAAACTATGCATTCCCACAGAGCAGATGGATGAACAGGTCCTGAGATCATGACGTATGTAACTTATCTCTATTTAATATTTAGTTAACTCTGATACAACAATTCTGATTTTTTTTTTGAGGTTGTCTATACAATGAAGTGTGTGGATTATCTTAAGTACATCTTTTCTTTTTTTCTTTCCCCTCTAGAGGATTATATTTGTTCATTTCTGAGGCTGGACAAAAGGCTGTCTAACTGAGGTAGTAATAAAGTATAAAGTCAAATGAGACAGGATGTTTAACATTATTAAATAAAATATGTATTAGGACAGTTCTTCTTGTAGATGTTTGAAAGGAAAAGAAAGTAAGAAAATCTAATCTTACTTGCATGGTATACGTTAGAGTGCACTAGACCTAGTCTTACACTAGAAATGGTCAGAGCAGATAAGAAAACTCCCCTGTGTTTACAGTGACATTTTCTATATTCAAGGTGACACTTAAGTGAGTTGTATCCAGATTGCTTGCCAGATGAAAATTAAGTTATTGTCACTCCATCCACTTTCTTTCTATTTTCCTAACTAGATTAAGACCTAAGGTGAAAAAGTGAGATGATACAGTGTATGTCTTGTGGGTTCCTGAGGAGTTTTGAACCTTGGTGTACCACCAGACTCCAAAATAAAATGTTGACATAGATCCACTCATAAAAACAAGAAACAAGACAAGCATGCAGTCAGTCTCATGTGACAGTCTAAGCAATCAGCCTTGAGAAGCAATCCATACAAATTCAGATCTGAGTGGATCTAAAACTGGATTTGTAACTGATGGTTTTCTATAAAAGAACTAAAGTTTTTGTCCTCTGATGTCAGGATTATGAAAAGGAAATTTAGCTTTTCATATGTGTATTTTTTACACTCCTATATCTGAGAAGAAAATCAGGCTCCAAAATCACTTTTTATGTTCCTTGGATAAGAACATTTTCCAGATACTCCAAGCTGATGCACATTTTGGTTTGCCCTGAATAGCAACACTTATGGCCATCTGTTTAGGCTGGCAAAAATTTTAATGCCAGCTTTACAATGGCATGGAGTGCCAACTGATATAAATAAACATTTTCCATCTTTTTGTCCTCCTGTGGTAGCCTTCATCAGATATCTAAACTTAACTTTTTTTTTTTAAAGTATGTCTAGTTAACAACAAAGCTAATCACAGAGAATTAATTGTCCTTGCAGCTTTTTAACTGTCATTAATCTTAGACATCTGCTAATTTAATTTTTGTCAATTGTCTGAGATTTACAAAAATCATGTTCCAAAAAGAGAATGAAACTTAAAAAAAATAAAAAATAAGGTGAACATCAACAAAAGCACAGGAAAGAATGTGAAATACTATTTTAATGGCTCAAGATGTGGGAAAAAATCACTGTTCTTAATGAAATAATAAAAGAATAATTAATCTTCCATTAACTTATTCTACAGGAATCATAATTAAATGATTATTAAAGCCTCTAAAAAAGTCTACTTCTCTGTGATTATCTAGAAAGAGATATGAAAACAAATTTTCTTGAAGGTTATCTTCAAAGTTTTATTCTTGACCTGCAGCCTTTCAGCACTTCAGCTTTCAAGCTTTTGTATATTTTAAACACTTGCAGAAATTGTTACTGTTATTTCTTAATGTGGGAATCCTTCAAATGGTCACATATTACATACAGTGCTAAAAATATCAGCCAGGCATCCATTGCCTGCCATCTGGCTTAGCACTTCAATGTCTATTACTGTCATAGTATGGCCTTGGACTATAGACAGACTGACAGCCACATTTAATTCTTCCATGCTCGGACACACCACCAAAGTAACTTGAAGGCTGATATTGAAGAAAATGTTGGGAACGCAACCAAACAATGGGTAATGATTGTTACTGAAGCAGTAATTCAGTTATTAAAAATGCTTCCACTATAAGAAACTCCAGAAAACTACAGCACCTCTCTTATCTTTAGCTATACTAATTTAGGGCATATTCTGTGGAATTTAGTAGTACCAAATGTTTATTTTGAGACAGATTTGTCTTCAATTAACTATATACTCTTGCTAGTTGCTTTATGCAGGACCCAGTTATGCTCCAAATTAACTACTCTAATTGAAGAATTTCTGCTTTCAGTTACATTCCCTGTCTTCTGGGAAAGCCTTTACAGTTTCCCTTCTTCTGGGAAAGCTGTTAGTTTCCTCATTTTATTTTCACAGAAAACTGTTCTACGTTCTTAAGTTTCATTTTTGGACCATTGTATGTTCATTAATGTTTTTAATGTCCCTTGATGAATTGCTGTTACACTTTTACTGTCTAACATGCATCAAGCTCACAGCTTGGAATTTATCTCACTGTAATGAAAATTCGTGACTGTGAACTAAATTGTAATGATACAAAGCATTCTCATGTTATATTCTGATACACACTGGAGTTAATTGATTGGTTTGCTGGAATTTCTCTAATTGCTTGAGTTACGTAATTATGACAGATCTTGTGAAATTACATTGGGATAAACAGGCCTGTTAGGCAAAGAATTCTGTTCCAAATTAAATCAGGAAATAAAATCCACCCACAGGATACTCAGTAGTGTGTCATTCCTAAAAAGAAACAAAAACCTGCTCAATACAATGAGTTATGCCACTGGTTAACTCATAATTAAGTAGTTGTCCATTAATAGCTTTGAATGTCTTTAAGCAAGCTTTTTTTTTTTCCAAGCAAAGAGTTCTTCATGAGTACAACTAATATTTATTTGAAATATGTCTTCTCTATTTCTATTTAGATGTCTTAATCATTTATTTTAAAATACAAGTGATACAAGTGATATTCCAACAGGAAGAAATAGTAATTTTCTACCATTTAGATAAGAATGGTTAAACAAGTGATGTTTTCCATGAGATATGCACTGCAACAAGAGGGTCAAAAATGAAGAATGAAGGATGGATTGGAGAGGAAGTAATCACCAAGGTTAATATAATTGTTTTCAGTGGAAAAGATGTGTGTAACCCGGGAGACAGACTAGAAAACGACTTAGCTTATAGGATAAATACTGAAGTTAGACAAATATCTGGTATGGAGATAACAAAATACTGATAGGTGTTGGAATGTCTGTCTGTGATGAGAACACATTCATATTTCAGGGATAATAATGGGTTGAGGAGCTCAGTTGAATGTAATGGACTGGTTATTCTTGTGGACTGTGCTTATACAACAGCATAAGTGTTCGTTCATAGTTCAAAGGAGTGAATATGTTCAGCTTTTCATAGCAAGATATATGCTAATCTAACATGACCTACAAAAAGATAAGTCCTTTGGAAGGGCAGTATGGCTCTTTTGTGAATGCGTACTCTTCAAAAAAAAAAAAAATATTAGAAGAACATTTGAAGTAGGTATCTGGTGGAGTGACCAATTGTCAAAATTGGTTGTAGTACTTGTTTAAGAAGTAAACTCTGGTAGAAAGTAATTTGGAACAGTTTGTATAGATGGAAAGGGACAGCTGTAAGTAGTGCATGTGTATCTGAACAATACCCGATGCAGAGGAGCTATGTTCCTCAATGTTAGCTTGAAACTGAGCATGCATATCTAGTTGGTGGTCTTACATTCTTAATGTAAACTTTGATCACTACTGGTGTCTTTTCCTTCAGATGAGGAACCATTACAGCCAGTGGTCCAGAATTACTTCCATGTCACCTTCAGTCAGTGAGCAAGTGTTTTCCAGCCATTCCTTCCCAGTTTCTGGAAGACAGAAATATTTACATTGAATTTCCTATTTTATTTTCTTTTAGTTTATTTTTTTTTCAGTTCTGAAAGACTGAAGGACTTTCAGGTGTTCAGTCATTATTTTTATGGAAAAAATCATCTCTATGTGCATGGGCAGTCTGTGCAGGGAAAAAAAGATGATGAATCTAATCTTACTACAGTGAAAGATTACACCATCTGCATCTAATTATACAGACAAAAGCCCACCACCACCACGCCAGTGTTTCCTCTATCTTGTATGTATAATGTATACACATGTACATTTATATGCTCATCAGAATAGAAGTGAACTAAAGCATTTTTTTATATGACCAAGACCAGGAACAGATAATGCATATTTGTAATCTTCATCTCCCTCATAGAAAAAACAAGCAGGCAGTGAGTTGAGCTTGGCTCTCATATCTGTATCCTCAGACATCTTGTCATCCAGTGTATCAAAGGCTTCTGAGATAACTTAACAAACAAACAAGGCAATTGAAGTGTAAGACTACTGCTTCTGTATGTTATTATTGAATATTAAATCTGGTTATATGGAGGGAAGAAAAAAATCTCAGAATACCCAATTACAGCCAAAATTGTTGAAATACAATCTTATCAACAATTGTTAACAGAAGAAAAAGAGTAATTACTGGATTATTTAAATCAAGAGAATAACTATGGCATCAGGAGGCTAAAAACCACTCATTTATGAATGAATATTTCTTTCCTTAGTTAAGTTTCCAAGTTAAATTGACTATGTCAATTTAACAAACTCAGAACATCCCCTCAAGATTCAGTGTTTATGTAATTCTGTTTCTGGGTAGCTGATTGCTGAATTGCTCCTTTTTTTTTAAATTTATTTCCCTTCCATTTTTTTCCTTCTTTCTTCCTTGCATTTGTCTGGCAAATCTTTGTATGTTAGTATTCTTGGCTATTTTGCTGTTGCTCATGTGTATTTGTTTTAACCCTAGAGTAAAATATAAAGAGACCAATTTCTTCCTCTCTTTTCAGCATGAATGATAATGCTTGTGAAGGGTAATATTTGAGAATATGTAGCATACCATATATATTCAGATATTAAAAAAAAAAATCTGCCTTGCAAATACAAGGTAACCATGATATAACTATTGAATGGGAAATCTAGCAAATATTTGCCGATAATTCTACAGATTTTATAATTCTATGTATGTCTAATATTGTAGTTTAAGAAACTAAACATACTAGATAGTTGTCAGATACTTTTGGTGTACTTTGCTGTGTTGAAACTGGGAAAATATCTTATTGTATTGAGCTTCAATGAATCTTTAAAGTGGTAGATGCTTGTATGATGCTGAAAATGAAATGTTTCCTTTAAACATCTGTTTTTCAAGAGGCAAGCTAGTGATTTTCTGGGTTAATTCCCTGTCCACCTAGCAAATATAAAGGTGTCAGCTTCCCCTTTATGTTTTTAATGCAAATTTAAAGATATTAATGTCAAAGTTAAAAATCCCAAACGAGACACATGTTCTGTACTAAAAGCATGTTTGAGTATAAATCCAAGTGGGAGGTAAGCAAGGCATTTGTACCTTAAAATCTGACCCAGGTTTCACGATGACTTCACATCTTCAAGTTCAGTTTTGAAATGAGTGTCACATTGTTATGTCTGTCTCCTTTATGCAGTACTTTTCTGCAACAACTGGAAGAAAGATGAATTCAGCATTTAGGTAGTTTATCCTCTTATCAGCCAAACAGACTTTATTATGAGATACCCCTGTTTATTTAACTTCTTTCTGTATGTACTTTCTGAATGTAATGTCAGCCTCAACCGGTTTATTATGGCTACAATAGCCTGTGGAGAAAACCTCTCTTCAAGAGCAGCAACTTTTTTATACACACATTCACTATACGTAACTATACAAACAAATATAATTTATGCCATATATATTAAAAATACTTCTGATCATTCTCAAAGTAAGGAGAGAGTAGAAAAATAAAATTTTACAAGAGCCTTATCAGGGATTAAACTTTATTCTAAAATGTTATTTCTTTCCATCTAAGGAAAGACAGGATGGTGAGCTTTTTTTCCCTCCTGTACTCACCCTCTCTAGACATGCTGTGGCCACCACTTTGCAGAAGACAGGTGTCAAAAAAGCCAGGGCTGTATCAGAAGTTTTATTCCAGCTCAGCTTCATGTGACACATAGGGTTGATAGTGATATAGTGAAGCTTATTTTGCTTTCCCAAGAGACATTAGAAATCCATATTTACTGTAAAACTAAGTCACCCTGGCCTAAAAGAAGACTCTGAACATAGTTTTTGTTATCATAGTGTGCTAATCAGAATTAGCACACAATGAAGTGGCTAGTAGATATGAATGTTGTTTGTGGCAAATGCCTCAATTCAAACAAAATTTCTGTCATGGAAATATGCTTTAGTTTGTTATGAAACTTTGATGCCAAGTATCCAAAACCTAGTGAAAAGGATATAGTCTGTACTCTGAGAGCCACAGGACAAGGCTGCTGCTCTGGGTGAGGCTGGTGGTAGCTGTACAGAGGAAGGTTTGACCAAGGGCCTGCTGTTTGTCCTAGCATTTCTTCCCCCATGTTCTCATCAACACACTTCTGAAGTCCCTGGGTTTTCCGCATGGCAAGGTTTGTCATTGCACTGGGATACCTGTTCCCAGTCAGCTCTATTCCTTGCTCTTTCTCTTGCTCATAGCTATGCTATTTCACTTTTGCAGCAGCTGTGGAGGAGTAAGAGAGGAGAATGACAAGAAGGACCATATATTTGATTTTGTGCATTGTTGACCTTTGCTCTTCTTTGTGACTTGAGTCCTTTAGGAGACTGGTGTGTTCCTGTAGGTCTAAATCGGTTTTACTCCACAGGTAAACAAACAAATGTTCTCTTCATACATGGTGACAGAAGACTTGTAATGAATTCAGCCTTATTAGGCATACTGAAAAGATATATTCTTAAGTAATTACTTATCAGGGTTTTAGCAAAGTACATAAGCTCTGTAAACGTATAGTATCTTTTAGAAAAACAAACAGGCATTGAAACATTTTGTGTGTGTTTTTATTGTTTTGACTAAAGTTTTGATACCATTGATGTCAAAAAGAAAACAAGCCTGCACAAAGGTGAAAAAATAACTACATGTAGGAAGATTGAGAGTTTTTGAGAGAAGCATCATTTTCATCATTTATGAGGATCACATGAACCACAAATTGTTCTGATGCTATAATCTTAATTTTGCTTTGAAAAGCTATGTAAAAAGAAATGTAATATTATACATTTAAGTAGTGAGCCATTATAAAAAGGAATAATGACTGCCTGAACAATTCCTATCTGTTTTCCTGTACATATGGTAAAAATGGCTCAATGTACATTTCCCAGCATTCTCAATGAGGCATTTGAACTCTAGTGGAGGTAAACAATTGTCATTATTGCTACATTAAAAAAAAAAAAAAATGATTTTATTCCTTAGTGTAATGCAAACTTTTGAAATGCATTGAGTATTTGGAACCATGTAATTTCCATTCTTGATGTTTTTACTATTCCAGCTTACAAAGAACTGTAATTAGATGTTTCAGATTTTCAAAGTAATTTCAAGAGGGCTTTTTTTAAAAAAAAATATATATATAAAGTGTAGGATTAACTATGCAACAAATCTTTCACAGATTATGAAATGTAATATATTAATCAGCATGTCAAGAGAAAAAAACCTGTAATATTACATAACTAAATTATGTTTTCACTACTGAAGAATGTAGAAAAATAGGCAGGTCCTATCATATATGTGATTTTTCTGAGTGATAGAAAACAAACATTTGTTTTTGTATTATAGATCAAAAGAAGTTGAAGAAAAAAAGAGGAACTAGGTGAAGGTTTATTCTTGATAGCTTGTTGATGCTAAAGCATATATTTCAAGTAACTGTAAAAATACCTTTTTGTAGATGAATGAAAGACTTCTTCAAAGTGGTGGTTCCACCAGCTCTCAGTGGAGGAGGTGAAAACTAGTGATCGACTATATGTGAGCTAAATTGAAAAGGAGTGGACCTATTAAATATCTACTTTACATTCATTAAAGAGAAACATGGTGCTAATGAAATATGACAAATAGAATAGTTCAGTTGGAAAGGACCTTAAAAGATCATGAAGTACAACTGCTTGACCACTTCAGGACTAACCAAAAATTAAAGCACTTTGTTGAGAGTATTGTACAAATGCACCTTGAACACTGACAGTCATGGGACTTCAACCACCTCTCTAGGAAACCTGTTACAATGTTTGACCACCCTCACAGTGAAGACATTTTTCCTGATGTCCAGTGTGAACTTCCCCTCCCCCCTTCCCTTGTGCTGTTCCTGTGTGTCCTGTCATTGGTGACTGTGGTCCCTCTCCACTTCCCCTCTCAGGAAGGCACTGAGGTCACTTCTTAGTCTCTTTTGCAACAAACTAGACAACCCAGGTGTTCTCACCCTCTCCTTATAGGACATGCCTTCCAGCACTTTCATCTGCTTTGTTGCCCTCCTCTGGACTCTATCAAGGACCTTAACATCCTTTTCATATTGTGCAGACCAGAACTGAATTCTGATGATGTTGCACCAATGCTAAATGTAGCAGGAGAATCACCTCTTTTGTCCAGGTAGCTATTCTGTGTTTAATGCACCCCAAAATGTGGTTTGCTCACTTGGGCTACACACTGACTTATGTTGAGCCTGCTGTCAAGCAGCACCCCTACATCCCTTTCTGCTGAGGTGCTCTCTAGCCACTCTTAATATTATCTCATTATATAATATTATCACTCATTATTATCATTAAAACACAAAGAAATAAAGTTATTTATGGGTAATGTATCATGAATATCATCCTGTTCCCACTGCTGTAAAAGGATCTGAACCCAATGCTGTCTTTCACTCTTCTGTCACTTCTTCTAGAATGTAAAAGTTTTGTGGCAGACAACAGCTTTGTTTTTTATTTTTTTAAGGGCAGCTAAGTATCATTAAGGACTAGGATTGGGTTCTGTAACTGTACTGTAAGGCAAATGCTTTATTCCATATTTAAATTTATTACATGAGTCATTCATACAGAATTTTACAGATGAATTATATTTCATTTTTAACAACAAAGAGGATAGTTTATTTCTGCCTGATTTATGTAGTAGTAATGTTTTTCAGCCATACTCACGCTGGATGAGTAGTGGTGCTCTGGTTAAAATCTGTTTACTGTGACTGAACAATGGGTTACCTATATTTAGTTAATCAGAAAGACATAGGAATTGTGTTGAATATTCCTCAGCTTTGCTAAAGCATCATAAGCTGAGGAGTACTGGGTTGTGCTTTGTCATGAGAACCTCGGTGCTGCAATGGCTCCTATGCTCTACTTTGTATCACAAAGGTGATGCAAGGGGCAAAAAGGTCCTTTTTGATTTCTGCAAGTGCATTTCTACTTTCAGAACCTGAATTATACATGTAACAATTTTATAATACTGTGCTAGCTATGATAGTTTGGTGTTTGGCCGATGTAGCATGGGGTCTCACCACCTTAGGAAGAATAATGCTGAAGAGTTGATTTTGCAATGAAGTTCAGCTGAAAGACTGCTGAAACAGTTATCTGTATACAGGTCTGGCAGGAGGGAACAGTTCAGAACAGCAGGCCTGTCACTTCAGATACAGTCCTGAAAATATGTAGAGCCAACATCTTAATAGAAATTGTCAGATTAACTGGCAAAATGGTAGAGCACATGACTAAATGCTGCTTTCTAGTCAGCAACAGGCTGGAGGAGAAGCCTGTTCTGCCCTGTTGAAGAGAACTTCTGGGGCCTTTGGTTTCAAAATGTTCCAGGTTAATTTGTTTAGCAGCCCAAAATTACATTGAAAATCAGGTTTGCTACAAACAATCTAAAATATTGAGAGGTAAACAAATTTTAACTAACATCTTTCTGTCCTTTTTCATACTCCTTCACTTCACTGGGAAGAGCTTTGGTTTAAGATCTGGATCAGCTGAGCTATAAGGGAAGAAGCAAACGGAAAAAAAATGTTATAAAGGGAGTTAATATAGTCAAGTAATTGAAGAAATTTATTATGAGGAAAAGTGCAGTTTATTTGCATGACACTGTCATGCATAAAACTGAAAGAAGATTGAAGAGAAAAATATATTTTTACAACAGGGGTAACTATTGGGAGCAATCAGGAGAAAAGCCAATCAGGAGAAAGGTTGTCATGGGTGACCATTTATAAGTGTCTATAAATCTGGAAGTGGTGGGTTAACTAAATAAAATTCACCCAAAATGGAAAAAAATAATTTAAAATTCTGATACTTGACTGACTGAGGCTGCTTCTTTTTAAATGTTTTCCTTATATTATGTGGCATTGAAACACAAAGCTCTTTTGACAAATGTTAAATTAATTCAATCTTGAAAGGTAACACAAGAGGTAGGTGGGATGTCTGTGTGTGTGTGTGTATTTCAGCAGAAATATTTGTGAATTATAAATATATTGGCATTCACTCTCCATATAGGTTCCTAAACACTATCAGCAACCCTTTGTGATCGTTCTGAAAGGTTTCACTTCCAAATAGCCCTGAAGTGTAAAGCAAAACAAAAACATTTAACTGTAACAGTTAACTCACTAGTTAGACATCCTCTTACTCTTTGCAGAGGGATAAAAAAAAGAACAAGCCTTTAAAATGTGTGCTTATGAGAAAGTCACTGTCTATGTCTGTTATAGAAAAATAAGTAACTATCCTAGCTCTTGTACTATTTTTGAGAACTTAGTAGTGTAGTCCCAAAGAGGTTTAAATTGCATGGTCTTATTTGCATATTAGACAAAAATCCAAAACATTCTGAATACTAATGTAAAATCTTCATACTTTCCCTTCCATCCAAAGATGACAACAAAATGTAAGCACCCTCTCAGTTCACTAGCTATTGAATTAACTCCCTTTCATTATGGACAAATGTGCAAATCACAGAACGCCGCTTTTTTTTTTTT